>CAJRST010007779.1:4532678-4865876 GCA_907169785.1 Menidia menidia | reverse complement strand
CACATGTGCCATAGCCATGGATAAAGATATCTTTTTATCTTGATGATTTAAAAAAAAAAAAATTATGCTTATTTTTTCAAGAATTCGACATTAGAACAGTTTTCCCTGCCTTGGATAACAAATCACAACCTTGAAAAAATAAAACTGTGGTTCTGCAGTTTGTGTTTTGACCACAGGGAGGTGCACCAGCACTGCCAGAGAGCAATCACATGAGAGCCCTGACACACTATGACCTGAAGAAGATACAATCATCACAAGGTCTGATTAAAAAAGATTACGGTGGAAATTGCAATGCATCTGTGTTCACATCATATCTGCAGAAGCAGAAATTTGAAGGAGGAAAGCGGAGCTGCTGAAGCATTTCCGAGAACCCTTTGTGGTGCTCCTTGTCACCAGCAGCCATCTTCATCAGGAGTAAAGTAGCAGCTCCTGGAGGAGAGCCACCACCAGTTTGATGGAATGTCACTTTTATTTGCAAGAACTCCTTAAAGTAATCTCAGCAATCCAGTCATGTCCATAGAAATTAAAGCAGGCACTGGAGCTTCAGTATCTCCCGGGTATTAAATCCACTCAAGCATGGGGCATCATGGTTCCTCAGAGGCCCAAACCGCTCACTGTGGATGTCACAGGTTTGATTTTGACCTTCCTGTCACATATCGTACCGTCACACAACTGTCCCCTTTTTGCTCCCCACCGACTGCAATTTAAGAGTGCTGAGGAAAAAATATCAAGAAATCTTATCTGGTGCAGGTTTCAAAACTCAGGAAAGTAATCGAATATCAAGTTCACATTTAAAAGATAAGGTGCTAAGAGTTAAATTTCACAGACGCTGCAGAAATACAAGCAGGAGATAATATCCAGAGGTGAGGGAGACCTTTCTGTAGGCGCATGCAGTACAACTCTGACTCTTATGCTGCATTGTTAATATCCTGGGTTTATTGTGTGCATGTTCACGTTCGTCCATAGGCACTGTGTTTACAAGGATAGACTGGAGCAAACAGAAAAGCAAAGCAATAATTCTCTTCAGCTACTGTTGGAGGAATTGAGTTTAACTACAATCTTTTCAACAACAGTATTCTGTGCGGTTACAAAGCCGTGTGGCTTTTGTGTTTCTCAGCAAATATATACTTTGTCAGCCTGCATAACAATGAGAAGAGCCTTTTTAAGTGGATGTAGATTGAAGATGTAAATTTGTGCTGATATTAGTTTGAATATTCATGCAATGTGGTAACAGAGACCACTGTGGTGTTCATGTCTGTGATTCATTTTTCTGGGCATAAATCAGGTCTGGTAAATGAGGACCCTGAGGGCACTCTTGAAGGCAAAATCTCCAACTGAAACATCAATTTCTCCTGGAACAATGGCCTTGAATGCAGCTTCAAAGAAAGGCGAAAGAGTTGACTGACACAACCTTATCTCTCACAGAAGGTGATGGAGATAGTTCTGAGTTAGCCAAGTTTGACCTTACATGGCTGAGGATAAAAATATTCAGACTGGATCTGGTTTAACTTACAAATCTGTTGCATTTAGAGTGCACTAATTAACACGTTTGACGTCCAGTTATCTCAAACAAGCAGGGAGGTGTTGAAACAGCCACCTTCAGTTATCTTTGCACACAGCTGAGAGGCAAATTGACTCCCCGGAGAGACAGATGTTTGCCTGGTAACCCTACAGCTGCCATTGCTCAAGAAATAAAAACAGGGCACAGACACAATATTTCCATTAGAGTGCTTAAGAGAAAAAGCAAACATATTTTTTTAACAATATTTCCTGCAAATGCTGGCTGCTCCCAGCCTTTCTGCTAAAAGCTCATAAATAATCTCCTGACTATGGCTCCATACTTAAAGCACAGACTTATGGCTACAATTTATCTGACGTAAAACATGAAGGAAATTATTTAAATAGATATTAACATCTTTGAACATCACGAGTTAGTTGGACAAACTAACAAAATCAAAAATACAAAACGATCAATAATATTTGCAATCTTCTGCCGGCTAACATACAGAGCTCCATTCAAAACTAACAACCGTTATTACTCTGTATTCAGTTGCTTCTACAAGCAAAGCAAATTACAAGTAAGAAAATGTTAAGGGGAATTTGAATATCTTGCCAAAGGACACTAATACAGGGGAGCAGGAGAAGGCCCATCAACCTGAAACAGAAGCGTTCTAATGCCTGGAAGCACTCAGTGTGTTCACAGGCTGATGTTCTGTTTAAAAGGTGTGCAGAGGCTGCCTGCACGGTGCACGGGTTGCAAATACTGGAGTGAGAATGATGCAGACCTGAACTGTAAAGCACCACAGTGAACAAAAGAAGCCTTTCAGACAGAACAACGAGAAGTTAGAAAACACAACAACACAACAAAGAATCAATAACTACAAGGCCCAAAATGTAACATTTCAGAAAACAGCAAAAACATCGAAACAAAAAGGGAAAGAACATAAAAAAAACGGATAAAACATGAAAAAACTTGATTAAGATAAACAACTATTAAAAAGAAAATTGAGCATGCTGATGAAGTCAATATCTTGAGCTTTCTGCTTTTGTTCCCGTGATTGAATCTCAGGGTCACTGTACCTATTCTGTTTTATTACCTTCTCTGAAACCAGAATTCAACAGATTGGTATTTGGGACATTGTGTCATCAGTCATCAAATGCCTTATCCAGCTTTGTTGTGAAAGCACAGATGCCCCTGTGTGCCTTGCACTTTGGGCTGCTGCAAAGTGTGATGGATGTGCACGTTCGACATTTACTGCAGGATTTGTTTCCACTGGATTTACTTTCAGTCTTTTGTCAGATTTCAACAGAAATCCTAACGAGCTCACATGGGTTAGGTTTTAGGCTGATCGCCTGTGATGACAGTTTCACCTCAGGCATCATTCATGAAGTTTTCTCCACTCGTAGTTCCTGAGGCGCATAGCAATATATAATCACTGTCAGAACAACTCGGCTTTGCAGTTTTTATACGTGTAATTCTATGGCCAAAGATGCACGAAACTGAGCAAACACAAGGCAGAATTATAAACGTGACCCTGAAGCCCTCATTTCATATTTAATGAGAGGATTTTTTTTTTTCTATTGAGCAGGCCGAGTCAATCAATAAGTAATATAAGAGAGATTCAAAGGGATTTACCAAACCCTCAACCCTAAATATTGCCTCCATGTTGCTGATCGACTCCCTCTCCTTCAACATTTTTCTCAGCTTTGCAATTTTGTAGTGTAGCATCTGACTTCTTTTTGAAAATTACACACTGTATTTTGATTTTTTCAATAATTTCCAGGGTTTAATTTAGAAATGGTCTTCACATTTTTGTCTGTGAACAGTTAATAAAGAGCTTAAGACAGTTGAGAAACACAGTAATAGGAATCAGGGAGTTGTAGTTTTTTCAGACTGCTGTCCTTTCAATCAGAATACTTGAAGGTCTGAGACTTGTGAAGCTAAATTGAATTTCCAATACTAAAGCTTATGTTATGAGGATTTTTTTCATTCATAGTATTGAGCCCTTATTATGACCAATAACTTGTTTTCATAAGAACTCTTTGTTTTGATTTTATTGGTCTTGTATTACTTTTTTTTTTTAATGCACCCACATGCTTACTCATGATATGGAACAGATATTGTTTTCTTGAACTATCCATATTGGGATATTATTAGAAAAAGAGTGCTTGCCTTGAAATTGATTAAAACCCATTGTATAAGATGGATTATAGTTCCGTTGGATAAGAGTTGTAAAAAGAAAAACTCCTAACGTCTCATGTGGGACAGACAGAAAACTCAGACAATGGAGGCACGACTGACACACAATAAAATGCACCTACAAAGATGAATGAAAATAACAGTGAACCATCAGAAAACTACTAAAACCAGACTTAATTAAATAAAATGTAAACAACGGCAAATAAACTCACATTTACAACATAAAGGAACACACGATCCACTACAGAGGCATGACAAAAGACAGCAAACAGAGAACGATCAACAGTAAAGAAGCACACTAACTAAAGAGACAAGCAACTACAAAGACACAGAAAACTGCTTTTTTTTTAAATCCACAAGTAAAGCCGACCATAATGGCACAGAAACACAAACACAAAGTGACAGTGCACAACTACAAATCCAAAAAAGAAAATCACAGATGAAGAAAAAAGATAACAACCCAGATACATAACTACAAAGTGACAATCAGTTATTGTAAAAAAAAAAAGAAGTGAAAAACTCAGCCAGCGACTTTGACACATCAAATGTTTGTCACCCAAAGTGGTTCTTAACAAGCCTCAGAAAAAATGGACCGACTATAAGCAATATTTTGCGTCTTTTCTCGCTTTATGTCTGTGATTGAGGACCTTGAACACAGCTGTGCTCAGAAGCCTGTTGTCTCATAATCTCAGCGGAGAGTCCTTTAATTGTTTTCCCTCTGTACTTTTTGGGGTTCATTGACAGATCATCTGACAGTCAAAACTGACGTTAAACAGCAACATGGAACTCTCATGTCATGTCATATAATTGCTCTCCCAGAAGAGCAGAGCAGAGCAAAGGCAGGGATGCTGAGGGAGAAACAGCCCTCATTGTTGAGCAGGTTTGGAGGACGTGAGCTGCAAATAAAGCAGCCCTTTTGTTCAGCCACACTCCAGCTTCCAGTTTCACAGCTCAGAGGTTTACTGTAATCTACACTGTCACCGACGCAGGAATATTTTTCTTACCTAGCGATTGTCCGGCAATGACTCTGGTGTTCTCCCCGGCCACGGCTGCCCTGGCGTTCCTCTCGCTGGCGTACTGGACGAAAGCGTAGCCCTTGTGCACCGAGCAGCCCACTATCTTGCCATATTTGGCGAAGATGGCCTCGATGTCGGCCTTGGTCACCACCGCCGTGTTGAGGTTGCCAATGAAGACGCGGGAGTTGAGGGAGCGGGGGTCATTCTTGTTGGTCACGTTGCTGGTCTGGGTCTTCCCAGTCATCGTAGTCCAGCAGCACTGCCTGCAGGGAGCACAGACGAACACTGTTCAGAGAGACTGGGGGGGTCACACACTGAGAGCCAAACGGGGAGCACCAGCAGGGAGGAAACAGCGGGCAGAGCTGAAGCAGATGCTGTAAATAAGAGTGCGAGTTGTTTTTATGGACATAGGTTGAGACACCAATGCAAATTCAGCCTGAAATAAAAATGGAATTTATTTCTGCATCGTTTTCATCCATTTGAGGGATCACATTGTCAGAGGTTTGACTGGTAACAGACAATCTTAAGACAAACAACTCTAATTAGCTTGATCTGTGTGATATGATTAAATGATAACATGAGCACTTTTCTACTGTAATACCTGATGACACTTGTAATTACATATCACTTTGAAATGAAAATGTATCACTCAGTTTTATTTTTATTTCACACAATCTACTAAAAACCCTGAAAAAGAAAAGAATGTCCACATTGCATTGGATGTAATTTTAAACATAATTTTGAGTTATGCAACAAATTGTTTGCCAGAAATCAACTATTTATATTAAATCTTTCATTTGAGAAACTAGAATGTGGGATTTTGATATGAGAGTTAAGATACTAGTCCTATGAAAAAAAAAATGACTGATTTGAGTCATTATGCTGAATATGCATTTTCTCATGGAGCTGTTGTGTCTGTGGAGGCTGTGGCAGATTGCTGTCAGCAGGGGGTGAGATGAACTCTGACACGGAGGCTGTGATTCAGATGTGTGAATCTGATAAATCTCACAATATATGTGAAGTGTGTTCTCACATTTGAAAATAGCTCATCACACTAACGTGATCCTCTCACTGTTTTAACTTCCACTAAGGCTGAGCAGTGGTCTTTGTACTGTGCTTGAGTGTTTCCAGTTATTGCAACTTTCTACTCCCCCTTTCACAAACAGTTCAGAGGAAAACGATCAACCTTGATTTCAAGATTATTCAAGTTATTGCGTCTTATTTTCTTTGATAAAAATACCTTGAAAGATGCTGCATGCATGTTTTAGCATTTTAATGCAATCATGTAATGTTTTTATTAATTTATTTTGTAGATTTTATTGGCATTTACTGCTGATCAATATTCTTAATTGTGATAAGTGCATTATCTTTGACCCTTATTAACAAAGTACTTTTTGAATGCAGGAATTTTGTTGAGTACTTTTAGATCATTGTGTTGTATGCACAAAAGGAAAAAGATTTGAACATCACGTCTATCAATGACAGAATAATGCTTTTCTGAATATTTGAATAGACAGAAACATATCATTAACAAGAATAACTAACTTAGCCAGTGGACATTGGACAGATGGATCACATTCTCACACCGGATCCACACGTTCTGACACCGGGAACCATTTTTATATGCAGGGTGTTTTTTTTCTGCCACGGTTCATTTGGCAAATATGAGCAAAGTGTTTGGGTTAAATAGCCTCTGTGACACACAAATTTTGATCATCAAGCTTCAAACCAATGACACATTTGGGGAAGGTGTCAACATTAGCAGAGAACACTTGGTAGATGTCTTGCGTCTGTCACAGAAACTGAATATGATGAGTTAAAAGACTGAGAACGAGTTGGGCATTCCATCTCCACTGAGCCTTGAGACAAGCACCAAGACCCGGCAGGAATATCTGACACTGAAAGATGAAAGAAGAAACTCACATTGTTGCATCATGGAATTCCCTGTTTGAGAACCTCATTGTTTATTTTCTGATTTGTCTGCGATCCAATATCCAAAAACTGTAGGCATGTAGTTTTTCTCTAGAGAATCTCTATTAAAATTGAATGAATCTCAGACTTTAGCCATCTCACCTGAAAAAAGGTAGAGGGTTTGAATACACTAAAGCAGAAGCAACTGATCACGGAGTGGATTTAAATAAAACTATTAAAATTTTTACACTCACATCAGGCTACCAGGTGAGAGCTCCGCATCTGTTTTATATTCAAAACTCTTATATCTGCTGGCTGTGTGCTTATTTAATTTTCTGTTAAACCCTCTTATGTGTGAATGCTAAATCTGAAGCCACAGACTGCAGTAAGAACATTTCATGGCCAGACCCAGCTGCCATGTGTTGGTGAGCTCTAAAGGTGCTGGTAGTGGGTTTTGTTTCTGCTTATTGTAGTGTGGTTTTCCTGTATTTAGTCTTTAGTCACAAGCCTTTAAAATAGGCTTTTTTCCCACATCATTCTTAAACTACAGGTTTAAGAATGATGTGACTAATCAGATCTAACTCAGTGAAAGATGCAACATTTCTTGAAATGTCTCACTAATTGAGATTCTGCAGAGATTTTAATAAAAAACAGGATGATTTGATACGCTTTTATATCCCACAGTTCATTAAAACTTTGCAACGACAACATCAGATGAAAGAGAAGGCTGTCCAAAAGTGATGTCTTCTGCTGGCAACTGTGTGGTTAAAGTTGATAAGGAACCAACTGTTTCTATTATTCCAGTAAGTCTTGTTTTGTGCTGATGATCTATGACCTCTGATCTTCCGTGCAGCAACAGAATAAAAAGAATACACAGAAAAATAGGTGGACATCTAAAGACACTGGAAATCATGAGTTCATATTGTTTCTGTAGGCGATGGAAAAGTAAACAGCAGAAGATCCTAAATCCCTCAAACAAATGAAATACCAGTATTCTGCAGTCAGTCTTCTCGCAGGCTTCATTCATGTCAGTTTTTCCCACTCTACCACTTCTTTACCTTTTTCCTTTGCCTCCACATGCACATAATCCCTTCTTAATCTCCCCTGCTGCTCTTAAAAAAAATCTTTTGAAGACACGGGAGGGAAGATATTCAACTTCCATTATGCCGCCCTGCTGTTATTGAGTGTTCGGGAGTTAATTGGCTTTATTAGCAGAGCAGAGAGGAGATTAGCAGTCAAAAGACTCAGCCTGTCTAATCAAAACTCAACTGGAGAAGGTCTCTACCTTTAAAAAGCGGCAATAATCCAAATGCCCAACCATCCCACCGAGAAGCTGCAGGACACAAAGTGCACGGAGTAGCCTCTTCGGCTTAAATGACTAATTTAGGTAGAATGGGTTAAATTCAATTGACTAATTCAGAGACATGCAAAGCAAGGATATGATGCTGAAGGGAGCCACTGGTCTTTTCATTAATTAATTAAATACTAATTGAATAGTTTTAATGGACGGGGCTTGGAAGACTGCTGCTGGCAGATAAAAATGGTTTCATGTGTCTTTGCAGACTGGGTGAAAGCAGGGAGGTGTGAAGCAAAAAGTGAGAAGTAGACACCAGGATGCTTTATTTCCCCCTCAAAGAAATAATTTCCAGAGCAGTATTCTTTTCACATTTTTAACTTCTTTATTGACTTTGAGGTGGTAGCCTTCTATTTTCTTCAACTGAAAAGTGCAAAACTTGTGTCATCCACCACAGCTGTTCATCTGCAGTCGAGGATAAAAAGCTGTGCAGGGTATTTTTAATGATACGGGGGAAATTTTCTGGTGGAAGTAAAAAATGAGAATTATTCTCCCGGTACAGTGACCAGTTACAAGTGATCACTTAGTCAATGATCAGAAACATTCCCCTTCATCCGCCTCTGTGATCATGTTTGGAATTTCCACCACAGTGTGTTAATCATATGAGTTTGGCCCAGACACAAACATTTTTTTGCTCAATATAATATGTTCCTTTTATTTTGGCCGGATCGTAAAGGAGTTAGGTTCAGACATTCTTGATCAGGATGAATTGTTGTGACAGACCAGTTTACTGGGAGTAAAGAGAGTATGTAGTCAGGGGGGAGCGAGAGAGTGGGGCTCACATCTCTTAATTTTTCTTCATTGATTTCTTCAAATCAATGCATTTTGAAAAATATTCAATTTAAATGCGTATAGTTATTCAGAAACAAAAGAACTCCCGTACAATCAAAAATAATAAGTCAAAAACAATAATAACGCAGAACAAAGGGGGAAAAGTTTTTTTTTTCATGTCTGAGCACAAAAAATTCCTTGAAAATCAAGCTTCTTTACAGACATAAAACTGAATTTTCAGGATACTTTGTCAAGTCTGTAAATCCAAACAAAACAATAACTAGACTGCTTTTGTGTGCTGGTTTTAGCATGTTCAACAAAGAAATACACAAATGGCAACAAGGCAAATCGACATTCCACAAGAAAATGCATGTCCATTGTGTTTTTCAATGAATAACCATGTTTTTTTTCATCAGTGTGACTTGTTGGTATAAATAGATTTCTTTTCTTTCTTGACAAAATTGACTGCAAAAAAAAGCTGTGACTTACCTCCGCTGAAGGATAAAAATGCAGAAAGCGGAGATAAACAAACACCTGGTATGGTGAAAAAGGATTCAAATGGTTTTGGCCAAGCGTGCATGGGACAGTATGGATGTGACAATGTGTTGTTCCACAACTTACAGCATCTTAACATTAGACAAACTTCAGTAAGTATGTTGATTTCTCTCCGGTGCACATATACTGGGACAAATGCAGCAATCTAAAAAAATATCAAAGCTGTAATCATAACCATGTGAAAGTAGGAAAAGATATTGCAAGCATACAGATCCAAAAGTCTTATAGGCTATAAGGAATGTTTAGGATGCTGTCAAAGATTTTTTTTATATCACTAATAAGTCAACCGTGCCAATAATTGTATCCAGTGCACGGATATCTAAACTTCTTTGGGTAATGTGACACGTTGTAAAATGTAAATTAAACAAATGTGTTGATTTGCTGTGTTTGTAGTTCAGATATTTCTGACCAAGACTCCATTTGAAGCTGAAATGATTGTAAAGACTAAGCTGCCACAAAAAGTTTGTTTGAACAGTTTCTAAATCTACACTTGCCCCTGGAAAAAAGCTGTAACCTCAACAAATGGTTTGAATAAAGTCTGTAAACTTGTCAAACTTGTATCGGCTGCTGACGTCAGTGAGTGGTCACTGAGCAACCACTGCGGCAAAGCTCTAAATAACCTCAGGCTGTGTGTAGAACAAAATAACCACAGGGCATCTGAGGCCTGCTAAGTGAAGGCATTCATAAGCGTTCAACCTCTCTGTTCTCACACACATCACCTCAAAACATCATTCCGGGGATTCTTCAACATTATCTCGTCAATTAACCTCAATTACATATTTTTTATTAAAATGAAAACAGTAAAAAAAAAAAAAATTAAAACAAGGTTTGTGTTATTCCTCTAGCTCGTTCATCATGGGAAAGAAACAGACTTCAAAAATGATTCCTTTGCAATATTCATGAGACTGTAAGACCCTCAAAGCCTTTTAAGAAGAAGCGTGTGGCATTACTGCCAGCAAACGTTTGGTGGAAGCATCCCAGGCCAGGAAACATGCTGAATTCAAAGCATCTTGATAGGCAAGACAGAAGAGGAGAAATAGGGCTGGATTAATCTTGGCACCCCTAATGCTCCAGAAATGAATGCTAAATAACATTTTTCTTGCATCAGTGGAGTTGTGATTGCATCCCGGCTCATCACTGACATGTTGTTTCCTGACAAACACGGTGAGGTTTCTTTCTTTAAACAGAGAAGTTCACATGCAGCAGAGATGCCTTTCTGTTTGGGGTCTCTACAGCATCCTCTCATGCTGCAAAGGTTCCAAGTTTAGGTATTTCATGGATCCTCTTTGGTTCTCTCGCACTGGCAGTCAGGGGCTTCTGAGTCTGAATTCTCAAGAGATAACGGAAGCAAGGAACTAGTGAAAGTAATCATTTTAGCACTTCCTCTCTCTGATCTCTCCTCACTGACTCACACTCCTGTCAGAGGAAAGAAGATGAAACTTGCTCATATACAGTGACAACTACATAGTACATGTGATGGATAAATTCAGGAAGCTCTCATCTACGGAGGTTTAAATATTGCATTGTGGTACTTTGTCTTAATCAGTACAATGAGATTGTGTGAACATAGAAGCAGAAATCAAAAGAGCGAAAATCAGTCTGCATTCTATTTGTAAACATCTTCAGAATCTGCAAAGACACAAAGTAGGGCTTCTAAAATTCAAATTGGAACCTTTGAAAATGTAATAGTTTAAAAATGAAAGACAACTCTAAGAAACAAAGTTTTGAAACTATGTTGTTTGATTCTCAAAGACAATGCAATCTGGTGTTGTTCCACTTGATCAGAGTCAAACAAGGAAAGATACAGCTTACTTTTCATCTTTTTGCTCTTTAGTGCCAGTACACAGCATGAGGTACAAGGAGCTTTCAAATCACAGCTGAAAATAGACCTAAAATCACTCAGTGCTTTTATCACTGGAAAAATTCTTAGCATAAATAACATCTGTAACTTATATGATTGCTCTGGCATTATAAATGGCATGGAAAAACTAGAAGAAATGTCATCATTGCAAATGTAGAACTGCCACAAAGATGAAATAGTAAGGATGATAAAAAAAAAAATTCCATGGGGGGTGCAGTGGCAAACTGCATTGCAGCTGAATGAAATTTAATTATAGAACATATTAAATTTAACTCAGACAAATAGGGAATTTTTGTCTTTTTAAAAATAAGAAATGAACAGAATTTCATGAGTTAGCATAAGGTGGTTGTGCAATAACATTTTGCAGCCCTGACTGTCCTTTTTAATAACGCTCTCTTGCCCTCAGTCATTTTTCCTGCTTCCTTGCAGCCATAATTTACACAGCTAATACTCTAACAGCGGCAGCTATTGCTGAATCATTCAAAGACCTCAATTAGCAATTAAGGACTTAATGAATAGAGGTCCTTGCTGAGCCATTTTGCTCCTGGCCCAGAGGAGCCAGTGGAATCTAATCTCTCCTGCAGGACTAGTACAGTAAATACAGGCCATCAGGGCAGACCAGACAGACCATAGCCTGCTAAAGATGCCATATAATGTTCAACTCTCCCTGCTGTTCTGGAGCCCAGTTTACTACGAACCAGGAATTTGCTGTAGATTTTAACAAGAACATGTGACTCTCAAGCACCATTCTTCTGTTTCCTGTCAGTTCTTCCACCCCATTACCTTCTGCATAATATTCATACGAAGGTGAACCAAAGAAGAAGAAGAAGAGGGGAAATGGCAACAAAAGGGAGAGACGGAGATATGGCACAGAAAAATTAAATACACTGAGGTGAAATGGAAGGAAGTAACGGGCGAACTAAAGAAGAAAGAAATGGGGGAGAGACATTTGCAATGCCAATCATGTTCAGGTGCTTAGAACTGGGCCTTCGACCAGAATATCAAAGATGGCGTGTATTCATACATGATGCGATGGGTAGGTTGTGCTGGCTTATAAATTATTACTATGACTCTATCCTTTTATATTACCATTCCATCAGCCGGTCATCATTAACATATTCTTCATACATTTAATGAAGTGACTTTTTGAACTCGGAGGCGTAACTGTTGGAGTCCACAGCTATAGGAAAAGGCAGAGGTCCTGTAAAGAAGATGCACTAATTTCCATCAGCTTCATCTCCCCCCTTTTGCCTCCCCACCCCTCCGCAGGGATTATTCATAGAGGATCTCTGAAGCATGAAGACAATGGCCAGATGATCATGCATCTAAAATGAGTCGTGTCATAATCAGACTGAAGCAACCAATCGCTTTGACCTCAATGATAGCAGGGAGATAAAAACATGGTGAGATGGGACGAAGTCCTGTCCACGGAAAATATTTTATCTTGCATCTCGCAATAATAGCACAAATGATTATGTTTGAAATATTCCGTAAATACCTGAATCCTGATGGCTGAGCTCAGTTTGTGTCATCTGGGGGGCTTCTGACTGTTTGTAGCATTAGGTTTAGTTCCTGAGTTGTGACTTTCTACAGTGATTTAAGAGAGGCTTCCTGTTTTTGACTTCAGAACTTCTCGGTTGCATCACCGTACATCACACCGCATGAGTATTCGTAAAGGTTAGATTTCTTAGTCTACTGTAGATTTCACCACTACACAGTGTGGGGAAACAATTGAGATGAAGGATTACTTGCACATATTTATCCGTATTTGTTTGAAAAAAGGGGGTGGGGGGTGGGGGGCTCCACCTGCTGTTGCAGCAGGGGAGTCCACAGCTCTGCTCGGGGGCATGAACATATTCCATGCTTTCCCATATCTCTTTTCATGGATATTTTTCTCCATTTCCTTAAATCTTCTCTTGTACGACTGCCAAATATAGCTCCTGCTCCAGTATGCTATAGTAAGTGGGTCACTAGAGCTGTGAGTAATTAGCTGATAACAAAATACATTTGCTTTATGACACCAGGAGGCTGTCAACTGCAAAGTCATTTTGAGTTAATGATTTGGAGCTGGGCTTGTCAGGTCAGAGGCAAAAGCTGACAAATGTGTGGAGTACCATTCACGGTATTTGCAGGTTTGATCAAATAAACACAATAATGCAAAAAGCCAAGCTGTATTTGTTTGAAAATTGAGTCTCCGTGCTTTGAATACTAAAACCAACATGACTAGGATGTGATTATGATTTTAGTTGAGCAATATTTTGCAATTTAAAAGGAACAACGGGCCTCAGTGTGCTGTTAAATAATACAGGCTGACAATAGTCTTAGTTTATTGCATAAAACAGATTTTTTTAGGCAAACTGACAGCAGAGTACATAAAAAGGAATGGAACAAATCCTAAAAATGATTGCTCATTTGAATGCAAATGAAGAGGGGAAAGAGCTAATAAAAAACAACAAAAACTTGAAGACATCCAAGCTGTTTTTCTCGCCTGATGAACTTTTGCTTCACTGGTTACGATGTTTGTTCAAAGGGATTTCAGAACACTGGCAAAACATATCATGCAAAATTTCACTCACACAGCTCAGTGTGTTTATTTTTACTGGGTTTGAGGGCCTAAATAAAGATGCAATTCAAGGCAATATGTAAAATAAACAAAGCAAATGTCAGTAATCATCAAGGCTAGGGATGGATTAAGCCACTAAAAGATTTCACTACCTGAAGTCTTCAACTCTCAAAGAAAAATATCCTTTAAAACTATCACAAAATAATCTATTAATTGTTTCCTGATATTGTTGAAAATACTATAGAGGTAAGTAAACATGACTCCAGAAGAGAGCGCAGAGCATCTATAACTATTTAAGAAGTAAGAACGCGTAGGTGTGGTTGAGTATAGAAAAATGGAACGTGTCATCATGTGCAAAAGTCTGTATCCTCCTTATTGTTTATTCAGCCTAAACAATGGCCATCGTTGTTTGATTTCATTCTCCTACATGACCAGAAAGTGAAGTTAGTGGGTGTCAGCAGCATTTAGTCCAACTATGGTCAATATTCTGTCTTGTTTTACTTTCATTATATTACATATATGTGTGTAGAAAAATGTGGGTTCAATTAGGTGACTAATGCTGACAAATTACACAAGGACAAATTAACATTAAAATCTGAGATTCTTTCTGTTTATGAACCATTACAATGGATGACTCAGTCATCTATGGGTCAGATCTATAGGTGTTGGGTAAAATATGACAACTGCCATTTATTGGGCTAGTGTGTGCAAGTGTGGGCTCGTTAATGAGTTTTTAATAGGACACCAGTGGAGCTCTATAATTATGATGAAAATTTAGTGTGTGTATATTTCAAACTTGCTGATACTTATAGTTATATAAGAGCACAGAGAGGTGTATTTCTTATTCATTTTCAACTCGTCAAGTTTAAACAAGAACATTTCTCACAGATGGTGTTTGAGGTAACTCAGACAGGTGGATAAATCTTTACTCAGTAGAGCTTCACTTATCATCAAACTGTCCAATTCTGCTGCTCAGATAAAATGTCCCTGATTGGGACTTCCTGCTCTGTGTGTTCCCTTTTAAAATGTCAATATAAAAGAAACACATTATGGAAAGAGTAACATTTATACAATAAATGCAGCTTAAATATGATAAGATTTTTTTTTCAACTGTATTTTGGGGGGGGGATCAAAAGAGTAAGAGTAGTATATTTCAGAAACTTTATGGATATTTTCTGTCCTCTGTGAGCTTCCATAAAAGTTGAAATACACAATATGTTGGAGCACATCCAAATAAAAAGTTGAGGACAAAGAACTAAAGAAGGATTAAGAGATAAACTCATGAATCTGTGCTTAGGACTCTTTTTCTTGACTAACAAATACAACGACATAGACTTCAGTGTAATTTCTGAATGTTCATCCTTAAAATCAACAGTGCCTTTCCAAATTCTGCCTCGAAAGACCATTATTCGAAGAGCTACCCCTCACAAACTAATCCTTTGTTATTGAGTGAAATAAGCTTATTTCAAGGGTTGCACAATGGAGTGTTTCAGCCCTGACTTATCTGTGTTTGAATGAAGTAGCTGCTTCCAAAGACATCTTTTCATTTGGTCACTACATGGAGGCAAATTGCAAAAAAAAACATACATTATTTTTAAAAACTTAAACTGCATTACATCCCATGGAGCAGTATCTTTTATGTCAAAGTCAGTCACCGTTCTGCCAAATAAATGTTATGCTATCTAAACATATTGTTCCCTTATCACATACTACTAATCCTAAACTGCTTGTTTCCAGTCTAATCTTCTTTGTTTCATTTTGTCTTTTTAGGCACTATTTTTCTGTTCTCCTGCTGCCATAACTTGGTCATTTCTCAACCCCTGGACAAGCAACATGATTAACGCTTCCTTTATTATTCTGACACCCCTTTTATTTTCATTTGTTTCCAGAATGCTAATATTGTATTGTGTAACTGATGTGCAAGATAGAAAATACACAGGGAAATGTTCACAGACTGAGGTGAAAGAACAGAAAAGGGAAATTCAACAGAAAAAGTAACACCACATGTGTGAAATTGTTTCTGTCGTTGGAACAATGACATTAACCATAAACAATGGGGTTTTTTGCCGTTTTGTTGCCGCAGTGGGTGACTTGACCAATACAATCACAATATGAGAGATTAGAAGAACACGATACAAAGAACTTGCTCATCATATTTCAGTTTATGGAGAGTCAAGGCTGTGAAAGATTAGAATAACAACTGATATTTTTTCAGCTTTTTTTGTGGATAAATGATTTCTATTACTTCTTTGCAGCGGCTTTCCCTTGTTGAAATCACCCTAATCCTTCTAAAATGATTATTTTCTTAATACAGCTTCTCAAGTCTGCCTTTCTCTGTCTTTAAAAAAAAAATACAGTCCATTGTTGTGCTTTAAAGGTAAGAATCTGTTGACTATTTTTTTTGGCAAAAAAACTGAGGGGAAAACACAAGGCCAAAAGGGACTCCCTAAAGAAAAAGATTACTTTTAGTTTTTCTATTCCAACCTATTCTCAAAGAGTATTATCATTTCCTGTCTCAGCTATGGTGAGAGTTCCTTCTTGGCTTTTCTGAATGAAGCAGAGCTTGGCATGGCTCAGATTAAGACGTGTGTGGCGAGGAGGCCATGGGGTTAGTGAGTAGAAGCACTCTAGACTCCGAGGCTAGAACCAGCTCGCTCCAGCTGCCAGAGTAATGAAGTGCTGGCAGCTGTCTGTGGTGCTGAAATCAACCTCCATCTCTTTGAATGGGGAATAAAAGGAACTGGCCGTGGTGCTGAAATACTGATGCTAAGAGGCCAACGGCTTGTCTCTGAATAAAACTAAGCTTGGCTCAGCAAGCATGGCCAAATAGAGCAACTTATTCTGCTGCTTTCCAGTAGTTGAACGCACAGGGCCCATCTTAAGAGATGGCTTCCATATGACTAATGCAGGTGTGAATATGTGCATATAATAGTGGCAGGTCTAATAAGGAGCAGGGGGTGTTGCCACATACATAATGTAATGGAGAACTGTTCTTTTTGAAGTGGATATCATGCATGTGTGTAAAACACTCTCTCCCACACAAGCATGCTGTCATCTTTCTTTCTACTTGCCAGAGTCCTTCATCTATTTTTCTCTTTGGTTATCGTCACATGCAGATAGATAAAAAGTGACGGAGAGAAGCTGCTCCCTAATGTGTTCCCTGACCCGAAGTCTGAAATCCAGAGCTTTTCTGATTTTTTTTTTTCGTCCATAGCTAGAAGAAGGACTCTGTGGAGCATTGCTTTGATGCAGCCCACACCGGGCACTTTTTTCTAAGGGCCAGTAATCATCCCGTCCCCACGGGTGCAGAATCATAAGGACAGGTTCCTGCTGGACAGACACAGATTACCAACTGATCCACAAATGCCCGACTAAACTTCATTCCTTCCCTACCCTCTCTCCGAGCTCATAGAGATTCAGTGCATGCGTGTGGAGGCTGGCTATTCCGGAGCCAGCCTCCCACCTCATCCCCAGTGAGAGATAAGTATTGTTTGCGTAGCAGCATATTTCATGCTCGACTTCCCCCACCTGTTTCCTGACCTGCAAAGTGAAGGCTGGAGTAGCTGTCAAATGTCCCTGCATACATCTCCGGAGGATGATTGAAAAGGGCTAGTTTTGAGCTGTTTCCTCTAGCAGAGCACAAAAAAAACTAAACTTTTGTCAATGGTTTTCCAGAGTTGATCCCAAAGGTCATTTGGAAGACTTTCTGCCCATTCATTTTGGAAGATTTTGTGTGTTGTTAGCTTAGTCGCCCGGGGGCTTATGGGTGAGTTCTGGCTGCATATCAAGGTGGCATTGTTAATATAAAACTATCAGATAGATTTGCATAATGATCTACTGCAGAATTGTCTTGAGTTTTTATAAACCTTCCCTCTAAATCTCTCCTCACCAGCTGTTTTCATTTACTCTTTCAGAGAGTGACAAAATAGCAGAATTGTTTCTTTCTGACTTGTATTCTTTTAATATTCATTCATTTTTTGCATTTGAGAGGAAAACGTCTTCCTTGAATATTTTTTACCCATTAGGTCTTCAAAGAAAAAAGGAGCAACACAACGCAGATGATGACGTAGCTAACAATAGCAGACACGTTGGGTATTTATTTTAATAAAACATCTAAAACTGCTTGATACTTGAGTGGGAATAGTCCAAGACCTTCAACCAAAAAGCAAAAAAAAAGTTTGCTGCATGGGGAAGAGCCATGAAAATACCAAAACAAACTCCGGCAAAGTTAAATTCCTCACCTAATGGAAAATCAAAATCCTCAAAGACGAAAATCAAAACACTTATTTTTTGCGCTTTCAGAGAGGGACGGCTTCCAACACCAGAGAAGCACTGCAAAATCAGACAGGAGCACCAAAATCACACCCAAATAAGCCATGACAAAAGCTGGGGGGGGGAAAAGCTAGAAAATAAGCAAAAGATTGGGATGATAACAAGAGAACTCGTTAAGAAGCAGCCTCGGGAAGACAAGAGGAAAAATGGTCAAGAAGCGTCTGCAAGCACGTAGGGCTATTTCTCAGTGGATGTCGTCCGAGCAGCAACACTCAGCATCCAAGACTTCAATCATTGCATGCAGAAAACGAGAAAACATTTTTCTCCACGTCGGAACATCAAGACAAGGACGGGAGGGAAGAAAAAAAAAAAGAGGATAAAAACGTGTCTGAGAGCATTGCAGTGGGAAAGGTACTCACCGGGCGGGAGTAAAGGGTTTCTAGTTAAAAGAAACTGGGCGTATGGCGGTGGAGGCTTTGCTGGTGTGCTGGCTTGTGTGCACCGAGGCTCTGCGTTCCGTTTTTGCGCTCTCGCTCTCTGCCGGTGGCTGAGTCACGTGACTCTGGGCTGGCCAGAGTTTTTTGAATCAGTCCGAGCTCTCATTTTTACAGGCTACACCGACACATTAGGCGCTGGAACAGATGGGAGCTTTTACTGGTGGCGTTATTGATTTTCTTTTTCTTTGCAGGAGCTTTTTTTCTTAATGGAGTCCGGGTGCCTTCATGAGGGGCACTCTGTGTCCGAGGATGGCCAATATCGTAGGGTTTGTGTTTTTCACTTTTCCCGTAACTGTGGTGCAAACACTTACTGTAAAGTGAAGGATCTGAGCCATCACGCAGGTCCTTGGGTGTTGTCAGGTCAACTGGAACAGGTTTATGAGGTGTGTGTGTGAGAATGAACGCACAGTCTGTAAGTCAGGGGAAGGGATTTCTTCCATTCTTACCATTATCTCTTCAGAATTTGGTGTCACCATATACATACTTTAACACAGCCTGAACCCTCATAGACAAGTTGTCTTGTTTCTTCAAGTAGTTTTCAGGAGTAGTAGTGCAACCTTTTTGAGGGACATCTAAAAAAAAAACTGTTTCGGATGCTGTCTAACTTGTTTCTTTTGACATATTCCTTTGTACTTGTTAAACCTCTTTAGCGTGCCTTCTTGACAGCCACCCACCAAATGAAGCTTTGCAGTAACCTCATGATATTTCCAAGCAACATCAATAGATACTGCAAAAGAAGAGGTGACTTTTCTTTTCATTCCAGAAGATTGCAAAGTGCACACGGGTAATAAGAAATGCTGCGAAAACGAGTGAATGGGTGAGTTGGAAAGCCTCTTGTTGGACTTGAACAAGACCAAGACTAAGTGGCACTTTGTAAGTGTGGGCCATTTGCCAATTAAAAATAATGAAACAATAAATTAAGATAAACCAGAACAGGAGATATTTAAAAGGAAATAAATATGTAATGGACCAATTGGCACAGTGGTTTTATCCATGTACGTGGTAAGCAATAGTCCCCAAGGGAAAACACACGGGAAATGCAATTAAAGCAATGCAGTCAGAAAAGGAAAAGAAATCCCAAAAACTTCCCAAAATGTCGAACTACTGCTTCAAAAGGACTAATAAGGGCCAGCAGAAACTCAGTTCCACTACTTCCTCGCTGTCATAAAAACTCTGTGCACAAGCATTTGCTCAGATCTGCTGCAGTATTGTTGAACAAAGAGCTAGTTGGCCAAGAAAGGCACAGGGTTAAGGGCAGGGCTCAGATTATATTCTGCCACGTGTTTTTGAGTATATACAGTTTTTCATAAGATTTCTTGCAGCCAACATTTCAAAGGAGTTTTTGTGTCACCCCCCCCGTTGTTTTGCCCATGTGTGTAACAAATGAGCTGGCACATCAAGCTGAAGTGTTTCAAAGTCTTTACATAAAAAAGAAATGATTTAAGTTTAAAAAATCTGGCACCATGCATCTGAGTTTGAAATTGTGTTTCCAATCTGATTTCAACAGGGCTTCAGTCATTGATGCTTAATGCTCGTTGCATCAATCTGAGCTGTTTGTAGAGCACCATATAGGCCAATGTTCAGGGTGACCATCTGCAGATGGATTTCAAGATGAATAAGCTCATAGTAGCCTAGACAGTGTCTGTATGTGTGAGTTTATTTAGCGGAGAAAATTCAAATCCCCAGTAAAGCAAGTTAGTTACAGCAGCAATGTTTCCACAGCAACCCATGCAAGCGGGTAGGAAACATCTGGAATGACATCTGTCCGGATAGTTTGTTCTTAAGATCTGATGTGAGGAACAAATCTGATGAGTTCAGAATATGAACAAAGGCTGGAAGTACATCACAGTGCAGTTTTAACATGAAACAAAACTAGAAACACAACATCTAAACTGTGTTGGAATGAGACATTGACAACCAGCGAACACAGAAAAAAAGCGCATAACAACAGTCTCAGTCTTGTGTGTGATGATTGTCTTGTTTTTTTTTTAAGATGGGGGGGGTCTTGATATACGTGGTGGCTAAAAATAAACAGTCGCTAAATCATGCTTTTTTAATCTGCCAACATCAACTTTCCGCTCTAACTATAAAAAAAACCTGTGATAACATCAACATTTTTTATTTCCCTGTTCTTTTTTATTTCAATTAATATGTTGTTTACATGAATCCAGTCGCACTCTATCATCACTGTAAGGAATTCGTGTCACCGAAGATGATTCTCACACATCAGTTTAACATATCAAGCCTCTTTGTACTCTCATTAAAAACTACTTACAGGATTAATCGACTGAGCCCTTATTGGAGCTTATGAGAATATTGATGATCAATGAGGATGTCAGCACCTGCTGTTCTCCGACAAAGTTTAGTGCTTTGTTAATATCTGCAGCCCACAGGTGAGAAAAATTATTGTGCATTTTTCCAGATCGTCAAGGTAACTCCGGGACACAAAGGGCGTAGCGTTTCTGTTACAGGGGAAAACTTCAGCGTGGCTTGTCATCATGTTTCATTTGATCCCGCTCTGTGAGGTTGACAGCTCCAGGGTTTCTACTCATTCTTGATAGAAACACGAGTGGTCATGCTGTCAGCGAGGAGCAGAAGTCTTTGTTGTTGCTGAAGCGTCTGCCGGGCATACGAGCAAAGGGTCTGTATGGATCAATGGCTTCTCAAGGGGGCTGATAGGCAGAGGCAGGCAGATGCAGGGGCACAACGTTTGCCGTGCCTCTCTGTTTTTGCTGCAGCTAAAACAAAGTGCATGGTAGATTTTGACAAACATCACCGTGGCAGCGTTTATCAGACAGCTTTCTGCTGAGGCGAGCTTGAAGCGTGTGACTAAGGATAATGTTTATTTAGTAGAAAGATTAGTAACAAGCAGAAATACAGACTCACTTGTTTACTTTGGGGTGACAAACTTTGGAATTGCCCAATTTGTATCATTATACATTATTTATTGATGTGCTGCATTAGCACAGCACTGTTGAGGCTGTTGAAGGAATTAATTTGCATTTACATAGCAATACAACACAAATTGTTGTTAATTTTTAGTTTTATCATTCGGAATCTGCTAAATAACTCGCTGGAGAACATCTTGACTGCCTTAAAATCTAAAGCATCAACTACAGTTTTTGAATAAGAACTCTAACATAACAGAGGGAACTCCTGAAAAAGGAAACATTTATGCATTGCATGTTTATGTACATTCTAATTTAGAAATAGCAATTTAACATGGTAAATTTGTTGGGAATGAGAAATTGTACACATAACTTTTACCATTTACCACTGCATTCTAACACTTTGTATATTTCAGCATCATTAAATAATTGGACTTGGATACCTACACATTTCCTAGAAATATTAATTCAAAGAACAAACATTGGTACATGCCACTCCCAGCATCTGGGAGCAGATAAAACAGCTCATTTTCTTTATTATCCAGTTTTAAGTTTTTGTACATCTTCTGATTTTGAAACCTGTTCCAGTTCATGTATCTTCTTATGACGAGTAGAAATATAATTGTATGGTGGCATGTTGGTGTGGTGGTTAGCTCACAGCTTTGTTGAGTTTGCACGTTCTTCCTGTGTCCTCAGGTTTTTATCGGGTGTTCTTTCTCCCACCATCCAAACACATGCAAGTTAGGTCAATTGGTGAGTCTAAATTTCCCCTTGGTACAGATATTTAGTGTGTTTGGTTGTTTGCCGTGTTTGTGTGGTCCTGTGAAGGACTGGCAACCTGTCCAGGGAGTCCACTTCTCGCCCAATGACAGCTGGGATGGGCTCCAGACTCCCACGATCCTGGTTGGAATAATCGATATAGACAATGGAGGGATGGCATCTGAAAGCCAGATGACTCCATAAACAACAGGCTTGGGGTGTTTGTTTCCTGTCAATTTAAACCAAATCTAAACAACAATGAATTTTGTGTCTGATTTCAGTTGAGTAAAAAAAAAAAAAAAAAAGCAAGCTCAAAAGGGAAAATCTCAGCATACCTTGCTGTTCAGGGTGACTCACAAATCCGAGAGCCACTCCAGAAAAGAGAGAAATCCCTGTGTCCATTCATCTCTCTCCACCCTCTTCCCCCCCTATATGCATGGTAATTCTCTGGCCGGGATCTCGAGCTCTGTATGGATGGTGGAGGATTTCTGGCACGCGGCTCGCCCTCTGCAGCTGATACTTTGGCTGGCACTTCCAGCTCTGACCCACGTGTCTGCAGAGGGAAGGAGGATCATGACTGTTGCATCTGTGTGGCAGGCCGAATTCTTTTCCCAACACCTCATAAACTGCATTTGTTCCCTGCATCAGGTTGAGCTGTGAGTCAGAGCTCTGGCAGAGCGGAGCTGTAATTATAATGGGGAAGAGGACATGTAATGCAACGTTAATGGCAAAGGGACTGAGGCTTCGCTCACAATGTCCCCTCTTCAAACTGGAATAGTGCATTAACAGCAGGGATTCACTCTCCCCCATTTTGATTGAAGCTATTAAATACAATTCAGGATATGCAGAAAGAGAAGTGTTAGCGGGTGGTTGAGTGGTGCATCTATGTGCACCACATAATCTTTGTTCTGGTGTAATGCTGCTCGCATGATTCCGAGTCCTTCGGGGAGAAAATAACAGCATTATAATGGAGTTAAAATTACAGCTCTGAGGGAAATTTGAGTGCTCTTCCTCTATTTTTTTATCCCCCTCTACTGCTGGTCTGTTTTAGTTTTGTTCTGCTCATATCTCACTTTTCAGGCCTTGCTTTGCATATGTTGCCATTTCTCACAGAAATTACAGAGCAAAGAAAGTAATTTAGGTGTCTGTGAGATACATGAAAACGCCATTTGTCACTTCTTACTCCAAAGTAATGATTAAAAAAAGGGTTATTTATTGGTTAAGTTGTTGAGTGTGTTTGTGCACAGTCGCAGCCGCATGTGCTCATGTGTGCACAAGCCAGAATTAGATCATACTTACCGTGCACCTGCCAGCACGTATATGACTGTTGAAGCGTGACCTTTTAATGTGTTTACACACTGACATTTTCAAAGATCTGTCATGTTCCTCGGTGAAACTAAAATCCTTGACATTATTCAAACTCACATTTCCTGGAGCTGATGGCGCTCATGCCGCACAAAGCCCACATCAGCAGCATAATTACATCAGTGCCACCCCCTGATCCACCAATGTCAAATTCGTGGTAATTTTCTTTCTTGAAAACAAAATGTTCCTGTTTTGTATGTATGGTCTGGTCATAAATCCTGATGTTCATCACCCCTCATAATTTTCTACTTCAACATTAACTCTTCTTTATGTGTCTTACTGTGTTCTACAAAAAATGTATGTTGGTGCCCCCTTTTTCAAATCAGACTATGACGCTGTCTCCTAAATGAGCTTTGGCATTTAAAAGACTGTCCTTTAAATTCATCTGTTCATTTGGATTATAATCATGGTCATCCACGTGTCTTGGATCCCAAAATCACACAGTGAAGTGACCTGGCCAACATACTGAACCACCTCAGGAGGTTATTCTCTCCCAACATGAACCTCAACTATAGTGAAGCGCCTCAGTGTACACTGATATCCTCCATGGAGATGCGATTGATCGTAACCTGTATGGGAAAGACACTCATGGAGGTTGTGTTTCGCTGTAAAAGCATGAGGTCATATTAAAGGAACAAACTCCAATAGAGCACCAAAACACATCCCCACGGGATATTCACTTTTCATGCAGGAATAGATGAGCAACCAAAGGAATATTTTCTAGATTGTTAAAGCAAATTATTAAGATTGTGATCTGCTCTAGCGTGGAAAAGTTCATGTGTCAGTTTTAAAGTTTCAGTTTGTATGGATTTGTCGTTGAAAACTGTCCTCTGTAGTTAACACAATGATGTTCAGTTTCATTATTTACTCCCTTGAGTAAGTTTGGTACTTAAACGAGCAACTTATTGGAAATTACCCTCATTCAGGAGTTTTGTCACCATGTGGGAAAGTGTGCCTAGGATGGTATAATAGTTTGTTTGCGTTTTGTGATGTTATGGTGATGTGTGTCACATCCTAGATTAAAATTCGAAAGTTCAGTTTGTCGTCTGTTAAACTGTCAATTTTGCTATACTGTCAATGAGCTTTATGAATGGGTATAAAACGGCCTAAATGCATCACAGCGGAGCACAAAATTACCAGTATGGGGGTTGACGCCATTAAGAATAATTAGTTAGATTCACAGCTGTATACATCTGCATCGATCATGGATGGTTCAAGTATGGGTTTCAGGATGCTGTTTGTTTTGTTTTTTTTAACTCAATTTCCATGTAAAAAAAAACATTTCAGTCATATGTTACAGTGTTTTTTTTTAGTAGTACAAAGTTTATGTAAATTCGACACCCATCCATAGGTCTCATCCATAGGAAAATGGGGATATCAACCCTAACCCTAGCCCCCCGGGGGCATAACACAATACCCCTACCAAAGTTCAGCTGATGAGAGGCATAGCCCAAAAAGTCGAAAATCGATCCTGTTTTCATTTCGCAAATGTTTTAGTTGACTCTCATAGCCTCACAGGGGTGTACGTACAGCCAGCAGATGGCAGTTTTCAACAGAAATACCGCACTGTGTTCTGAAAAGCAGATTTTTTAACTCTGGAACATCTCTAAAACTAGTTCAAATATTGAACCTAAAGCGTAAGATAAGTAATAGGAAGAAAATTTGTTTCGTTTGGATAAAAATAATCGAAAACCAAGGTGGATATTTCTCTGACATGTAAGTTAGATAAACATTATAAATATATAATAAAACTTTGAAATCTGCATGCAGTGGTACGACTTTACATTTAGATCAGTATCTTAAACAACTGCATACTCACAGTCAGGCAGAAAAAAGCAGTTTCAAGTTCTTCCTTCATTAAATCTTTTTACTTGCTCCTGTAAAGTGACCAACAATAGTAGCCCGGTCAGCCTTTTTCGCTGGTGCTCAGTCCAAAGACCAGTGTTTACACTCCCACCTCTGTGTCTGCAGGGTGACACGTCCCTTGTGTTTCCAACTTGGAAAACATGCTTACTTCCATTTGGGCCCTGGTGCTCTTGTCAATGTAAATCAGGAAAGACTCTCAGACAAATTGATATGGATGTGAGAAAGGATTCACTTTGTGCACTCGAGGGACTCATCAGTGACAGCAGTCTATTACCTGAGAGCAGACGTGTGAGGGGAGCTGCTCTGAATTGCAAATGGGAACCTGCAGACTTGCCTGCTATGCAAACTCCATGATGTATTATAGTGCACTGGGGGATAGCTGGCAGGTGCACAAAGCAGGGTCTAGAGCACAATGAAAAAGTCCATCCAGTAGCAATAAACTCCGAATATTGCATTTACTTTAAAAAACATGACAGGATCTGCAGGCGTTGAGGATTTATACGGACTCTCATTCCAGTGGAGATCTTAACCTGCAACTTTAACTCTGTTGGGAGCTAATCTGTTTGTATTCTTTGTCTTAAGACGGAACTTCTGCTGAAGAGTAATGGGTACACATTGTTACTTTTGCCCTTCTTATTCTTTGTGTTTTTCGAGTGTTTAAAGCTCAAGTAGGAACACGCTGTGCATTGAATCTGAGTCATGATGCTAACCCTAAGAGCCACTCGACTCCTAATTAATTCAGCTGATGCTGAAGTTTCAATGCTCTACCTCAATTCCCTTCCCTGATGGTTTAGACACAGAGAGGGATTACTAACCCTCTTGTGGGGATTTGAAATGTAAAACAGTTGTTAAAACCTTCAAGAAACACTGTGCACTTAAATCGGGCTGACCAGAGATTTTTCTGAAGTCTGGATTTTGAATTTTGTTGCAGTGAAATGTGTTCTTTGACATGTCTTCTGCGAGAGGGTTCCTGGTTTGAGTCCACAGGGGAGCTGGGACCTTTCTGTGTCCCTGTATCAGCATTGGTTCTTTCCGGGTACTTTGGCTTTCTCCCGATGTCCAAAAACATGAATGTTAGGTTAACTGGACATTCCAAATTTCCCCCAGGAGCCAAAGTGAGTGTGTGGTTGGCCCTATGATGGACTGGCGACCTCTCTAGAGTGTGCACCGCCACTCACCCGTTGTGAGCTGTGATAGGCTCCAGCGACCCCACAAGTCTGTTGGGAATAAGCGGCATAGAAAATGGTTCTCTGAAATCCTGTTATGTTTGGTTTTCTGAAACTCTCTCATGTGCTTTGTGACCAGTGTGGTAAACACTGAGCAAGTACAAAAAAAAGAAAACAACTCATGCTGTGTTCAATGCCAGGAAGCAAAGGTTAGCCCATACAATGAACTTAAAGAAAGAAAAACCTGTTCAATATGTCGAGGCGGGCTGGCCCAAAACGGCAAAAGCCTGATCACCGCTGGGCTCCAGACTCCAGCAGCTGTTGATGCTGGATCTTCTGACCAGTGCGTTAAAGCTTCAGCCCTTTATAGAAAAAACACCACAAGGAGAAACAAAACTAACTGACTGGCAGAGATGTATTTAAGCAAATAATTCTCTAACTCGGCCCTTAAATGATTCACTGTTATACTCAGAAACATCTAATAAAAATAGCTGGGCCATCTTCAGCCTTTCTGTCTGGTGCTTTCTCTCCTCTCCCACCAGACTTCATTTATCCCTCTCTGCTCATGCCAGGTCAGTTAGGTTCATAATGTGTCAGCAGCTGATGATGATTTGAGAGCGCCTGGGTGGAGTTTGGTGTCGTGTGTTTCCTCATTGTGTGCGACATGTTGGTCCCAGGCCTCCAGTGCGGTGCTTGAATTATTGAACAGGTTCTTGTGGTCTGACCTGACGGTGACCCCCGACAGCAAGATGTAACTTGACTACATTTTTCTCCTGCAGGCCAATGGACACGGGACCTAACTGAAGGATATTGGTGAGAACATAGTATCAATTAATGATCAGTTATTACCAGAAACAGAGCAGAGCCGAGCTGAGTCTAAAGGTGCTTCCCTCTTGCTCATAGTCAGAATTTTAGAGCCGTGTCTTTCTATGGCTACTCGTTTCCAAGGTTTATTCTTGCATCAAATTATCAAACACCAAAAGAACAAAAGATCGAGCTATTTGTGTGTCGTGTTCAGGGTGCATCAGGTGGGTAATTCCGTGCCCATTCCTGCTTCTCCATAACCAAGACGCCGCCTTGTTAACTTTCAGAAAGCTCTTTCAAGTTTACAGAAGTATCGGTATCGAAAAACAAAAGAAAAGAATGAATTAAAACTTTTAAAAAGGCAGCTTGCACGGAGACAGGCAGCAGGGATACAAACAGAAATGCTCACTCTCCTCCAAATGAGCTCTGAAGACCAGTGTGTGCATGCAGGAATGCCTGAGTGGTAATGGTAGGTCTGCTGCTAATGGGAAGTATGTTCTGCTGAGAAGCTGTTACTGTCAAAGATGAAAAAGCAGCTGAGGCCAGCCCTCTGTCTCTATGCTGCTATAAATCTGAAGGCATCACTCAAGGCATTCTTTCTGACAGAGGCTACACATGACAAAGGAAATCACTTCCTTCTGTTCACACCTGTAGTCGTAAATATAATAGGACTCTCTTTAATTTGCAGTGAAAGTCCAAGTTTTAAATAATGCAGCTGAGGGGGGAAAAAAAGCTTCCTAGAAAAGAAAGTGGTACGTTTGAACAGTTTTGGTCGAAAAATCAACTTTTTCTTCTTTCCCTTTAGGCCCTTTTTCCCCACATGTTGGCTGTGAAAAGAGGAGAGCCGGTCTTTATCTCCAAGAGGCGGCGAGGTTCATCTGAAGCCGAATCTTAAAAGTGCTCGTTCTCGTGGCAGCTGCCTTCAATCTGAGCACGAGAGTGCAGCAAGTGTCACATCAATACATGATTCTGTATACTTTGTCGCTCGCCGGGCTTCTCTCCCTTTTTCCATATCCATCCTTGAAACTCAGAGATAAGTGGAGAGCTTTGACTGCAATCATGAAAGTCTACTGTGTACTGTACACGCAAAACACCGACAGGATTCCACAAGCTGAGGCTGGAAGGCATGTTCCCGGCAGCTTGTTAAAACAGAAAGTGAGCTCCTCCACCTATGTGCTAACCTTGACATCTGCCAGGCATCTGCTCCGTTCCAGCTGCCTCGGAGTTGAAGGCTGGTCAGATACGTGCTTCAGACACAGACCACATTACCAGCACATAAACTCCAAGATAAAAAGCCATGCCACAGGGATAATGATCTGTTTCAGAATTTTGCAGGGCTTTTTTTTTTTTTACCTCACTGTACAGCCCCCCCCAAAAAGGCCACAAAACATTGAATTTTTTAAAATGAAATGTAAGTAAAGCTGAGTAAAAAAGGGGGTTGGTTCAACAGAGAAAAAAAAAAGTGTTGAAACCATAGCACAGAGATACATTAGGAAAGCTGTCAAAGTGTTTCTCTGGAGGAGAGACTGAGGGAGAATAGAAGTGGAGGCTTTTCAAGTTATCCTCTCTGTTCTTGTTGCTCCCACTGGATCCTCCAAGTTGAGGTTTTGATATCAGGGTGAAAACTACAGGAAGTAAGATATAAAGATTGTTATCGCTCTGAGGTACGCACAACAAGTAAAACATGTGGCTTGGATATGTTTTAAGGTAAAAAATCCCACCCATCTGCACACCTAATTACCCTTAGATTTTTAGTTCATACAGAATGAAAGTATGTTTAGATTTCAGAATATTTTTATTGTATATTTTGCATATTTTGTATATTTTTATTGTCATTTCGCACACTTTCTAATGAATAATCATTGTAGAAAGTCAATTTTACGTACTTGAGGTCTTTCACCATGGACCTCATAAACCTGACATTAAAAATGGCAGGCTGTGTGTTGATGTGGCAGCTCCGTCACACCAGAATCAGAAAACGCCGTTTTTTTTTGTTTTTTTTTTCTGTCAGGTATCGTTCATGACACGTGTCTCAAGTTAGGCATAGTAACAGTTCAATTTCTTGTTGTTGAATCTTTTTCTGTGTCAGGGTTAAGGTAAGGCAGATAACAGCCAATGTGAAAGAGAGCAGAATCGAGATCCATTCACCTTTTTTTCTGGAAGCATTCTTCTGGAGTAACAACTGTAAATGTGTCCTGAGCCAAATTAGGTGACCACCTACTGCGTTTTTGCCAGTAAAAATAGAAGTCACACATTTGGTCCATTGTGGTTTTGATGCCTATTTTCCAGTATTAGAGGTCTGTTCTTCACAAAGCTGGTGTTTGGGGCCAGCATAGGACCCATTTTAATTCACAGCCTCAAGTTGTTTTGTTGATAACACCTTCCCCTCCTCCAACATTCATAGCACAAATGCCTGAAAGGACACATTCAAGTTAAAAATCACTGTAACTTCTGAACTGCTGACTACACGGATGCACAAGGTCTTTCCAGTACGACAACCCTCTTTAGTTTTTCGTTTGAAACAGTCCGAAACATTCTGGTCGATACAGAAAGAGTCACTGAACTATAAAGTCATCAAAAAGTAAGATTTGGTCCACCTGAAATCCAAATGATCTCTTTCAGGATAACCGTAACCCTAACTCATCCCCTCAGGTAGCACCAGGCGCTGTGCAGGGAACTGAAGATAAACAGTATATTGCCAAATATCTTCCATCAGCAGAGAACAAAAAGGCAATATAAATGATCTTTATGTATCTCAGGGGGAGTAAATAAATAATCCAGCTGTGAGTGAAAGTGAATCAAAACACACTGGGAGTTTGCTCTTCCATGGTAACTTGCCAGAAAAATGCAGAAGACCAAAAAAGATGTTAGCGTTGCAAGTTATTCTTGTCTCACAAAGATTTTTTTTTTCTTTCATGCACAAAAGGATGCCAGCCCGCCTCTCCTCCCGTTTCTCTCCCACTCTGCTGCAGAAAACTGACCTTCACTAAATTTGTTTCTGACATCACAGATATTTTGCCTGGGCCTCAATCGTTCATGGAAACAGGATTTACATCCCATTGAGTATTCATTTTCTTACATAAAGCCACAGTTTCATCATGGGTTAAAATAAGTTTTCGGCTAGTGAAAGTATAAAAAAAGAAGCTTTAAAAAGCATAAAAAAATCTCCCCCCGTCTGATTCAAAGAACTTTCTTTACAGCAGTCTACTTCAGTTAAGTTTTTCATAACTATCAAGCCCTTGTATATGTTTTCGGTCTGTGCAGCATAAAAAAGATAATTAAAAGTGTTCCAATCCAATTGAAAAATGCAGGAAAAATCTTTAATTATAAATAAACTCTGAATCAGAGGAGCACAACATCACGGCCTTTGAAGGCGAACAAATGTTTGAATTCATAGAAAGATGAAAAGAAAGTATTCTTCAGACTTGAAAGAATTGTCCCACTCTTCTATTAAATGTTTTGAAGTCGCTGTGCAATAATTCTCATTATTTTGTTTAAAACTCTTCAAGACTGGATTGATGTGTTGGTGCTGCTGAGAGAATATTTTCCATAGAGTCCCCAGAACAATATGCCAATAGAAGTATTTCTGGCTTCACTCTTTTTTATGCTTTGATTTGTGACATATGCTGCATTTAACAGCACGATGGAATGATTGGTTTTATAGTTACCACACACATATATAAATATATATATATATATATAGTGAGCCATCCTGACCTGAGCTTTTCATATTCAACTTCTGACATACTACAGCTTCTTGCTGTGCTTTGTAAGGAGCCAATTTCAATTAAAAGTTCCTCCTCTTCTCCATTCTCATTACCATTCACAGGCCATGGGTTTGATTGGTGGTAAGCTACTTATATTCCCTGGCTCCCAAAAGGAGAGTGTAGCTGAGGCCTCATCAAGGCACAGTCAGCACAAAGCTGGGCCGTGCTGATTCAAACAGGAGAAAAACTCCCACAGCGCCTGGGTCTTCCTCACACTCTCCAAGGCTGGGACTTAGCATGAAGCTGCGTTTGTAGCCAGTCAGCTAAAATCACTGCCTACAAGTCCCGCAGTAATGCCAGCTGAATAAGAACAATGAAGTTCAAATGTTTTTTGATCACTTAGCATCCCAGGGCTGCCTCTGACTCCTTTACCCCCAACCCCTACAGTTTTATAGTCTGCATGTGTCAGCTTCCATCCATCAGTTTATTTAACACCCCCGTCAGCCTCTGTAAGTCTCCATCTGTCCATGAGTGTTTGTCCCCGCATCTCTGTATCTTGTGTCCACTCCCTCTGCCACTTTCATCTGCAAACAGCCCACATAAACCTCGGCTCTGCCTCATTCTCACTTCTGCTCCCATCCGTGTTCCTCCTTTGAGTCGGTGCTGACAAACGGCAGGCGTCTCCGGGTTTACCGGCGGGTTTGAGCTCTGCTGGCAAAGCAAGCAAACTGCGACGGATCGATGACGAAGACTGTCAGGGCGGCTCACTGTTACTCGAGCCTAGATTGCATCTGAAAGCTCACGCACCATGTGGTCAATGAATTAAAGAAGTGGCCAGCCAAGATTGATCAGAACAGCTGACAGCCATCAATATCCTCCTCTCAAATGGGGGTTTATAGGCAGAAAGTGTAATTGTTGAAAGATATAGCCAATGCCTGGCGGCAGTTATACTGAGCCGCTGGCTCAGTTTTCATTAATATCATGGCAGTTACCTCTACACCGTAAAAGGGAGCAAATTAGCTAAAACAGATGTTATCTTTATAATTCAGCCTACTTCAAAAAGCTAAATCAATGTTTCAACCATCCCCTGACCTTCCAACAGGCCACCCTTGAAGGTAAATGTGACAGAGTTGAGCATGGTTACAATTAAGTGATGCAGGGATGTCCGCTCTCCTCACCACTGCTTCCTGTTGCTGTGGATACTCCTGCATCACGGATCAGTTTGCTGATGACACCTGCGTTTTCGTCACAGATAAAGTCATTCCATGGAGCATTAGCAGACACTGAGATGAAGTTTCCTGTAAATTGATTGTAGACGATTACCAAGTTTTGTTTGGACGAACAGTTAGACATTAGTCCCACATTATAGACATGGACTCAAATGAGCGAAAAAACAAACAAACAAATTAAAATTCTGTTTCTACATGCCTCCAGTTGAGTACATTCTTTTTTTTTGGCATGGATTTTCAGGGTAGTCAGTGGTCTTAAGGGAAACATGGGCTTTACAGACATTACAACTCATTTCCTCCAGCAAGCTTCCATCGCCTTGAGCATTTTGGGCATGAAGTGATGGAGGTCTCTCCAGGTCCAGGCCAAACATAAGGAATAGACTCAGTCTCACATTTTGCAGTTTCTACTGATCCTTAAATATATTGAGCAGGAGAGCCGTTCCCATGTACGTGTTAGCATTTCCAGCAAATTGATTCCTCTGTCAATCTTTAAACGGGAGATATCGAGGGTCTGCACCCCCTATTGGCAGTGGCCAGACATGCATTCATGTTCACTGTTTTGTTGTTGTTTGCTTGAAGATGATAAAAATCAACTTTGGATAGTTTTGGTTGATAAATCTGGTTTGTATTCACAAATTAAGCCAGTAGTTTTATTTATTTGATTTTTATTGGTCCAAACCATAGATTCCTATTATTGTTATACTTTTCAACAATAATTTAAGAATACAAAAGTGTGTAAATTTTTTCGACTCAAATACTGCAACTATATTTTGACCTTTCTAATGAATTTATTGTCATGTAAACTGCCAAAGGAAAAAGGTATAAATTTGTAAAAATTCTGAAGTCTTTCGATGGACACCCTGATAAACCACCCTTTGATCATCATTTAACATATTAACAAAATGTTAACTGTGCCGTTAAGTGTTAAGTGCAAATCATTGGAAAAAATAAAAATACTCATCTGAGAAAAGCCAATTAGATTTGTGAAGCCCTGGTCACAGAGAACAGTCAAATACAGACTAAAACCTCAAGTAACCTCAGGGGTAAAGGTGGGGAAATCAACAAAACTCAATCTGAAGTCACTGCAATGGCAGCAAGTCCAGAGGAAAGATTAGCAGCTTGGCTGGTTATGTTGGGCTTTTTAGCTTTGAGTTTTTAGTGTAAGTGGCCCCCTAAAAGTGGCTCCATCACCATGGTAACCTAAGCTGCACTCTAAGCCTCCATGTGCACAGTTTGAGCACAAAGTTTTAGACTGAATGAAAAAGACACAAAAAGTTTTCCAGATTTTTCTGATGATGACTGAGAGAGCAGACTTTGTACAGAAACACCCTTAAAAAAGGTTTTAGTTGATATCAAGATTTTAACAAGATTTTAACCACAGAAAGTGACAGGCAACCATTTTTTATCGGTGTAGATCTAAATCAAGTCCTGGCATTTTGATTACCAAATTCAACCACAGTACAATTTCAGTTCTGTCATAATTATTCTGTATTATTCAGTAATAATGCAAGAGATATCTGATATCTGACTTGGATTGCGTTTCCCGCTGAAATGAAAGTCTTCCCTTTTCACCACAACACAGTTAAAACATTCTAATTAACATAAACCAATGCAGATTCCAAGCTACAATTATTAAATTTGCAAACTTGCTGAAGTACCAAGACATCTTATATCCTGTAATCGTAATATAATATCATTAAAATAAAATATCAAATCTCATTTGTGTCTGCTGGGGAATCAGCATTTGTTATGTGTTACATATCTTTGCCAACGACTGTTCTACATCTTGCTGCTAATATTGAATCTAACACACACACACAGCTGAAATGTATTTGTAAGGGGAAAGAAATGAATGTGTCATCTTACATTTTTCTGTGAACATTCAACCTTTTAGGAATAACATTTGTGTCCAAGAAGAAAAAAGACCAACCATGCATTAAAAGCGCTACAGAACTGACAAAATAAGATTAAAAAAAGTTCACCCCCAATTATTTTTGCCCAAACAGCACTCAACATTCAACCATACCACAAAGTTTCTTTGTGCCTGTAATTGAGCCAATTGAACATAGTAGCCCAACTGTTCATGTGCTAATGCAATATTAAGTTACATCCAAATCAAGATGTGTTGAAATTAAAAACTTAAAAGTATATCCTCACTGCAGAGACACAAAGAAAGTTCATGTGCAGCAGAATTTCAAAGACCTCCCAGGAAGTCTGAACACAGCTGCACCCTGTTTGCTTCACTCTTCTTCTGGTCTCTCTAGAAACATGATGAAGCAGCACCAGGATAAAAAGCAATAAACCTTAAGTTGTCAGATAAAACCACAAAAAATACCTTGGCTTTCTTACGCTACAAGAGAGGAAGCAGAACAGGAGAAAAAATAGCTATAATGTTTCACTGCGATTACTCCCCTGCAAAGCTGCTGGCTTTTTTCCATGTCAAACCATAGAGGGCTAGATTTATTAGGTTGAATTTTTATGCAGGAAGGTATATTTTAAGAACAGAGGCAGCACTGTTCAGCAGCAGAGTCTCAGTGGGGTGTCTCTCCCTGTTTGTGGTCTTTGTGGGACGTTCAATTGACTTAAAGAAGCATAAAGGGATCTTTTTCACAAGCACTGCTGTAAAAAAAACTGTCTTCCTGTCATATCAAGTAATAAATTAAAAAATGCAGTATGTTCCCAGAAATGAAGTGGGTATTTAATCAAAGTAGGCTACTAATGGTTAATGCTGTTTATCACAAACTTAAACCAGCAGCCACTTATGCAAATCAGTCAGAGCAGAAACACATCTATATGCAGAAAGTTCATCAGATCACTTAATTCGAAACCACAAAGAGAGCTAATACAGCGCTGACCTTTCACATGACTCACTCCCCCTGCCTGTCGCACTCGCTTCCTCACACAACTTTTTGTCTCCCACACTGCTGATCATTTGCATTTTACATCACCCCTCTGAAACAGCGTCATGACACACACAGCAGAGACCTACAAAACACAATCATCATCAGTAACCAAAGAACCAGAGCCCCCACAGAGTGGTGATATAAGCCTCTGTCACGTTAGGGCTATAGTGTACCTTTCCATTTTATTGCCTCATATTTAGGCCAATGCTATGAACAAAGTGAAGAAAATGAAATCCTGCTCTGTATGTTGCTGCTTTAGATTCACTCACTTCACATGAAAGGACACCAAACCCAATCATCAGCAGGACAGGAAGCTCTTCTCTACAGATCCACTTGTGAGTACCACTTCAGACCTGGCCTACAGAAAAGAATGTTTCCCTCTGGGTTATTAAGACATTTTGTGTCCATTAGGCTTACCCAACTCTTTCCATGCAAAGGATGGATTTAAGATATAAATGGCTGCTCAGGCAAAGTTCTGAGTGTGTACGAACTGCAAGGTTTATGCCAGTGAGGCCTCAGCTAAAGCTCTTTCACGTGAAAACAACTTCCCTAATACTGATGTTGACCCTTCATAGATAATGTATACATTTAGATTTGTTGCCCATCAATGCAAATGATTAGGTGTGAATAATTCACACGATAACTGTCAGTGGAATGTAAATTGTTCCACTCGGGCCATATTTTTGCTTAGGACGGTAAATTCTGGAAATGAAAATACAAGTCAGACTTTTCTCTCCTGACCTGAATATGTAAATATCTAAAGTTAAAAAGGCCAACGTCTAAAAATGCCTTCAGCTCAACACTAAGTGAACTTTAGAGCTCGAAAGAAAATTTCAAGTCGGAGCAAAAGTTGGAGAGTGGTGTCCCAAGGAGAATTATACATCTGCGACAGCCAGGAGTATCTCCATTGGACATAGCTCTCAATAGGAGCTGCACCCCTATAGCCTCAGAGCACAGGGAAATAAACACATACCTACATGTCCTGGGCTGCACAGAAACCCACAATAGATTGTCAGAGGACCTCATTTTAAGAGACCAATGAGCAGCCATTAAAAAATAAACCAGTTATTCACAGAGAGAAGGAGCCAAGCTCGCTGCACGATCCAAATCTTCATCAAACTTGTCATTTTCATAATGTACATTTCTGCTTAAAGGATATCATTTCCATTAGAAAAGGAGGGAGAAACGGAGGAGCATTAGCAGCCAGTCTGAAAGTAGTGCCAGCAGTCAACATCCAGTAAGTAAGATTATGTTCCAGGAGGCTAAAAGGGGATTGATGGGAAACCTAAATGGCTTGGACACGTTGACAATGCACTCCACCACATTACAAAAGCTGCTCAGGAATGGAAGAAGAACAAAGCAACACCAACAAAGAATCTGAGGCTTTGACCTGCCCTCCAAACTCTCCAGATCTCAATCGGATTAAGCGTCCATGGGATGCACCATAACAAGCTTGATCCACTGAAACCTGCAGGGCTCAAAGGAACTGCTACAAATTTCCTATTGCAAGACGCCAAAGGACACTTTCAAAATGCCCACATCAATTTGTCAGAGCTGTTTTATCCGCACAATGGCGGCCAAACCAATGGCATCAGTTTCCTTCCACCATCTAAGCAAGTCTGTGACAATCTTTTGTGAGGCTCTGAAAAAGAAATGTAAATCAGACATGTTTTAAAGTGAATAAACAGCTATACAGTGCCACACACACAGAGAGGGCAGCGGCATGGTGACCCTGACACTAACTAAAAACTATAGCTGTTTACTTAAGGGCTCAAAGGAAGAAATCATACAGAAGAAGAAAATCAGGAGAGGTCTCCTTCTGAACCAAGCAATTTCCTTCTCTGGGTATTTGTAGATTTTAAGACCAGTCAGTTCCCTTTATGCTCGCTCCAGAAATGTTGGTGAATCATGTAATTTTAGTTTTTGACAGTTCACATGTTCTTTGTAAAGTTCTGTTTAAAGTGCATGTCGTGCTTTTTAAAGCAGTAAAAAACTTTGATTTACCTATTTTATTCACTTCTCCCAAATGGGAATCAGAAGCAGTAAAATGAACCCAGCAAATGATCTTTTTATGACAAAGCCTCGGAATTTACCACAAAAAAACATGAATACACTTGTTTTTCATCTGGTTTTAATGTTATCTTGTAACTTACTCCAGAACAATGATACAGCAGAAATGTATGTCAATTAGGCAAATCTCAGTATTAGGTGTAATGGGGTCAATACACCTGTTTCATCTAAGCTAGTGTGGTCTCAGGGCCACTGTACCACAGTGAGAGCATTATTCAACATGGAAAGAAAACGTTCAACAATTAGCAAGATCAAAGAAAGTCAAGAAATAAGAATCTCTCTTTTGAAAGGAAAAGACAGAAATTATGTATTTCCCCACCCTGGATGAATTTGAAAACGACAGATTCCAGCAGAGCATATATTTGACGTGGTTGTCACGTTAACCACAACCTTCTGACACATGTCTCATTGATAAGCCCTCTGTGGGGCATTCAAATCTACCACCACAACCACAAGCAACAATTTCTTTTTTCATCATTTGGTATGCATGTACTGAGTCCGTAAAAACAAACCCATTCATGTCGCTTTCCAGGGTCTGGCTGGCCACGAGGCGGCAGCTGTCATGGCTGCCTGCTGTGAGCCCTGAACAGAACTGACAGCAGGGTGTGAATGGAGACCAGGGGGAAAAGAGTCCATATCTGTAACTCCTGGTCCCAGCTCGCCTATCAGAACTTAATGTGTTGCAGCAGCTTTGTCCCGGCTTCTCCTTGGCCTCTGAGTCAACAAATCTCCGTTTCCCTTCCTCCTCAGATGGAAACGCAAGGGGGATTCTAGTCTGAGGTGCTTGGTGTACAATTTAAGTTCTGAAAACTGTTTCCCTTAGAAGTTGAGATCTATAATCACAGCCCATCGTTTACAGCATGGCGTTACATCTTATTGATGCAAGGTGGGATTTTTTTTCTACTCCTTTTTTTAAACTGACACAAAACCCAGTTTGAGCTTGTGCTGAATGTTTGCTGCATGAATGAGCGACACAGGCCAAACATGGCTTTTGTTTCTACCCTTTTGCATGGGTCATTGAAAGATTAGAGTTTAAATATTTAAAGATGATTAATGCTCCCACTGGTTGCTTGAGAAGGAGTTACAACTTAAGCATTTCTGTAAAAACACTATATCAAATTTTCATGTTTTTGTATGTATTTTTAAAAAAAACGTCCGAAGAAAAAAGCAACAGAATTTCAAATCAAGCGCCCAAAGAAAATTTTGGATATTGTCAAGAATTCAAAAGGAATCTCTCTCTCTTGTTGCCAATAACGTTTTGGTTTTGTGGATTCTGGCCAGTAAAAGGGCGGACTTAAATGCTGAAAGTCCCAAAGGTTTCAAAGCCTCTGCAGTGCTCATTTTACGCTGCAAAGATATAATCTCTATGATCTCACCACTGGGCGAGAAATATGCGGAGCATCTTAGTCAGGTCAGGTCACTCATTCATAGTAGGAACAGCATTTATCCTAACAAGCATGTTTTTTAACTGTGAGCTGGACGAAACCAATACATGCAAACTCGGGGCAGGAAGACCCCAGCAGAGGTTTAAAACAGGATGTGTCAGTGTCAGACACCACACCATACACCCCTAAAACACTTATTCACATTCATATTAAACATGCTTTGCAATTACTCACTTATAAAAAATGTGAGAGTGCACAGAGATTGCAAAAGAGGCTGATCAGGTCTGGGAACGCGTAATTATGCAGCCGGTATCAAAACCCCCACCACCACGGATGGTGTGAAACACCACTTTACCTCATTGTTACTGGAAAATGAGTCCCTGGAAAATGCTGCTATCGTGCTGTTGATTTTGGTAACCAGGCAGAGCCTCAAACAGCCTACGTCAACCAGCCACTTGCTAAAGTTCAGTATCAGACCCACACATTTTAGACCTCATATCTCAATTTCAATGTAACTCAGAGAACAAGCTGATTACGTGAATTGCCCAAAATGCTGAACTATAACCGGTACTTCTGTTCGTTTCATCTGTCTCTGATATAGGTCCTCACATCAGAGGCTTTCATCTTTGAGTCAATTTGCAAGGCCTGCACATTTTTTTATATCTTGTACTGAATCTGATAAGTCTCCAGGCAACATTTATTCATAAAATATAGCTATTCATGCAATATATCTATTCAAAACTTTATGCATAATCATATATCAGTATTGTATTAAAGGTAAGTTTTTGTTGTACATTTATATTCTTTCTGGTCACACCACCCAGCCATTTATCTCTTTAACTATCTCTCCATTTGTGTAACATTCATCTGTCTGTCTGTGCTGTGAAATCTAAGACAGGTGCAACAGGAAACAGGGTTTGCACGGCTGATGAGTTCATCAATTATTTAGTCGTTAACTCAAAACAGACAGCCTTGATAAATCAGCAGACTAAATGCATTCTGCTGTGACAAGCTGAAAGGCCCCTATCTTAACATCATAATGTTTAAAATGCACAGCAATTATTCTTCACAGCGGCGTGAAATTGATTCCAAACATTTTCTCACACTGTTTGATCTTTTGCTCCCCCGAGACGACCTTTAATAAAATTCATTTTCGAACTTTGACAATTTATGGTGCATCTCACCTGAACATATCAAAGTTTCTTCTTCTTTGAACTCTTGTGTGAAGACTGGATCAAAAACTGTTTCCCTGTTATCACAGAGGAGGTTTTCCACTGATACAACAAACTGTGGCTATATTTTATTAAGAGAGAGACCTTCATTGACAGAAAGACATGATAGTCTGTGATGGACAAATATTTAGTCAGGCGGCTGCTAGACAAAAGCTCTGAGAGATCAGCGCCACCTACTGGAGTCTCTGTGAAGACTTGGAGTCAAACATTACAAAAGTAAGTTAAAACAACTTTTAATATTCTAACCTAATTAACACCTTTAATATCAGTTCAATTTTTGGCGAAAGGTTTGATAAATTGAATGAAAACTATAAAGCTACAAGGGAGAATTACCCTCAAAACTGAAGCTAATATGAATCCATTAAAAGCTAATTCACCAATCTAAATAGGGTTATCCAGTTTGCATCTGGTTTCACTGAAGGGATTTTGAAGGATTTGCTCTCAGATCAGGACCAAAACAGATTTAACTGGAGCATGCTTACACACTTACATTTTACATTTTGAAGCTGTTACGCAGCAAACAAGCCAGTTGAGTTCATTTTTACCTTGAAGATGAACTGACACAAATCTTTTTGTAAAATACCTTTTTCTCCATTGGCCTCCCAGCTAAAACTGGTTGTTTTTCCGACAAACTTAAAATGTTCTTTTTGCTTCACAAAAGCAGTTATTCCTATAATTATTTTCAAACGAAAAAGTAGATAAATCATCCTACTCCATATAAAAATTATATCATAGCATATCAATACTTTCATTATAAACATCTGCAGTTTGTAAAGCTTGTTGCCCCATGTATGTGTGAGTTCTCTCCAGGTACTTCTTCCAAGAGTCCTGAAGACTGAAGACTAAAGACATACACTGGTTTACTTCAGATAGTTTTAATTTTAGCACAACAGTGGCGCTCTGCACAAGTCGAAATTTTACTGGACAACAACTACAATTAAGAACATATGGGGCTTTCTGGAGTGCATGCTGTGTTCAAGTAGTCATTACTGTGTGAGGCTGAGTGTTACGAGCCTTTAAAACTGTCAACACCAGATGGATCTGTCAGCTATGTGCAGGAGCAGCTAAAACGTTGGTAACTGAAAGGGAAAATACCTGCAGTCCTTTCAGTCTCCAGCTGCAATTCAGAACATAATGTCTTACCTTTGCAGACGAAAAATAGCACAGCTTGTCATTCAAAATTTCTTGAAGATTAGAAAACAGCGTCTACTTTCAAACTTAACTTTTGTCCATGTTCTTCTGTAAGTTGCCGTTAAAAGTTTCATTTAGGTCCATCAAAGGCTTGCAGTGTAACTTTATGCAATACTTTGTTCCTGTATTGAAAAGTGATACTTAGATTATAGCGTCCTTTTAACTTGCAAATAGCTTTTTTACCCAAAAAGTATTTTTGTTTGTAGAGTGCAGATTTTTTAAATATTTTCAGTATTTCTAACACTGAAAATGATGATGTAGCCAGATAGAGCTGGAATCAGGGCTGAGAAAATATGAAGTATTAAAAAGGCACGTACAACGTCATGCTGTGATGCTAAACAAAGTGCCTCCCAATGAGCCACTGATGAGCACAAACAACATCGTGATAATCTTTATCCTTTGTAATGCTTGCTGTGTTAGTATAGAATTACTATTCTATTCAATTACTACTTAGTTTGGAGTTAAATTTTTTAAATATATATGTTTAGGAAAATGTATTGTTTGAGTTACTCAATATTACATGTTTTTTGTCTGACTTGAGTGACACCATCTTGGATTTGATTTAAAATGCTGTCATCCTACAACGTAATGTAAAAGACATCATTTTCAAGTCCATCGATTTTACTTCAGTCGATTGCCCTGTTTTTCAGGGTTTTTTTTGTGCCGCAAGGTCTTCAAATATAAGCAAAATACTTTCAAAAGGGCAGAAAAACATTGGCTTTATCTTACAACAATACTGGTAATATATTTCTAATTCATGAGGGAGTCATGTTTATGTGACTATGTGTGAAAGTTAACTCAACAATAATCTATTTCAGTTCTGGTGGAGCAGAAATTGTAGAGGGCCAAACACATGCCAGCTGGCACAAATACATGAGCTGGATTTTAGTCACAACAGCTGGGGACTGATGCTCTGAAATTACACTCAAAGAGCCTTTTTCCAACATAGTTTAAATATTTGGTCTGTTCTGCAATGCTCTGGCTTTTTAGCTGTTTTTCTCTATCTGAGCAGATGCTTTTGTGACCTCAGTGTGCAGATAAATACAATAAAATTCAAGAATTATTTTTTTATTATTTCAAACTTTATAAAACTAAAAAGATCAAGCCTTAAGAAGTTTAGAGTTACTGAAAACTGTGGAAAACAACATTAAATACACTTTGGATGAAAAGAATGTACAACAAAGAGAGCATATTGCCCACTACAAAAGTATTTAACTATTAATATAAACTACTCTATTACACATCTATACATGAGTCTTTTCTATAAACATGACAAACATGAAGAATTAAATGCATGGGTTTCACATAGCATGACTGTATATGTGTCGTTTTCCTCTTAGATTCAAACCAAAACAGGGAAACCTTCAGATTGTCAGGGAATTCAGTTATTGTTAGAAGCTGCATTATTTTGTGATTTACTCGATAGCTTTCTGGGGAGCTAACGACACTGCTGAAGGTTGTGGTCCATTAAGTCCAAAAGGATTAGAGGGAGCTCTATTTCCACCAGTTTGGTTTTTTGTCAGGTTCGGAAATCTATTTGTGTTGGCTCATGACGCTTCGGAGAAAATCTTCAAAGCGCGGGGCGGCTGAGTGTGGAGCCGCAGCCTCCCTGGCAGGTTCATCCGCAGCCTTTTCCTCATCAGCCATTGGCTCGTCGGCAGAGGCAGCGGGTTTGGCAAGACGCAGGCGGCAGTTGTAGTCGTATTCGGGGTCGCAGTCGGGATCAGGAAGGATTATGCCGTCCTTGGTCGACTTTGGGGCTTCAACGCTGGAGGGTGAAGCAAACTTGCCACAGGTTGGATCGTACGGATGGCAAAAGGGCGCGGCTGGTGCTTCTGGGCCAGACTTGACTGGAGTGCAGTCTTTGTCATAGTGCACATAGCAGTCGTAGCCCTCCTTGGTCTTGCCGCGGACTCCGAGATGATAGCGGACCTGGTTGAGTGATTAATTTGTGTTTTTGGTTTGAAACAGATGCAAAGCAGATTCAAGAGGAAAAGCATTTTTCAATACCCATTTAATTTTACTACAGTATTTTTATCGACAAAATCAACGAGTAATTCAATGAGCAAGATTACACCGGATTAGTCAAGAAGAAAAAACGATTCAGATCTACTAACGTGACTTCAGATTCAGACCTGGTGCTCGGGGAGCTGTGGAGGGGGGTGGCGCAGGGCAGCGGCCGCCGCCAGTATGCAGTAGGGGTTTTGTCTCGGGTCGCAGGCCAGAGGGGCAGCGGCGTGGGCGGCCTGCTCCTTGGGAGCGTACTCCAGGACGGGCTTGGTGAGGCCGGACAGCTTGGTGGCCGTCAGGGGGTTGCAGTTGCCGTCAAAGAGGGGGTTGCACTGTTGCTCTTTGGGCACCCCTCCGGCGGCCAGGTGAGCAGGGGCGGCCACGCCGGTCACACACAGAGGATCCACGGCTGGGTCGCAGCTGGGATACATCAGGTGGTAGAAGCCGGTGGGGGCTTTATGGACCAGAGGTGGCTGGCAGTAGGGGTCCTTGGGGTCACATTTCAGGGCAGCGTAAGATGGAGCTGGGCCCAAGGCCGGACGGTAGCCGTATGCCGCTCGCAGGTGGTACTGCAAGCACTCCACGTCTTCAGGGAGGCAGATCCTCAACAGCTCAGCCCTCTGCTCCGCGGTCAGGAAGGGCTCAAGGACCGGGGCATAGTAATAATAACCAGTGGAGCTTTTCAGGGGCATAGGCAGCAAAGGCGTGAAGATGGGAGCCGGCACCTTAGCTGGAGCTGGAGCGGGCTCCGGGGCAGCAGCTTTGGGAAGGATGGGGTAGAGGCAGTAAGGGTCAATGTAGGGGTTGCACATCCCGATGGCGGCCGACCTGAAGGGGGCGGGCATCACCACAGCAGCCTTGGGCTTGCTGGTGGACTCGGCAATGCATTCTGGATCATCGGAATCAGCACAGGATTTATAGATTTCACTGAGGTGTGTAAGGTAGTGGTTGAAAGTGGGTCCTTCTTCAGATCTGTGCTTGTTCTGTAAGTAAGCGAGGTACAGGCGATCCAGGTCCTCAACCTGAGGAACAGGGCGGCAAGGAAGCAAAATGAGGAAACCTGTTATAATCCAAAAAATAACTACATGTTTGTACAGAGAAAACAAAAATAGAGCTGGGTTTGTACACATTGAGATGATTTTATTGGAAAACACATGCTCTTTGTCTATTTTTTCTCTTTGAAGCTGTGAAGTCTAACTCCTACACAACAGAGCCCCCCTGAGCAGCAGATCATTCAACGTCGTCCCCCGAACGGCACAAGCATTATGATCAATCAAACAAGCCTTTCGTAAAAAAAAAAAAGATGCTGAAAACCGAACCTCAGCTCCGTGGTGCAAAAATGCTGCCTTAACATGTAGAGACAAAACAAGAACTGTTCCATAATCATCACTGTGAGGCTCTGAATAATTAATGTGAAACATGCTCCACTCACTCCCTCCTGGTTGTGGCTGTCCATAAAGTACTTGTACCATCCCCAGAAGTCAGGCACGCGTTTGAACTGGGGCACAGCCAAGACGGGGACATTTCTTCTGTTGCGAACCAGCTTTTTCAAGTTGGCCATGGCCTCGGCTTTCACATCATCAGACACCGCAGCCACTGTGGGGTAGAGGGACGGGAGCGCAAGAGAGCTGAAGCTATCATTCTGGTGCCAGAAATAATAGTGAATGAGAAAGCATTTTCTTTTGTGGGAAAACACTCTGGACTCCCGATGAAATGACATCAACTGGGACAAGGGATAATGAAACTTCTGTTCACAGAACTGTTTTCATGGATGTTTTATGCGCATGTGTTCTTTATACTTGTAATCAGAATATGCATTTCATCAGAATGGAAGTTTCCATCATTAAAAATCACAAAAATCTCAATTAATGGCATTAACTTATTTAAGTCATACCCTAGCACACTATGTTTATGTTTCGTTTTCAGTTTTTTCTATGAAAGCAAAAGAAAAGCCATACTATTTTGAAATTATGGGAACTTAGCATGTTTGTGTTTAATATTGATTATGTTTTCCATTTCTGGTCTGCTAAGTTCACCTAAAGGAAATGTTTTGTTTGGGGACAAAGTGCACAAAAAAGCCTCCAAGCATTTCTTTTAGAGAGATTCACTACATCATTATGTAAGCCCATGAGATGGTACCCTTGTTTACTCTGCTATGGAGGTGACTTTAACTCGTGATTAATTATTTAAACAAATACTCAAGAATATATATTGAAATTTCCACATGAAAAAAACACCGCAAAATTCAGAGCGAGCTCATTTTAAATAATTCAAACAAATACCTAGGAGTATTTGTCTCAACTTCCACTTGAGAAAACCCTCCTAAATTGAGTAAGTAACATCTCTTAAACAGCTGGGTCCAAATGATGAACCCTCCACTGGTTAAAAGACACACAGAAGAATTGTAGAAGATTACGGTCTCTTTTGTTATAGCCGCAAACCGGTAAACACTAATGTTAATGGCCCGATTCTGAAAATGATAAAAAATTAATTAGATCCCACACAGAACAAGCGCAATAATGTTGCACGAATTCAAATCCAATTTGACTAAATGACACCAACAGGCTTTTATATTTAGCTGTTTTTGCCGTTTATTCATGTTACTGGAGTGTGGGATTTAACAATGATGCACATAAAAAAATGCTGTAATTTGGGATTTCTTATTTTTCCGAGGAATCTACTGGGTTTGCTCTGCATCATTCAATGCAGGAAAATGAAAATCTCTTTGTTGGTGTTTCACACACATCTCGCATCTCAAATCATCTTCTCTCTCAAACGTTCAGTTTTCAACTTATGTATCTTCAAGACTCTTCCAGTGATTTTTTAAATCACTGATTGGTCATCAGTAACTTAGAAATGCTCTCTGTTGAGGAAGCTGTCATGACAATGTGTCTGGTAGTCTACAGGTGAATTTGTTCCTTAGGAATGTAATGATGATGTAATGACTAATCATAGCTGTGTAAGCGATATTTTGGGCTTAAGAGAAAAAATTCTTCATGGGTGGACGTTCTTTTTTCATTCTGAGCCACTTGGGCCATGTCACAATTCCTCACCTTCCTCCTGTTTCTGCTGCCCCAGTGGAACCGCCCCCAGAAGGTCTGGAAGAACACAAGCAGTCGTCACATTAGCAGCAGCAATATTTGCAAAGTCAAACCAGATGTTGAGCTTGGTCTGAACATCATGGGGGAAACGCTGACCTGCTATTAAGCCTCTGGGTAAAACACGGCAGGTTGTGGAGCTCTGGCGCCCCGACATAGGCTGCATCCTGCAGATTAAATGCCCCCCATTACTCCTCCTACAGCCCTCTGCCAAGCCCCAAGCATGCTGTACCGTTTAGCTTTGAACCAGACCAGAGGAGTTTATGCATTACTGAGGGCCTCCTTAAAGTTACACTGTAAAACTACAAAGAATGGGCCCTCACACAAACCAATTACTAATACACTGTAAAAGTGGCCCGTGGGAGGGACAGGACGTGTCTGAGCGTCTTCAGCTCTGCTGGGTTTTTGTGCAGAGGTTTATGGCTGCAAGAAAAACAGCCAAGTAACTTCTGGCTTTTCACGGTTATTAATCTGTAAGATTTTCAAAAGAAGAGGTGGGTGTGTCTTTGTTATTCCAATTAGGTTTCTTAATGTGAGAGAGTATCTTGGCTTGCTATTTTACAGCTAAAGAGAAAAAATAACTGTAACTTTTACAACTTTGTCGTATAAATTATCACATTCGGGACCACATCCTGATCCAAGGACCTCAGTAGGAAACCAGTAAGTTAAAATCCTTGAGAGAAGTACAGTGTATTGAAACATTTAAAAATGCTCATTGCATACTTCTTTCTGGCTGAATATTGGTTTAAAACAATAGAACTGTCATCTTCTCCAATTTTCAAATAGTTTTAATTATTTTGAAAAAATACTTACGGTCTTCAAGCAAAAGCAGAGACATATACAGAAATGGTAAATCTAATTCTACAAAGAAAAATATACTGAATTTCCTTGCATAAAAACAAAAGTGCATTCATTTTTTTGTCATTACAAGTAATTGGGGCCTATCAAATAACTGCTTTGCTGTCACAGAATCACAAATTAAATTATGCTTTTTCCGACCATATTCATTATAATTGGTTGCTGTGTTTTTAAAGTCAGAAAAAAAACATGAATATGGCTACAGAAATTTCAAATTATGTGTGTGAGGCTGTGTGTGAGGCTGTGTTTGACGCGTATTGTAGCATTCTCATCAAATATTACAGAAATAAATTAAATGAATTATGCTAGTTTTATCTGTCAATTTTCATGAATGCAATAAAGTGGGTCGAACATATGAAACAAATGAGAAATAATCTAAAGAAGAAACTATTACGGCTCGGTTTTCAATAAATAAATATTTAATCTCTAAGACTGAAAGTAGATTTTTCCTCAAATGGCACAACCCACAGACGACATAAACATTTAAAGAATATGATAGTTTGACATAATAGTTTGATGCCTAAAATAAGCGTTAGAATGTTTAAAATCACCACCTTTGACATAGCTTCAGCCCCTCTGAATATGGAAACACAGAGTTCCAGGTAAATGATTGCACATCGTGTCAGACATGAATCTGAACCTATTGAACATTGTTAATGAAGTCTCACCTGGTAATAAAACAGCTACTAACAGGAATCCAGTGTGGATCAGGGAAAGAGATGGTCTTCCAGCACGAGCCATTTTCAGTTTTTTTTGCTTTCTGATGGAGGACAGATTAAACAATTTTCAATGTATTTGCAGAATGACATTCTTACAGTTGGCTAAAATGCATCTCAACTTTGTTTGGCCTTGTTGCTTTTGTGGAGAGTTTTTGAGTTAGCTCTTATACAAAAAAATCCTTAAAAACACAACTTATTTAAACAAAGGGAGCGCTTTTATTTAATGAGCTTTCGCCAAGACAGTAGAGAGGATTGAGGACATGTTGTAATAGAGCTTTTCAGGGATTACAGAGAGAAACAAAATGCTTTATTCATGAAAATCAGAACATCAAACAAAGTGACTGAACTCAACAATCAAACAGCCTGAAGCTTAATATCCTTTGTTATGTTACTGTTCAGAAAAAAGCAGATTGTCTTCTCTAGTTTCCGTTCGACTTGTCAAGCTTCTGATGCTCTCTCTTTCAAGCCAGTTCTAATCAATTTTGTTTCCAGCAAGTCATGTTTTTAAAGTTAGTCACTTTAAAGTAGACTCGTCATCAGTCCTTACCTGCAAAGGTGCTGAGGATGTAGCCTCCTGTGATCACGTCTGGATCCAGAGGCTGTCTTGGGAGGGAGGGGTGGGGTTGCTGCTCTGTGGTGATCTGATTCGTCTACACCCTGTCGCTCTCTGCTCCCCTGTGTGGGACTGACACGCGGGGAAACATTTTTAAGGAGCCCCCTTGATCATTAAAAACAAAAAGGCATGTCATACAACTCAAGCATGCTGTTAGAGGCTCCTGGATTGGCTCCCGCGCGGCCCAACATCCAACCAATGGTGATCCTGTAATTAAGAAAGGTGGCCAGCATGACTGGAAAAAGAAGCATTTACAAGGTGCCGGGTAGTGCTGACTTTCCATCCTCATAGGTTCGGAATCTGAAATGATTTGCAAAGTGTCATAGTATCCGAGCTGATATTTGAGGCTTAAAACATTTGATTTACATCAGAGGCCAGTGGGTGTGGACATAAAAATGTCAGCTTTAATCCCACTGCAGCCTTTTAAAAGGTTGTTGTTGGCATTATGGCACTTTTTAAAAGAAACACCAGGGGCACAGAATAGGAGTATCATCGTCCTACTTCTGTTATGGACCGTTCACTGTTTTTCACTCACAGTTTCTCCCGAAAACACCATTTCTCCTCAATTTTACTGCAACTAGTAACTATTTCTGAAATACCTTCAGTGTTTCATCAGTACATCGCCAAACATGTAAGCTTTATTGTCCAGGATGACAAGAACATGGCTACATTTCACCTGAGTGATGCAATTTGTTATGAAATGTTGCACCAGCCTTGATAACATTTCCAAACTTGCTGTCAGAAGTCTGCTGCATTGCATTGCTCAGCTATTTAGTACTGGAAGAAAAAAGCTGTTGGAGAAAAACCCATCTGGGCCAGAGCACTTGGAGATTTGTGAAATGTATAACTCACTGGAAAGTTTTCACACTTTTTGATAAAAAAGTATCGGCTGCTAAATGTCCTGGTCTGTTACACATGTATATTTTATATGAGACAACTTGAAGGAAGCTTGAGTTTTTAGGAGAAACAGGCCTCATAAAAAACACGGCACTAATGAAGCAAACTGCCACTGCTGGAAAGAGCTAAGTCATTAGGATCAGTGTGCCAATGGCTCTGTTTGGTTGGTCCTAGATCCTGATGCCTGGGTTGTGCCACGTAGCTCTCACAGCCTGCAGCCTGCTTCAGTGGAACTTGCCAACGACTGTAGGATCTGTGGAAACTGCAAAGCTCGAGCTGGATAAGATCAAACAGCTCAGGGAGCCTTTGAGGGAACAACAGCCTTTGAAACATTCCCACACGGACATTCGTCTTTGTAAGCTGAACGCAGCAATTTTTCGATCATTTCTTTAATATCAATTTTTATTTTTAGAAGCCAACCCTTTCAAATTTATGACAGTGTACTTCCAGTCGTCAGGTAGCAATACGTACGTCATTCCTGACAGACACTGGGAAACCATTTGAACCATTACCATCTGTTGACCTGTTCCATCAATTTTCCAAACGTACAAATTGTTTTTTCTGAAATGACTTTTGACTAACGGCATCAGCCATTTGTCTGAAGCTTTTGGCCTCAACCCCCATTTATTTTAACTTGTTTTTGACAGCAAGCATAATTATGTTAACTTAGTGCTATGTTCACTGTACTTCAGTACTGTAAATCCTATTCAAAGGGTATGTGGACAACTGTAGATCTTGTTAGAGTTATAGATTTTTTCCCATTTAGCATGTTGATAATGTTTGTACACATACCATCTGGCAACCGCACAACCATTTCAAACATAAATCAATTAGATCCAGCTGCTGCTTTTGAGCATTTTTGTCACAGCTGTTCCTAAACACAGATTTTCTATAGCCAGTTTGTTCCTGAGGATTCACGTCCCTCATGTAAGAAGGATGATGATTCAGCCTTGGTACTTTACGCATTTCTAAATAAGTGGAGCTTTCACCAAGGGAAACAAGCTGTTGTCTTCTTATATTAACACGAAACTGATAGTAGGAGACATCAGTCTGTGTCAGTGAATCAGACAGGAAGGAGTTCTCACTGAAGAAATATCAGTTTAAATAAATCTTGTCTGAGTAAACATTCTCTAAAAAGTAGATTCTTGTCAAATTTTTGTGTTTTTAAGTAAAAACTCAAGTAAAAACAGTAATGATCACCAAGTTGGGTTGATGACCCTTTGTCTGAGTTTTTTTTTTTGGTCAAGTACTCAGGCATCCTCCTTCCTTTGTTCAAATAAATTAGTCACAATCAAGTTTCCCTGAGAGCCTGATGAGAGATACGTTAATTTGAGCTATTGTGGTCTAGAATCTAAGTTACAAGGCAAATGAAAGTAATGCATTTGTCTTTGTCTTTTTGGTCTATTGCCCACACACCAACACTACATACAACTAAGCTTAAGAAAAACCCATTCATGGAACTTTTCAGAAGATATTTATTACCAGTGTTGCCATGTGAACAGAGTCAGCAGAATCCTTAGTTTGCTAAATCCTGTTTGTTCCATTGATGGCATTGGACTATCTTTAGACAAGCAACTAATTATGCATTAGAAATGCACAGTTTGTTGCCAGCTATATTAAAAATAACTGGAGGCTTGAGAAAGCTTGTCTTGCACATTGTCCAACACAGAGCTGGCTGCCAACATTCTTGGCTTTGGACAAGACTTGATCAGACTGCTGATGGGGGATATTTTAAAAATTAAGTAGCTGTTTCTCCAGAATAGTCAGAGAATGTTGTGTTTATGTGAGCCGCATTGCCCTAAAACAACAGATTCAACAGGTATGGGGTTGTAGAAATAGTTGTGCACATGAGCCTTAAACATGCAGGGCATCCATTTCTTCATGTGAGTTTTACTAATATTTGTTTATGCAGGACGACCAAAACTTTCTGAAGCATTTATAATTAAATGGATCTTGTCTTCTAGAAGCTACAAGACCACGTTCATTCTCCAAATGAAAGCCAGATTCAGAAGCACAAATTGATTTAGAATGAGGTTTAAATGTAATGAACACCACCGTGTAGTGTATACTTTTTGGATATGTCAGTGCTGACAGCTCACTTTGATGCTTAGCTGAGTCTGTAAAACCTGCTTTCAAAAGCCTGTCGTGTACATTTTATATCTTTCAGAAGGCTCTTATTACTGTCCAACATATGCTGAATAGTAATAAAAGTACAACTGAAAAACATCAACGTGAAGCATAATTGTCCTTCAGATTCAGCTTATTGACATTGACATCCAGGGAGTCTTCCTTTAAACATTCAGCTTGGAAATGATCAAATCCAAACAAAATCTTCACAAACAATTCAAGCTAATGATAACAGATGTGTTTCAGCACCGAATGTTTTCTGGTTTCTCTCATCATGTTCAAACAGCATGTTTTAGGGGTTTCTTGGCTGTGGTGATATGGTCCACGGACACACAGCAGTCTGGGTGCTGGTTGACCCAATAAAAACTGGAAAAAAATTCTCCCTAAAGCAAATACTTTTCATGTTAAGCTAGCACTGGTTTCCGTTTGCCAGAGATGTTACAGCATTTCCCACAGTTCAGTGACAGTTTATCACGCTTGTCGTCACTTCAGCGTGATGCTGCAGTCTTCTAGCATTGCTGTCTGTGTTCACCTAGTAGGGTTTATTGCTAAAGTGCAAACAGCAATAACTGTATAACTCGCCTTTTTATTACACTAATAACTGACCAATCATGACGTGGTGATGAAGCATATGCAGTCTATTCCACGCACTACTAAAGTTTTCTTTTTCTTAAACGATCAATTCCAGAGGGGCGGAAAGGTGGGTTGTCAGAATTAACTACAATGTATGTGTTTGGAATTTCCACAACAAAAACAAATGTTTAAAAAAAAATTGATTTAAATGAACAGAATGTGATTTCGGCTGACAGACCAGTCACAACCTGAGCGAAGTTTTTCACACTAAGGGATTCATTTTTATTGCTGAACTCAGTTTTGGAGGAAGGGAGGAACAGAGGAAGAACTGGGAATTATTTCTGTCATAATCAATAATACAATAAAGACGGATATTGCACCAAGAAAATGCAGCGTTGCAGCAGCTGAGACAAAAAAACACATTTGGAAAAGTATAGGCCGACATAGATACAAAGAAAACATATGGTAGTCTCCACTATTGGCAGCCCCCCTGCTACAATTCCAAGTCAATCTGTTCATGAACTTATGTTCAGCTCTTGACCTCCAACATTCTGCTTAAAGTCAACATGAGATAGCCACATTTATTTGTCTTTGTGGTCCTTTTTTCCAGCATGTTATAGGACTGACTCTTAATCCAGTCCACAAGAATTTTCAAGAAGAAAGATATAAGTAACCAATCTTCACATTTAAGAAGCTTAAAGAAACAATTTTGCATTTCTGCCTGAATTTCATACTTTGGTTATCGAAATAACTGTTTTAGTCACATTGCATGATTTCTGTTTGTATTTCAGGTCTGACCACTTCAATGGAGGAACGTTGATTTTGTTGGCACAGGTCTATCCATCCATTGCCCATACTGCTTATTCCTGATAGGGCTGAGGGGGGGCTGGAGCCTATCCCAGCTGACATTGGGTGAGGGGCAGGGTACACCCTGGGCAGATTGCCAGTCCATCACAGTGCCACGCAGAGACAATTGGCACAAATATATCTTTTTTTTTCACTTTTGGTTTTTGTTGGCTCCGCTGGTATTTACTTGAAAGTGGCACAGAAGGAAATGGGGTAGAAAGGGAAAGAGAGGGGACTCAGGAAAGGTCCATGAGCTGGAACTGAGTCTAGACCGCCTGCACAGGACCAGATCCTCCATACATGGGCCACCTGCTCATCTCACTGTGCCTTTTATCCCTATGTATGGCAAATAAAGTTTTAATACACATCCACACGTGTTTAAAAAATCCTAATAAAAAAGATATACTGCACATTGAAACCCAAGCATGCCGAGTGTATGCGGCCATCACTCACTGTCATACAAAATAATTTAAAGTATTCTACCATCTATCACACACCATCTGCAAAATGTTTAAGGGTGACAGCATTTGGAGCCTCTACACAGTATATGTACAGTATAATTACACTCCTAACAGCTGTTCTCCCGGGCACTAAAACCTGCAATCCAGTCCAAGCGCAGTTGAAGACATCAGCATCATGCAAGCTCATAATTTTAACATACCATGTCCCTGAGATCTGAAGAATTTCACAACATCTGGAGAGGATGGCAACTTTTAAAAAAAAAGATCCTGAAACTTGGACAGCGATGAAAGGAAATTATATGTCATTAGATGGTAAATGATCAGTTTGCTACCTGCAAAAAAAGCAGAGGGTAAATAAAGGCACATATTTTATCCATCATCCTCCAGATTATGTTTTTTTGTCTCTGTTGCTTCATAACATGCGAAAGAAAATGTTGTCAAAATATGTAAAAAGAAATAAATCAATCACTAAAAACCCCCAAAATAATATATCAATAATATGCCTGCAAGCTAAGGACTTTCTCGTAAACCAATCTAGTCGTTTTGTGGGTCAAAGAGGTGCAAGGTGATAAAATTGAAAGGATCTGGGAATGCGCTTGTGGAGGAGGTTGCAGAGTGGCCTTCCTGTGGGTCTGCCACTTTGTGAGGTCATAGGTCAGCGGGAGAACGGCATGAACATGCACAGGAATATGTGCAACATCCTCCGTTTCTGCAGGTAGCTGACATTTAACACTCATTAAAAGCCGGCTTCCGAGGAAAGTGAGCCGTCAATTTTGAATGATTGTTATTCCATTCAGGGAGTGTTGCATCTGTCAGTCAGAGATCAGCCCCCCCACCCCCTGCACCCCCTGTCCATCATGTGAAGAATGAGGGGATGCTGTATCTGCTGCCAGTGTAGCACTGTCTCTCTATAAAGAACAGTTCCGTTCTCTCTTTCTGATGTTGGTGATGCTTAGCGCCTGTTCTTGTGCTGCCGGGATGTTTTAAACCAGTCTCTCTCATCACTCAATGTGAAATTTCCCTGTCAGCCACATTTTTAACCTGACTGCAGTGCATCCCGTCACCAGATTTCAGCTCAGAAGCTCATGACTTGGGGCCATCTTCCAGCTGTTCTTTCCTGGGTGGAGCTCCGACGCTTGCATGCCTTGTCTCCTTCCTCCTCATGTGAAGCCTCTGGGTGCTGGAATTTGGGTCCACCTTTCTGTCTCCTCTTTTGATCGGGTTGGTACACCATTGCCGTCTACCGCTTTTTTTTATCAGGGTTATATATGGAGATGTTATATAAATTGTTTTGTCCTTTAATCCTTTGCTTCTTCACCTTCTTGTCTTTTGCCCATTTTAAATATATTAGATTTGTATTGCCTAAGACATTGCAAACACCCATAGTTTTGATGACTATATTTATCCATCTAAAATTATTATATTTTCTTCTGTCACATCTCATAAAGTCTGTTTAAGTATCTGCATTCGCACATTGTGTGCCCATCACATAAAATGGCCTCATTTGCTCTCTCATTTCTGTCTTCCAACATGTTATCTCACACACAAAACACGGAACCCAGACATCACAATACAGAAAACAATATTTTCAGCCTAATTATAGCCACAAAGAGAAAAAGATCTAAAGCAGACATGACAAAAACAACATTTTCCCCCTAACAGCCGCTTACACCACACGGCCAAACCTCTGCTCACTCACACAATGTGTGTTTGCTTGTACAATGTGCTCTTAAAGTGGTTACAATCAGGTCTGTAGGACAAACTGATTTCAAGGAAAAGAAATTTAGATGATTGACATGTTGAAGTAGCATTTTCCTCTATTTATCTCTGGGACATTGATGTAAATAATGCTGATCAAACAGGATATTTAATGAGAAGACAACAGTCAGAAAAACTGGGAAAGTGGTTATGATTGTGACCTATAAAGGGTCAATACATTTGATGAATGATTTTGAATACTGAATAGTTTTTTTCTTTATTGTGACATTTAGGAGACATTGTGCACGGATGGCATGTAGTATTTTACATGTTTACTCATCCTCTAACATAGACGGCAAGCTGTCGTGATTTAACCAACACCATTGTGTTTAAATGCACAAAGCAGAAGAAAATTGCTCACATCAAATGACAGCCCCTAGAAACCTTCCCTGGGACTTGCAGATGATGGGCCAACAGGGCACTTCTACATCACATTGTCCAGCCAAACTGCGCTTGACAGTGAGCTCTGCCCCGCGGTTTTGCCCCGGGATTGGGTCTCTTTTCAATTTCCTGGCAGTCCGTTCCCTTCATTCGTAGAAGCACTCTGTTCTGTGACATGGTGGCTGAGAAAAGAGGACATGCTTTCTTGAAGTAAATCAATAGATTGAGTTTCATTTGGATGAGTTTAAGTATATCAGGAATTATTTTTTCTAAGTAACACAAGGGGGAACTGTGATTGTGGTCAGAATCTGCCATGAAGCAGGATCATGAGTTCATGGTGAAGACGAGGAAGCTGAGTCATCTCAGTCTTCACCTCATGGCTGTCAATCTGTGTGCTGTGCTAAATGAAATGCACAAGTGATGATGATTGGACTTAATTGTGTTTCCTTCATATTTAGTGGAATTATTTGAGGTTATTCAGCCTTTTGGGATCTGAAGTTTCATTTCTGCCCAGATGAAGTCAAATACTTCTATGATGTGATTGCTCTTGTATAACGGATGAATAACAAACACGCCAAAAAAAGCCTCTTTCAAAAAGGAGCAAGGGTTGAAGGAGCATTTTTATTCAAACTCTGCCTGCAAGAAACCAGAGAAAGAAAGGAAGAATTGCAAAAGCCTTGAAAATGTTGTTTATAATTCATTTTCATATTTTCCATTTATCAAGAGCTAAGTTCCCTTCTTTTTTTCCATCTGTGGAGTTTTCTGCATGAAGGAGCTTCCTCTGTCTCTCGCGTCCCCGTGGTAAACAGAATCTGCCAATGCCCTCAAGGACAGAGTGACTCTCCAGCAGGCTGCATGCACATCACGCCGGCATGAACACTGACAGCATGTCAACTGCAAACATTTTACCTGACCAATAAAATGTGTGGAAAATGATGTATCATACATGCATCATGTAACCCATGAAGTGCCTGTCAATCATTTTGTGTACTTTTTGTAACCTGCAGATTGCTCATTAATTTTAAACTGTATGTCATGCCCAGACTCAATAGTTATAGTAAACCACACCTCAGATCCAATATACCTCAAATTTTTAACCCTAAGAGGAGGGAAGTTTTAGATGTTGTCTGAAAGAGATAGGACAGGATTTAGTTATTAGGAGAATGAATTCCTTGTTTTTAATTGGTCTTACTTGTTTTTGTTCTCTTTTCTCCATCTAATGAAAATGTATTTATCAACAACAACAAAAAAAAACAGCACATACTGTACGTACAAAAGAGTGGGGACTTGTCATCACCAAAAGCATAGGCCTTCTCATGAGCGGAAAGTAGCAAAGCATTTACAGTACCTCAATATTTATGACAGTACTGTGGACCTAATTGGGACAGGATTTCCCTGGATTGTGGCCGGGTTGACATTTTGGTGCCCTCCCAAACACCTCTTAAAGCAAAAAAATGCCATGTTCTTAAGTGGCAGAGTCAGTCATGTGGCCCGCACTCAGCACAGTGGGATTTCAACACTCTAAAAGATGACACTGAGAGCAGAAAGATTTACACACAGGGAGCAACTAAAAACAGCTGCAGAAGAAGGCCTGTCAAGGCATCTGGGCGGACGAATCTTTGAAGATGTCCCTGACTTCAGGCGGTCATTAAACACTCATGACTTGTGTTCGGTTTATATAGTGCCACAGAAAGGTGTGCAGCCATCATTCATGTTTTTTTTATTCATTACTAGTAAACCAGGAAGGGTAACAGTTTATTTAAACAATTACCAATAAAGAAGTAAAATTAGTAAATACAAAAAAGGTTTGAAAGGTAAAAAAGTGCTAATAAATCTTTTACCTCATCCTGGACACTTTCAGATCTTGGTTATCTGCTGTAGATATGTATTTTTTCAAGGCCCAACTCTTCTTGTGTCCTTCAATTGTTTAGTTTTTTTGCATTTTAATTAAACACATCATGTTTAGTTTTTTTGCTGTTGGTTGGTTCAGGCAGGCCATTACAATGTATTCCGTTTTTTTCACCCAAAAAATGTGGATACAGCAGCCTCTCCTGAATATCATGTTGGATATGTGGGATGTAAGGATAATATCACTTAATTTCATACATTAATGAAAAATTAGGTCAGTTCCACCTGATAAAAAGAACATATGAGGAATTATTTGTCATGAGGCTTGAAAAAAGAAAGATTTGCTTGTGCAGAAAATTGTTATTTTTATTGACAGTTTTGCTAGATCTACATTAGATTCAGTTATACGAATACATTCTTTTGTCAAAATTGGCCTTTAATTTCCTACTAAATTCAATTAGGCAGGAAAAAGTCAGCAGACCGAACACATGAGCTTCTTTAGATCAAACTGAATTTGAATATACGTTTCTGAGTGTTCACATACTTCAATAAAAAAGAAATTCATAACTTAATTACTGTGAATCCAAGTATTTTACTTCAACTCGTGTACAAAAAGCCCCTAAAAAACCCTCAGAGTGACTTGCACGGCAGAAAAAGTTATTTTTCCACAGAAGAACCATAGCCCAGATCTTTCAACACACAAATTAGGACAAACTGTCAAAGCCTTTTATTCCTGTGACTGTAACAGAACAGATCCATTTTGCCACTGATTGTTTAGTCTAATGAACATTTAAAATCCCTTTATAAATGTAGGGCAGCAGATTGGGAGCTGCTTCAGCATGCGATGAGACAGTTAAATGGTACACATCTATCTGTATCAGGGGGGAATAAAGCCTGCCACCCTAAATGAGCCTCACACAAAGCACACCAACAATGCTCCTGCTGAGGGGTCTGTGTGGAATCTGTGTCACACATGGCATGAAGTTGTGGCTGTTTGATGTTGCAGGGCCTCAGGACAGAGCTCAAACTCCAGCATGAAACACAGTTTGTAAAAGCGAGGAAGGGAACTCAGAATGTTCCAAGGCCAGTAAAAAGATTTCCTGCTGTGGAACCAGCAGCGCTCTGACGCCCAGGAGCTAATCATCACGTGCTTATAGCGCAGACACTTTGCTATCTGAAGATGACAGACTCCTTTCTCGGTCCACCTCATATTACCCAAATGGCAAACACAACTTGTGTGTGCCGAATTTGTCCAGACAGTCGTTGCATCATGGGAGCACAATGTGCCAAACGGCTTCAAGTCCAAAGTCAGGAGGAATTGACTTCACAGAGAGGTCGACATCAATTTCAGAATCCTGCACAGACTACTGGTGGCAGACTTATGACAGGCAACATGACAGCAGCAAGAGCAGTCATGCTATTCCCCCACCAGAAGACAAACGCTGCATACACACCGCACATGTAGCAGCTTGTCACAACATTTATAGAATTTGTTAGTTGTACATTGGGTGCCTTTGTTTTTGTTATATGTCAGCTTTCTGCCAGTCACAGTCAGTCACAGAATCCATAAGTCGCCTTAAATTTCTCTTTAACTGAACCCAAACTGTACTTAAATCAGACAGTTTACTTCAGATGATTTCTGTGTCTTAAATATCAAAGGCTGAACTTGCTCTTATTTATGTATGTTCATGAAAATTTGGTAAATCTATGTTAAGTCTTGTATTTTGTCATTTTCCTTGTCCTTCAGTTATCTGCGCAGCACAAGACAGTTATTTTGCAAGAAAGAAACAGATCGATTTAGTAAATGTCACATATTAAATGCACCAGTTAGTTGGAAAAAACAGAAAAAAACTAAACATATAATATGAAAAAACCATCAGTGTGTTTGTCAGACCATGGAATAATTTTTTGTCATAGCAGGAAAGATTCATCTTAGGAAATGTCTAAACAAACACTGTAATACACTTGTTTGCAAATTACATTGTCACAGTGGGAGTTTAAGGAGGACCGAAATGCTGAAATAAATTCCAGTGAAATGGGGGGGCTGGGGGGGGGGGCTGGAGCAGAAAGGCCTAAAAATCTAATACAAATTAGAGAACAGGGCACAATCCAGAGCTGACATGAAGCCATAAATGAACATGAGGGTATCACACAAAAATCAAAATCTTTGAAAAGCAACAATCAGACATACATAGAAGATTAGCTGGATGGATGCAGGCGAGTGATCAGGAACAGGTTGTAGCGCCCTAATCAAGAGACAAAAGTAGGACTTCAGTGAACAAAAACGTCAACTCGGAAACAGATTTAAAACAGTACAAGGAAAGAAGCAAACTACAGTACATGCAAATAGGGTAAACAAAAACCGAACACAGAAGAGAGATTAAAAGAAAAGCAAACATAACAGCCAAAAATAACCTAAGCAGGAGATTTAAGTCCATATCACATATTATCTAAACCAAAAATCTACATCTAATCAAAGACTAAATCAAATAGCCAAACCTGGTGACAGTTTTACTGTAAATACATTTTATTTTGGTCAGATGGTTTTGACATATTTACTTCCACAGAAGTCTGAGTCAGCCATCTGTTTACTGCCATCTCGGTTCTTTAGAAGTCCTGTGCCTCCCCCAGTCTGCCACAGAGCAAACATACAGCCAACAGGCAAACTGAACCAAAGAAGCCCAGCCGCTCAGCAGCTGTACGGCTGATGCAGAAATTAATAAAAGCCTTCCATCATTTAAACTGCTGCTTTTCCTGACTCGCAACCATCAGTTCTTTGATGAGTTTAATTTTATTCCGATCCTCGTGGACATCTTAAAACAGCTGAATCTCACTGATTTGACCGCTTTGAAACATGGTCTCCAGGCTCTGCACACTCTTTGCTTCATTTTGTGCTTTCATTATCATTATCTTTTTAACAACCTCCACCTCATCTTCCAGTGGAATCTAATCTTTATTGTGCAGCGTTTTTCCTCTGGGGGGGGGGTTGAAAACTTTGCCTCTGGGAGTTCAACTTTTTCTGTAGTCATTTTAAGTGCTCCATGAGGTGCTGGGTGACCTGCAGTGAAGTTTTTCTCATCAGTGTTTTTAAAAGAAATGTCAGTAGACTTTGATTTAGGTGCTTTATTGTTCTACTCTGGGTTAGAACCTGAGTACCTTCAGAGCAAGATGGTAAAGTCAATGTTGAACTAAGAAACCAAATAATACAGTTTCTTGTTCAAATTGTTTGTTTTACTTCCGAGTAGCGTTGTAATATGATGCAAATTCTCTAAATCACCAGAAATCACGTGTTGAAATGATTTTTATTGAGACTAATAGGATCCTCAATGTTTCCAGTTTGTGGGACAAATGTTGAAATGACTCAGCATCATGTGATTCCAATATCTTTACAACAGTGTGTTCCACAAAAACTACAATGAAACTATGAGTTAAAAGTAAGTATTCCTCTTTGCTTGGACATTGTGTTAAATATAATTACTGTAACAAATGATCAAACAATAATTTACTCTGATAGACATTAAGCTACATCGCTTTAGGTTACTTACTGTCATTTGCAGGCAAAACGGTAACAATGTGGCAGAAATTAATTTTATTCCACACACAAACAGAGTCACAATCACCTTAAAATATTAGACAAAGATTTTTGTGTACTATCTGTCAGAAAAGGCGCGGCCACTCAGAGAGTTTTGTCACAGCCTTGCTGCCTGCTGGGGATCATCCGGGTAACATCAATATTGTTGGTGGCAAAGATCTCCCTGGCTTTGTCGATGGTGGACTCCGGCAGGCTCCGTTTCCGACCCAGCACCCAGGCGAAGTCAACATGGAAGAGCCTGAGGACATCGGTGCAGGAATAGACCAGGGCTGAGTTCACGTAGTCAGTGGACAGGATCCAGTACGGGGAGTAGGGAAGGACTGTGGCAAAAAGAGGAGACACAAAGTGGAACGACCAGAGAGCTCAAAACACCAACAAATCAGATCTTTAGGTTTAAACTTCTTGAAATATGCTCAGAATAGTGTCCATTGTCATCAGGGTGTACTGTCATTGTCCCACTCACCATATGAATAACTTATTCCCAGTTTGGCTGGATTCTTAATATCCTCTATGACACCAGTTCCTTCAATTTTCTTCAGTTCTCCTTTTCTGTTTAATTCCACAAACACAAATGCCATGATGGATTAAAGCAAATGCAAACCAAACAGACTAACAATCCTCAGTCATTTGCACCAGTGAATTGCAATTAGGGACTCACAGTATTTCAGAGCTGACTACTCGAATGGAGTTGTCTGTCCTCATGGTGAAATTAGTTTCAATGCAGCGGCCTTTCTCAAACTGGGCCGGCAGTTTGGCAATTTCGAACCATCTCCCCATGAACTGTGAGGAAAGGAACACACCAGTTCACTGTTTCAATTAGAGCAACGTTCGGCGAGACTGTGCATAAATCTACATCCTCCAACGGCCCGGGCAAAATTTACAACACTTCTTCTTTCAATCTTACTCTGTACCAGTGGTGGAAAGTCATTGAATACCTTATTTAGAGAAGCATCGAAGGCACTCAAATTTCCCCTCAAGGGCAAGTCATTTTGTCCTATTCACTCTGGAGCAGCACTTACAGCGTCTGCTTATTTTGTAAGAATTAATATTTAAGCAGATTGACGCTTTGCATTTTAGAAATACTCGTTATGTTGACCTACTTTTTACATTTTTTCCAGATTCATTTCTCATAAATTAAACATGGAAGACAAATTAATGATGTGTATCTTTTTTAACTTGGTAAACACAGTTATGAAACATAATGTTACCACACTAATCACACACATAATCAATTTTTTTAAATGATTTGTATGCATTGATGAGATTGTCCACCTTCCTCAGGTGGACTTAAGAGAATCATTAATGATTATGGACTGCATTATAGACTTTCTATCACATGTAGATGTAAAAATGTAAGGATGTTAATGAAGTTTTTCAATTTATACACAAACACGTTAGAGCAGACGTATTTATGTCTACATAAGGATTACTCTTACGTTTCAGTATTGACTCCTATTAATGATAAAACTCTATTTCCACTTAAGAAAAAGATCAGATTTATTCCTCTTTCTAAAAAGAAATCCTCATTCAATAAATTGTAATACGGTGTATGGCATCAGTATTGATGTGTCATCACTGATGTGTATTCGCTGCTCTATTAAAATTAAATGCCGAAAAAAGATCAATGGAAGCCCTGGGTTAAAAAAGTGAGCTCAGTGGAATCAGTTATTCATTGAAGATGTTTTAGAAAATGAGTTTCTAACCTAAAGGAGAGCAGAGGAAGGACATCATGTCATTTATAGGCAATTTGTCCAGCACACTCTGACCCCTCGCTGTTACCTGTTTGAGGCTGAAGGCCGGTTGAACTGCAGGCTCTGGACAGGGGCCCCAGTGGGGAACCTGAGCCCTGATGACCGGCAGGGTGAGCACGAAAGCCAGAAGAAGAAATGACTTCATGGTAATGACGGGCCTCGTTACCTGCAAAGAGAAAGACAGTCAGAGAAAAAGATTTTATCTCATTGTTATCACAGACCACGTTTTACCAGTAATGATGGTCTAATCTGTTATCTGTCAGTAATTCTATCTCTTAAAAACATCGGCAAGTACATTTCTCTTACCTCTTATTCGTGCTGGTCAGATACGCGCCCTCTCTCTCGTTACAGATTCTGGTTTTTGACTCACAGACGTAGTTCTCCGTGAGGTTTTGCCGTGGTGCTGCTCTGTGCTATCAATGGGACTCTTTGTGTTGAACCAGCTTTATTTCGGACATGAAGTAGACCATTAGCAAATTGAAGTCATGGGGGACATACCAGCGGAAATGTTATAAAACCATCAGGACGTTTTGGTCCAGGTGGGGAGGAGTGAAATTTTTTGTTTATTTGTTTGTTGTGTTTTAATATCCAGATTTATTTAACTTTTTTTTCTAACTGAATGATGTCTTTTTATGGCAGAAAAAAACAGCTGGTGTGTTATTTGAAACATCTTTGACAGACAGAAAAGGAGACAATCAACTTTTCTGTGAGACAACCTGACAAAATGTGACCTGTTGATAATACCCCTATATTTTTGGCTGTATTTAAGAAAAGTCCTTGCATAGATCAGTTTAGTGGACATCTACAAGGAACCCAGTAAACACACAGGAGGTCAGTAGGGGGAGGATTTTTTTTACAGAAAAGAATTAAATCTGAGGGATTGCCCATGGGAAAAGTATGATTTAAAAAAAGATGATTGAAGGCTATATGCAAAAAAAAACAAGCAAAGAAAGAACATGGTCAAAACCTACTCTCCAAGTCAAGACTTCACTTTCAGATTAGCTCTGATGCTTTTCTGTTTTCTCATTATCTGAGTTCCACCAAGTTCAACACAATTAGTAGAAACGACAGAAAATCCAGACCATTTATCCAAATGGCACAGCAGAATTTATTAGCTTAACTTTAAAGATTAACCTGTCATGGGTTTTTGGATTTGGTGGATTTATTTTTCTCCAGTTTAGGTTTTTTTGTAGTTTAATGTCACTTGACGATCTGTGGTTTGTTTTTTTGTTTTACTTTTTGTGATGCTTGTGCTTTTTCTCATTCCAGTTTTGTGTTTTGAATCTAGCTCCTGCACATCATTACAGTTTCCTCTCTGCGTTCTGCCCATCAGCTGGCCTCCCTTCACCTGTGCTAATCACCCTCAGCTGCCACCTCTCAGAAATCACCTCCTCTTTTTTAAAGCTCCATGTTTTGTCTCAGCACACGTCAGCTCCTTGTAGTTTTCACCACTTCAGTTATCCCTTTGTATTTCATGTCCTTGTTTCCGTCATCACGTTTTGCTCTCTGCCTCGTTTTTGTCAAACCGTTTTTGTCATCCCGTTCCTCAAGGTGAGTTTATTGTGTTCTCAGCTTGGTCAAGCCTGTTGTTTCTCTTTTCTAAGTTTAAATCTAAGTTTAGATCTCCTTCAACTGTCGTTTTTTCATGTCTGCTCTCATATTCAGTTCTTCAACATATCCAGCAGACTGAGACAGAAACAACACACCAATTTTTTATTGATGCACATTATATTCAGACGGGCTTATGGGGCTCGAGACCTCATTCAAGTCTAAAATAGGGTAACTTGACAATCAGAAACAGTTAGGTCTATACACATCATCCCTCCATTTTGGTGTGATTACATGCTAGTGCTGTGGGAGCTATTGTTAGTGCGGTTGTTATGAAGGTAAACATAGTAGTTTTTACAGTAGCTTTAAATCGGCTTGTGCATGAGGTGTGCACACAGCTAAAAGAAAAAATATAACTATTTTTGGCATAAAAAAGAAGCCCAGATCTAGAGGGAAATGGATAACTGTTCATCATGTGAACTCTTTTTGCAGGCAGAATAGGGTCTTTTTTTTTTTAAAAAGACACTTCCACAAACAATTAATGTAAATTCATTATTACTGTTTTATTTAACATTAGAACCACAGTGGCATCCAATTCTGTTGTTTGACATTTATTACAAGAACTGCAGTTTAATATGCACTATAGTTTAAACAAACACATTGTCAGCTACATGCAAAAACTATTAAATGTTGTCTGTTTCCAGACAAATCCCCTGGGCTACAAAGAAAAAGGTTAAATTAAAGAGAAAAAAAAGAGATCAAAAGGCTACATTTCTAGTTGATGCACTTCAGAGAGCAATGACTTGTTAGCTGCGGCCGGATACTTCAAAGGCTGGTTAGAAAAGGGATCCTGCTTTCTCCCCGGATGGAAGCAATGAGCTTGACTGGTCAGAGGATCAAGGACAGAATCAAGCTCACAGCAACCATGCTACACGATAAAGAGGAAACATCAAGGGGGTGAGGGGTATCAGAGATGCGCAAGTGTATTCTAACAGACTTCTAAAGACACTTTGTGCTCGTCTTGATTTCATCAAACAAGTTCTAATTCAATTTGAATCTTTTCTGGTTTGAACTCTTGTTTTTTTTTCTCAAATGAATTCAGTATCTTTTGTTGTAGCCAAGACTAAATTGAAAAAGTCTTTAGTTTTAGTCTTTTCTTCTGTATTTGTAAATGTATTTGTGAGGGTGCACAGAAACACATGCATTAGTAATTGAGCTGCTATTTATCACAAGAACATATTTGTCCCATATTTGATCATAAATGGGTATTTTGTGTACCAACTGCATCATTTTCAAGTCCAGACTCTCAATGACTATACTGTTGATACAAGGCTTAGTAGCATCGTGCTCTAATGCATCTCTTTTCTGCACGGCATTGAGAGAAGCTGAAGGAGCACTCCAGCCCATCACAGATGGATATCTATGTATAGCTTTGCCCGTCCTGCTGGCCCAACTGTGACCACTCTCAAGGCTGAAGTGACTGGACTTTCATCCACTAGGGGGCAGCACAGGAAGCTGATTATTCGGTCAGGCTCAGAAGCCAGATGGAAAACCATGCGACTTTTCATAACATTTGTGTTTACTAGAATAAGATTATTACAATTAACATTGCATCATAAACTAAGATTGCAACTGTTCATTTTTCATCTTTTTCGAGCCCTCTTTGATACTGCTATGTTCCCAAATATGCTTGGAGACCAGTCAATCAAACATGTGATCAGACATGTGGCTGTAAAAGGACTCTTCGGGACATGGGGGTAAAAGCTCCCGGTATCAGATGCTTTGGTAATACACAGAGTGGTGTGACAGCGGAGGTCACATGTCACCACATACGCCGTACATATCTCACCAGTGCTCGTGCAGCTGTGCACACACTCATGCCGAAGGTTAAACATGTGGCGGAGAACATTCCTGAAAAATATCCCTGTTACGCATGTACACATGGAGCTTGAGAATATTTCCTTCTGCTGAGGGACAACAGAGGGGACAACTTCATGCTCAGCCTTTGCCTGACAGCTCCCAGAATTTCAGCTATTTCTGTATTCAGAAAACACGTTTTAGAAGTCCGTTTGTTTGTTTGTTTTATTTTACACCTTCAACAATAATGTCTAAGGATAAAGTCCTTTTTATCGTTCAAGCTTACATGTGTCTAATGAAGAACGCTGCAAGTTCCTGCTTTCATGTTACCCAGATGCTAAAATAATGTCGGTTTCCGGTTACAAAAGGGGTATTGCACACATAGTAATATCTATGCAACACAATACAAAGTCCAAACCAATAGAAGCTTATCTTGTATTGTTAAAAAAGTTACAGGCCAAACAGGGCCTGTACTTGTGTACAGTAACCTGCAACCCAGACTGTTTGGGACTCAGGATCCAGAGATACTTAAAAGTCCTTAATTGAAGAAAGTGTGAAAGCATCTCATTCTATTGACAAGATTATGTTTAAATAAACCAACAATTCGAAACACTTCCAAATACTCAAAAGGGTTGAGTAGGATTTCTCAAGCTTGTGAATGTATTTTGAAAATTATCGGTTTCAGAGATTTTAGAAACACAACCCGTTCAGTGCATTTATGATAGAGCTACACATCTGCATTCTGAATCATTCAAAGCGTCAACCTCTGAGCTCCAGTGGTCCAAAATATTATACAGATTATAGGTGAATTAAACAGGTTTCTGTATTTGAACCATTGAATTATGTTTTTTTTTTAAAGGATTCTTTGTTGCATGTATTAAGCTAAACTCCCTGTATTCATGGCCAACACATTTGTTATTAACTATCCATTAACTGTTTTTTACTGTCATGTTTGCAAAGAATATTTGTTTAAACTGACCCAGGGGTTTCCAGCAACAAAGACAAGTTTATGGCTGTGATCATTTCTCAGGTGAAAATATGCAGTTTTCCATGGCTGTATTTACCTGATTGATTAGCAAAGGATCGATGTGAAGGCTGAGCCCAAAACTACTCTGTCGCACATTACAGTTTAACCAAGAAAAATCTTTACAAGGACAAAAAGAGGTTCATTTATCTCTTGCCTTGCAAGCCCTTGTGTGGCTGCAAGAGATGACAGTCTTAACACATTTTTCTGAATTAAAAGCAGTTTCATGAGACTACAGTTTTGTTATCTAATGCATTTTTATATAAAACATCACAGTAGTTGTGACTCTGAATAGCTAGAGTAGAACCACTCCTCTGAGGGGGCTTTATTAGTAATGACGCCATCCAGTTTTGCAGTGAAGTTAAACAGATCACACAGTATATGGAGGCACTATCCTCTGGCTGGTCACCATTAAGTCCCGTTTGCATCATTGTGAACTTAAAGCAACCCTGAATGGTTCTGAATACCCCGAGCTTCCAGAGACACTCCATAAGAGACAAAGGCAGGACATCATCCTTTGTGTAGGACATTAAACAAACGCTGAAATGCAGAACAGGCACCTGAAGTCAGGGATGAGCCATCCCTCATCTTTACCACGATCGCTTTGGAATCTCGACAATCCCTAAATTAGAGTCCACAGTCTTCTGCTCGGGGCGGCGAGTAAACATGTAGAGATTCTTTTATATACTCATAATTCGTTAGCTCGAGTTCAGTTTTTGGAGGAGGCATAAGAGCGCTTGAGGGCTAGGGAACTAACACTCTAACATTAAAATACCTTCTGTCGCATGCTTTATAAATCCAGAACTTTTGAAAGCACTTTGCTCTAATCTTGCTTCATATGAAAAAGGATTAAAAGTTACATCTTCAACAATTAAACTTAAAAAAGAGAAAGCTCACTTCACCCGACACATAAAGATAGGAGAAAGAGTTTTTGTACTTTTTATTTTATCACAATTTGAGGGATGAAAATGAAATTATTCTTAAATCAAACTAACCCAAAGCGACATCTAGCCTCTGAATTGAACTCAATGGAAAATGAATTTCCTTAGTTCACACAATATAGGATTGCTTTTACGAGTCTGCTCTGATACTGATGCCCACTCCGGGAAATCTTGTTTATTTATTCTTCTATGTAACTTCAGATTTCTTCTAGAGTTGAAACAGCAAATATTAATAAAGGAGAAGCCTTCAGTTGGGTCCATTACAGAGGTGCGGTTTGATGACCAAACTGCCTCAGGTCACTGATCTGTTTGAGCACTGCATTTATTTGAGCAGGTGCCATCTTTCACACACACTCCCCCTCGTCGTCACATAGGAGGGGAACCCAGGAATGTGATCAATAACAAACCAACAAGCTTTAAAAAGCTCTCAAAACTAAAATGCTTTGCGCATTCGGGTGAATCCAGGTGAGATAACGGTTGGTTTTCTGTTCACCTTAGCTCAGCTCACGCCTCCTGTTCTTTGTTTCTCCTGCTGACACTCAAAGACCAACTCGTGAACTAAATGAGATTTCTAAACTTCTGCTTTTTCCTTTTCAGGTTGAGGTGAGAAGATGAAGGTCATTCAAGTGATTTCCGTGACTCTGCTGTTTGTTATCGCAGCCAGTGCTCAGGTCCTGAAAGCTGGAAGGTGTCCAAAGCCTGCTGTTCAGTCAAACTTTGATGCTTCCAGGGTGAATACATATCTTATTCTGCTCAAGAGACTGTTTTACAACCACCTTCATCTTCTCTGTATGAACATGTGTTTTTCGTCTACAGTATCTGGGTAGGTGGTATGAAATCCAGAAACTGCCAACATCCTTCCAGAAAGGGCAGTGCAGCAATGCCCTTTACACCCTGAAGGCTCCGGGAGTCATTGGGGTCCTCAACAGTGAGCTGCTGTGAGTAAACAACAATACCATATATGTTATTTTAAAACTGCTAAATTTGTCTTTGTTTTTTGAGAAACTTGTATTTTTGTCTAACCCCCAACCAAATAAAATCATTTACAAGATGATGTAAATGATGCAGACCTTATTCTTTACCTTGCATCAGAATTATTTAGTGATTCAGAGGATACATTGTACATCCAGCTTTGAATGACTTCCTGCTTAAGCTTATTTTTCTTTTAGTGATGATGGAACCGTTAATACCGCCATTGGCACCGCCAAAGTCAAGGACCCTGCTGAGCCTGCCAAGCTGGAGGTCTCCTTCTCTGAGTGTAAGACAGTTGAAATCATTATATCTAACCTTACGTTCACGGTCAGTCGGTCATAAACACTTGTCTTGTCCTCTGGAGTTGGCCCCCCTGGTCCCTACTGGGTCCTGTCCACTGACTACGAAGGTCACTCGCTGGTCTACGGCTGCACCGACTTCGGCCTGTTCCACATGGAGCTTTCCTGGATCCTGGGCAGGGAACCCACCATGCCAACGGAGACCATTGAGGAGCTGCACAGCATCCTGTCCTCCATCGGTACACCCGTGGACAAGATGGTCCCCACCATCCAGGATGAAGGCTACTGTGGCGCCATGAACCAGTAACTGGAGATGCACCAGCTTAAACCTGCAGCCCTCTGACAAGTGGGGGGGGGGCAGCTTCTCCAAACTCCGGACACTGGTCATTACAATAAACCTGAAAAACAAACATGTTTTGTGCTGGCCATTTTTATTCTGAACTGACGTATTAAGTATGAATGGTGTATTATTTTCTCTTGGAGCAGAACTGGCACTGACATAGTGGATCTACAGCATGTTCATATGTGGATAAGTCCTTTAGGAAAACATTGAGCTCTGAGAGCATTTTATTGATGTGTCGTGGATGAAGGAAAATACTGCCAGACATGTAGAGACTACACAAGGAGTCCTATACATATAAAATGCATCACACAGCATGGGCCAGGTTAAAAAAACAATTGCAGACAATTTACTGCATAACAGAACTTCTAGCTAGATTCCTGGTCAAAATATCTGTAGTTTTGTGTCTGGGCTGTGGGTGGTCATTCACATTGTGAGTTTCTGCTTTAAATTTCTGCTGGAGCCCCTCTGTTTGAGACTTTCATGTTCCCTCCAGGTACTCCGGGTTCCTCCTACCATCCAAAAAGATGCTTATTAGGTTAGTCGATCATTCTAAATTTTCCATAGAAAAAAGATTGGTCACAGTTCCAGTCCATCAAGGGCCCTTGTAATGGACTGGAGACCTGAGCTGAATAGATGGATAGATCATTTGTAAAATAAATTAAATATTCATTGATTTATTGGCGATGTCAGTTTAGAGGCCGCACTTTGTTTTCATTTTGAACTCTACTTGATTTTAGAGATATGTCTCTGGTTTACCCTACACTCATGTGAATAAAACAGGTTCTTACTAAGAATTCTGCAAAGAATACAAAAGATTTTTACTCCTATAACCACTGTGTTATTACCTTTTAAGTTCTTTGGTATGTCTTGGCAATTGTCAGTTTTGTATAACATCAAAGCACTATAAAGATCAAAAGACCAGCAAAAACCAGTATGTTTGTTTCAAGGATTCCGATTTTATTACATCTTTGATGAGGAATACTCAGTCAGATTTAGACACTGCTGTTTGAATTTACTAGTTCATAGGACTGCAGTAAGCTTCATCCTGGTTGGTGTCGAGAAGCTTGTCAACACGGACGCCGAGGGAGTTAAGAGTGCTGTGCAGCTCCTCCAGGGTCTCCTCTGGCAGAGTGGGCTGCCTGCTCAGGATCCAAGTGAAATCCACATGGAGAAAACCGAGGTCAGTGCAGCTGTAGACCAGGGCGTAGTTGTCGTAGTCGGTGGACAGAACCCAGTAGGGAGCAGGGGGAGAATCTGGAAGTGTGAAGGGACAGAACAAGGTGTTTTTAACATCTTTCTCCATGTTTTCCACGTGTTTATAGACACAGCTCAAACGCTATTGGGAGTCCATACTCTCAAAGAAGTACACCAGCAGCTTGGCAGGCTCAGTGGCGCTGGGCTCAGCAGTACCAATAATTTCATCAACAGTCCCATCGGCACTGAAAGAGATAAGAAATTAAGACATCCCAGAGTTATTTTCCAACGTACAGTAGACTATAACAACTTTATGTTTTTAAAGTTCATGTCATCGTCATAAAAGTGCACAAAAGTGATTAAATGTCTTCTGTTTGAAGGGAATCCAGGTGACTGAAAGACAGTACTCACAGGAGCTCTCTGTTGAGAACACCAACAACTCCAGGGCTCTTCAGGCTGTAGGTGGCAGTGCTGCACTGGCCTCTCTGAAAGGTGTGGGGCAGTCTCTGGACTTCGTACCATTTACCGAGATACTGCAGAAGAGCCATAAAAAGTCAAAGTCAGTGTTACTGATGTGCGACAGAATCATTTCCATTTTTTGGGGGGTTATGTTCCATATTTAAGTATTCCCACCGCTGCAGCATCAAAGTTCTGCTGAACAGTGGCACTGGGGCATCTCCCAGGCATGATGACCTGAGCGTTGGCTGCCAGAACGGACAGCAAAGTCACCGAAAACACCTGGATGGCATTCATCTTTCTCCACAACCTTTGAGAAAAAATACAAAATAGAAAGTCCAGTTATTCCGTGATATACAAAACAACTCATTCTAAATTTGTGACAGTAAGAAAATAAATAAATGGGGTTGTTGAGCACCTGTTTTACTGGGTAGCAGTGAAGTTCAGTGTATTGATGCCATATTTATAGAGACGATGTGTCATAACACCTCTATACTGTTTGCATGTCAGGTTATCTTTAAAGGGTTGTGTGAGATATTTGGCAGCTGTTTTTATGTATTTAGCTTTGAAACGTGGCCTTGTCCAGAAAAAGAATGACAAGTGTTTTGTTTTTCATGCAGAGCTTGAGGGCAAATAGGTCAAGAGTAGTACTAATAATAACTAAGTGAGTTGCAAGATAAGGACCCTGACTGGCTGTGTGGCTACCTGCATTGTAAAGTGTTTTTTTTAACATAGTTTCCTGAATGTGTGTCTAAATCTTTGTAGCTGGCTCACCTATGTTTTACCTTCTGTGAAATTGAACTACCATTAGCAAATCGTAGCTCAGTGACAAAGAGAAAAATATGTTTTTGAAGAACAACAGAAATAAATGGATTATTGATATTTTAAAAAAGACTGAGAACTATCTCCGACGTCTTGTGAAACATTTTTTGAATTCTGTAAATCAACGCGCGAAAGCATGCTGACTTGATATGCTGAATTGGTTTCTTATCAAATAATAACAGCAACCTAATCTCTTCAAATATGTGGTTTACCTTTTATCACCCCTCAGGCAGCACTGCATTCAATTGTATTGAAGTTAAACTAATAATAGGCCTTTATCATGTAAAGAATAAACACGTGCTGACATGGTCCTTAAAATTTTCTCTGTTTGAAAGTTCATTTAAATTGGAACAAGATCATTTGGAAAGCTTTTGTGTGGTCAGTCAAACATGAAATTTGAATTAGTTTTTAAAGATTCATTCATTCTACATTTTGTAGAAATGAGGAGGAGACAGACCGCTCGGCTTGTTATCAGCCTTAGTTTGCATCTCTGATAGTTAGGGTGTTCTTAATGAATTTACTAGGTATGATTTCTAAGTGTGATTCCTTACTTGGAAATATATAAAGACGTTCTCCCCAATACATGTAGACTTACTTATTGAAATATATACCGCATAAAACATAATCAGTGAAAGGCAGTGGGTTTTCTGTTTTAATGATTCATATTGATCAGTCTCATTGTAGAAAATTGTTCTTAACAATCTAGCCATTAATCTTAATCATTCAGTCTATTTTTTTACCTTTCTCTGTGAAGCACACTGTAAAGTAAGATAGAGATATATAAAGTTATCTTATTGATGGATGTTTTTTAAAAAGAAACCAGGAAACACTGCATTTTCAGCCTCTCAATAGACAAAAACATTTTTTTATCGACTTCTCATTATGATAGAGAAGTATCTAAACATTTTTGTAAAAATGGTCCCTACCAGCGTCAATGTTTGAGTTATTAGATCTTTCGATTTTCAACCATTTTCTACACCATGTTCTGTTTCAGGGATTCTTAAGAACCCCACTATCCAGGATCTCACAGTAATCAAGACCTAAACAAGATTTCCCACAGGGAGGACGTAATGCTTCCAACTTAGAGGGATTACAGCTTATGTGCGGTCGTCATTTGACAGGAAGAATACATGAAATGGAGGCGATCCGGACACCAGATTGTTGCTGTAATTAGAAGATGGATGGTGTCTCGGTCTCCACTGACCCAGTGAATTTATAGCCAGGTCTGTTTGTTAAGGTTAAACCTGTTCTGATCCCTTCGCCTCACTGTGACTCCTTAATGCTGGGTGCAAACAACACGGACAGAAATCCCCTGTAAAAAGCTTACACCTGAGAGATTCTTAAATTAGCGGTTTAGATGTCCTAAAGCCCTGTTCTCTTAGCTCTTAAGATTTTTTTTTCACAAAAACTCTACTTTTCGCTCCATATACACAATCATAACGCAAAGTTGACACCGTGACAACTTTGATTTTTTTAACGTTTTTTTTTCTCAATATTCTATCTTGCCATTTTCTGCAGAAAAAATAATGACCTTCCATGTTTTCAAAAAAGTTTGCCGGAGGTTTGTCATAACAAATTTGAATGAAAAGGAAGAACATGAAAGAAAATGGAAAAACTAAAGCAGTGAAAGAACAGAAAAAAATTTGATTTCTCTTTGTGTTTAGTGAAAAATACGGCCATTCCATCCTTTTGTGTAGAAAAGACGGTTGATTAAATGCTCAGAAACATTGGAATTTATCCCTTCTGTTGCATCCCATTGTGGCTGTAGAGAAATATGTACCTGCTTCAAAGCAGATAACCTTCTCTATACGATTCGACCGTGACAGTGAAGCTGGTCTGTGGGGTTAAAAAATAGCTAAGAAATACATCATATATTTCGTAGAACAGCAGGTAGATCATTGAAAGGGTTGAATGAAAGACGGTCAAGTTATTAAAACTATTGTTCAACTATGTGGACAAATCAAGGCCAGAGCAGCCCTGGTGTGCAGAACGGTAACACACAATGGATGATCAGGGGTGGTAAAAGTGGAGGGATTTCTTTATATGCCATATATTGAGTCTGAAAAGAGCCCTCTTTTCGCTTTTTGAAGACATGCTGTCAAGGCTATGTTTAACATAACGATCTGTGTAATGATGACTGATTTCCACACGTATATTAAGCCAAGTTGGCATGAATTCATGCCAACCTGTCGCGTGCCACGAAGCAGCAGATACCGTCTAAGTAAAGCTGCCATTGCCTTGGAAGATCAGTAAACGCATTGATGGTTACCTGCTGAATAATTCTTCCACATTTTGACTGTACAGCTATGACTCTTCAGTAATATTTTAAATCAAATTATCACAGTTAGTTTGGCCAAATGTTTTGAGCTCAACACTCTTGATCTGGCATTAATTTAGTGACAAGGTCTTTCAGGCTTTGTGCAAGGAACATATTAAATGTCTCTGTTACTTAACATTCTTTATAGTTTACACAAAATTAACAACACACATATATATATATGCATTTGTTTGCTGGAGCAGACTTATTAAGTAGATCTGGTGCATTTTAAGGCACACCTTTATTGGAATTAAATTTCCCAAGGAGTCACAAGGATTCAGATGTTACTTTTCCAACAAGTAATGCAATATGTCCAGTTGTTTTTTATTAACAGTAGTAATCCTGTAATCTAATTAGTTGTATTCAGAAATAATCTCACTCATCAATGCTCATTATCCAAAGCCTCCATTCCTCATCTTAACGAACAAGAGCAGAATCATTTCCAGCCACTCTTTCAGCCCCGTTGAAGATGTGATGTTCAACGACGTGCCAGTTTGTCCATTAATCTGTTAAATTTAATAAAAAATCTGAGCCTATCCTCACCAAAATTCCATTTCCACCCTGATGAGGAGAAGCACCATTTGGAATTAGCTGCAGCCATTATCCAGGTTCCAGGTACTGTTACTCCTTTTCTTTTAAATTCCCTCGCGAACAGAAGAGACAAAAAAAAGGACCAGGAATTTTCGTTAAAGAAAAAGGACTTAAAATGACATCACAGTGATGATTTTCTGGCCGGAAAGGGCGATAGATTCTGATATTTTCTCCAGCATTTTTTAAATGTAATTTTTCATTCCATCCATTGTCTTGCTTATTTCTATAACGTTGTGTGTGTGTGTGTGAGTGTGTGTGTGTGTGTGGGGGGGGGGGGGAGCAGTCCATCACAGGGTCATATTGAAACAAAAAAACACACTCACATTCATTGCCAGGGGCAATTTGAGGTCTTCAATCGAGCAGATTCATATTTTTGGACTTACCAAAAAAGAACCTACACCTACACAGGGAGGACTGCAAACTCCACACAGAAAGACCCCCTCCCCAGAGCATTAATTTTTCATTATAAAGACAAAATTGTATAGCATTTAGAATAAAAAGTAGATCAATGACTAATAATTCTGGACTATATAGGAATGCATTGACTGAACATGAAAGGGTTGATATAGAACTTGGGGAACAACTCAGCAAATGATGACTTGATGTGGTGCCCAGCAGGTGCAAACGACTAAATGTTGTATTCATGATTAACGTAGCAGTATATGGACCTTAAGGTTTACTCAATTCTCTAAAGGTCCTTTGCTGTTTTACAGACTGAGGAGGGATTCAAAAGCCCCACACAGCCCCCTTCCCCTCCACATCGCGTCTGCTGCTTGGCTACATTTCTTACCAGCTCACCAACTGTGCACACCTAGCTGCCCACCAGGCATTAAAGAACACATCATTCAGAGAAGTGCAGCCCCATGCTGTAAGCTTGGTGAGCACAAACTGTCAGATTAAGAGGTCTGAGAGGATGATCCAGCCAACATTCAGTCGGATTTCTGGCAAATTACCACCAAGTATGTTTGGGTCAGCTATTTAGCACCCTGGGGAGCACAACACTTCTGACTTCCAAACAAGACATAAAAAAATATAGACTCATATGTTGGATTGTTGAGTTGGCAGCCAGCATCGTGCGAGTTCTCTGCATGATGCCACAGAGCAGCGAGTGGGATGTTGACCATTTTGCCACTGGAAAAGGAAGCTAAGCATTTAGGTGTCTTAACCATGGCCTAAAGTGCTAACAAGGGATTAGTGAGGTAAACGTTGAAAGAGGTTTAGCAGCCCATGCTTAGGACCAGTGTTGCTTCGGTAATTACACTTCAGTTGCAAGGTGCAGGAAGCGGTTGGATGGGAAATCATAGTGATGTCAGGACAGGGAGGTCTTACTGCAGGAGATAAGGCCAGCTAATGGAGATGAAATGAATCGGTATTTAAAAGGTCTTTTTTAGTTAAGGCACTTGGCTGGAGGCAGATTGAGCTCAAATCAGTCGGCAGGCCAGTTTGATTCACCACAGTTGGGAGTGAAAGAAGGAGAGTAGAGACACGGGTTCTCTTAGATCTGAAAAAGAATTTCTGATCGCATTTTTTACTTGTATTTTTCTACTGTTTTTTGGTTGTTTTTGTTTTTTGTTTTTTACATAACTGGGACAAAACCATCTCTGATCTCTGTAAACCATTCTGAACTTGAAGGTAAGACAAAATCATGCTTTTTTTCTCTATTTTCCATCAAGGTTTCACTTTTTGTCTGATTTTTTGTCGGTTTGTTTCTTGTTCTGCTTTTAGTTTCTGTAAAATCCCAAAATCAAGATAATGAAATTTTGAGTATTATGCAGAAAGAAATTGTGTATTACAATTCTACAGACCCGTTACTGTTTAGTGTAGCAGCTACAGATGGTATGAGCATTGAACTTTATAAAAACTATCGATATCATGGTTATGGTCATTGTGATTAAAAGGAAAGCCTGAAATCCACAAATATCACAAAATCATTATGGAAAAAATAGGGATGAAAAAAAAAAACATGTTCGCTCATCATTTTATCATGCAAGCTTGTGACCACTAGAAATTCCTGAATCTATAATACCTGCAGACCAGCACTTATTGTGGAAGAATCAGAAAATCTAATCTGCTTCATGCAACTGATTAAATTTGCATGGCTTTGGCTTGTGTATGTTGTGTTGGGGATTAGAACGGGCTAGACACTGCTTCTGTCTTGTCTGATATGACCTCCTCAGGGCTCCATGTAAGTTGTCAGCAATTTTTCCCTTTAATTCATTCTTGTAATGAGATTAACCAGGCAACAGCAAATCCAAGGAGTCCAATCCCCGGATTTAGCAGCTGCGGTGTGGCCTCTGCTCGCCGAAGCAATACGACAGGGGTTTCATGTAGCTCACCTTTGGAGATGGTTTCACTGACAAAATGCTAAAAAAAAACAAAAAATCATCATTTTTTTACATTTGAGATTTACTCACAACTAAAGAAGCAGGGCTAAGGTGAGTTTTCAGGTTGTGCTCCATTAACCATTGGTCAATATTTAAAGTAGAGAGGCCTTTAGAAAGCTCTGGCCCATACAGAAGTTTCAGTTTATGCAAGTTTGTGTATTCATGCCCTATTTGCATCATAGTCATAGAGCTGAGCATCCTTTTCATGATTGCAGACTGGGCAGCTTCTGGAAATGATGGAAGGGCTTAGTCTTTTTTGTTGTTCTGCTTAACCCAAGGGGCTGAATGTTCCTTTTGCCACACAATGAAAACAGTTTATTCGGTTATACCCCCAGCTTGTGGCTCAGAGTTTCCAGGAAAATTGCATAATCTTTGAAGAAACTGCAATCCAGTTTAAAGCTAAAAAAACAACAGCAAAATGGTGTCCAATTCAGAGCTCTCTGACTTTATTGATATTTATGTTTATGATCCTGTTTTTGTTCTAAGATGGCGCAACTGTATCTAAAGATTTTTAGCTTGAGAAACAAAACTGACCTAAACAGTTATTGTAACCTTCAGCGGTAAAGTTATTGTATGTATTTATTTTTTTTTGTCATTTTAAGAAGTTTAAAAGTAATTTTTACTTAAGTGTTGCACACATGTATGTTGCAGTATAAATATGTTAATATATGGTGATTGGTGAATATATTCCCTTTTTTATTTGGGAAATGAGATTCTTCTGTGAGCTCCACATTGTTATTGCATCGGTAACTCATGAGTGTGACAAACTCCTGCCAACACACGCCACTGTTTTTCACGCGGTTTGGGTGCTTGTTTTCTGACGGAAAAGTTTGACTTTGAGATGGAGGAAAGTTATTGCTCAGTCAGCATATTGACTAATTTACTTAACTAAGATTTAACAGTTGGCTGTGTGAGCAGCTATGCCCAAAGGAAGTTATCTTGTCTGTCAAATTTACTGATGTCTCGTCATGTAGTTTTTAAAGGGATATTATAACACGGAGCTTAGTGCCAACTTAAATGATGTGACACAAATGTAAAAAGTAGCATTTGTTCTCATTTGCTGATGTTAGCTGTTGTGACATTGGTTGAGACGGGGTTGGAGGGTGCGTGTGTTCACACCACATAGCTCCACATAAACCGATTGCATCCTCAGATTTATCCCCAAGGTGTTTTTAGGACATCCAGGGAGCTAATGGAAACTAATAGGCTTAGCACTTAGAGGTGTATTGTTCGGGATGCTTACTGGCAAGGTTTGCTGAGGGTAAAACTCTAAACGTGCGGATTACCTCCAACACATCCCTTTAAAGTGCTGTATAGCCAGGACTTAGCTAATAGGATCTTGGGGGTAGCAGGGGCCTGGGAAGGTGGGAATGGGGGTTGGATGGGGCAGGAAGGTCAGCAGATGCAGGCAGCAGACTGTTGCAGGACTAACAGGAGGATTACAGCCCTCAGATTACACGGGTTTCAGAGGGAACTTGAGGGACTCTGGATAATGCACAGAGCCTTGAGGCAAATCTTATGGTAGCATATGTCTGGGGGAGGGGGTAGCAGAAATAAAAATGTAAGCAGTTAACATACAATCCCACACTTACAGACATATATAAAATAATATATAAAATAATTATCATTATTACATGATGATAATTAGAAAAAGTGTTTAGTTCTTTTTCTGTAGTGTGCATTTATATGAGTCTGTCCAGATGCATGTTGCAGACTGGCCTTGGATTAAAAGAACTGGATTAATGTGTCATTTACAGTATCATATTTTCTAATGGGATTTCTGTAGTGTCGAGGGCTAATTGGAGGAGCCTAAGTCGATTGTGCTCATGAACACAATCTTGTTTCGGCCAAGAACATTGTGTCTGTTTCGAACCAGAGTATAGCAATACGTATGGTGACCAAAGTTGTTTGCAGGATGGAGAAATAAGGAAAATTTAACAGTAAAGAAGCGCTTTTTCTGGGAAACCCATGGGGATGGGATTGGGATTTACAGGTTTAGGATCAGTTTGCATTACAGTGAAGGTTAGGTTTAAGGTGGGGTTAAGATTAATAGTTAATGCTCGAAAGGTGAGAGTAAGGCTCAGAGGTTATCGTTAGCTGCGCATAGATTCTTCGGGCTTTTTATCATTTCAAAAGGCCTCTCAGAGGTCATTTTTTTATCTCTTCATCTTTTCAATGTTATTGCAAGATTTTCTAGTTGATATGCTAAATAGTAACTATTTATGCATTTGATGTAAGAGTCAAGATAGAATTTACATTTTCATCTGTCATCTACTTTACTAAAGTTATTCATAACACTGCTGCTTTAGGTCAAAGTTGAATAGATAACTGCTGCCCTCTAGTGGTGATGAAAGGAAACTACACACATTTACCATCAGTTCTGACCTGTCATTTGTCTGAGCAAATTGAAATAATTCTGGTTTAACTCCTATCTCACTTTAAAAGATTTTAGAGGGGAACAGTGGTGTGCATGTCATGACCCCACGGGAGCAGCTGAGGAAGATGACAGCGCTGGGGGAACAGGGCACCCTGGATGAGAAGCACTGGTATCGGCTGGTGAACGGCATGTCGGCTGGAGGTGAGAATGAGCAACATGCAAGCATTAAAGTATACATATACGTACATATACGTACACATATACGTACACATTGTATAAATGAAATTCTATCTCTTTAGCTTGACTCCCAATTGGAACAGATCTTGTAATAATATGGAGATCCAAACTGTTTAGATTAACCATATGACCTCATATGAAGCATCAAATTGATTTTGGTGGATTGCTCATGAGCACATGCAGGCCCCAGCTTTGGCAGTCGGTGCAATTTCAGAGTTTGTTGTCAAACTGCTCTCCATCTGACTTGAGGTTCTCCTATTGCTCTTCCAGAGCTGAGGCAGAGGCAGGAGATGATAATGAGGAACCAGATGGCCATGGCTCCACAGATCCTTGCCCAGGGGCAGCAGAGATTACAGGGGGTCCCAACACAATTCGAGTCCCGCTTCATGGAAAGGTGTGTACCTTAATTTGCTCACTAATAATACAGGCTTGGTGCAGAGGATTTTTATGTGAAATAAAAAGGTTTCAAGCCCATAAGACGCCATAGCAATCGGCACCACATCATGATGAAAATAACACATTTTTTCTTAATTTTCAACCTATTCTCAGGGAGTTGGTTCCTTCTAATGAAATCGTTGCATCAGATGGAAGACAAATGCACATGGGACCTCACCTTGGTCCCCCTCTTCCTCCTCATGCCAATGTCCTACCTGGCAGAGGATTTCCTGGACCAGGTGAGCACAGGAATTGCATCCAAGATCATTTAGCTGTCACACGATATAGAATTAAAAGATGAGGACTGGCAGTGATCACCTGTCTCTTTTTCTGTTCTTTCAGCTGGCTATGGCTTCTTGCCTTCAGAACCCATGGAAACAGTTGCCCGGCGACAAGAGCTCATACACAAGCAAAATATAGCCAGGTATAAATTTCATCGGCATCTCACAAAAAAAATATTCCACCCACATATTCTTCTGAATTAAACTAAGTCTTAAACCAACTGTCTTGTTTTATGTTGTGCTTATTTCATAACTGTTGAACATGAGTGACAAAAAAAAAAACTTATGTGCACTCCTTTACAGAATGGAGATGAACGCCATCCTGCATCAGAAAGAGCTGGAGAATGCTCACCAGAAGGGACTTATGGGAATTGATAATCCTATGTCATATCCCTCCAACCCCATGCTGTTCAGAGGTCGTCAGCGCGTGCCAGACGGCCACGATGTCTTTGTCCACCGTCCCTCCCTGGATGACTTGCATTCCAACAGTATACTCATGTCAGCCAGCCCTTACCCACCAATCAGCACACTGCAGAGAGAAAGGGGCCGGCGGGCAGGAAGAAGGCCGACTGTTCACAAGAGTACAGACAGTCAGGTGTCCAACCTGAAGGGCCAGTCTGAGGATAAGAGTGTGGAGCAAAGCCCAGAGGCTACATCTGGAGAGGAGAAAGAAATAGAAGCAAAAGGGGACATGGGAGAGGAGTGCTCTGCCAGTAAGACGCACCATCAGGCCAAAATAGACTCGGAAATCTCTACAGCAAACAGGAAGAACTACAAAGAGGGGGAGGCCGGCTTGCGCAAGGCCTGTGGAACCAATCAAGATGGCTGTTCAGATGTGACCAACGGTGGTGCAAATGATAAAGATATATCCAGCCAATGTTCGGCTTTCCAGGAGAAATTCATGTACCCGTCCACTGGTGGAGCCCTGACAGGGATGCCATACATGTTCCCTGTCCCTGGGAATGGCTTTCTTCCACCAGGTCAGTTAGGGTGAAAATATCAGCATGTTAACAGTGTTCAGAAATAAGTTCAATTAAATAATCTTCCTCATGTCTTTCTGTTCTAAAGGTCCACCAAATCTCTTTATTAATGGTGATGAGGCGCCAGAAGACATAAGAAAGTGGACAGTGAATGATGTTTACAACTTTATTAACAGCATACCTACGTGTTCAGAATATGCACAGGTGGGTACCTGTCATAATTTGATTGTTTTGTCTGTTTTGTTGATTTTGTGCTAATGGAGATGCTCTCCCCAGATTTTCAAAGATCACATGATTGACGGTGAGACCCTGCCCCTCCTTTCAGAGGAGCACCTATTGGACACTCTGGGGCTCAAACTGGGACCAGCTCTGAAGATCCGCTCACAGGTACATAAGCCAAACCTCTACCAAAAATATATCACGTGATCCTCAATGAAGAGAAAACGATTGAAAGGGATCTAAACTTGATGAACAAAGCTCATTTTCTGAAATTGTTTCCACTTGAACCAAATCCTATCAGTTTCATCTATTTGGAGCCAGCATTTTTCCAAACTGAATTCAAAACTCGAGTTGCTTATTGTCAGCTCAGTTACGCCAGTCAAACCATGTAAGAAGCACAGCCAAACAAAAACTATTGTAAAATAATCATCAAATAGTTGAATAGCAGTACAAACAAATGTACAAAAAATATAAAAGAAGCAGACCCGCTGAATTTATTGGCTTTATGAATATCTATGATATTTTAAAAATCCACTTCTGAGAGTGGGAATATAATGTTTGATAAATAATAGTTGTGAACAACAAAGGGTTTTTTATCATGACCATCCTGAAAGAAGATTTCCTCACTCCGATTCAGGTGTCCAGACGCCTCGGCACCATGACCTACATGATGAACCTACCACTCTCCAGCACAACCCTACAAGCCACGCCTGAGAAACCCGGGGAGCGCTCCCCAGAGTTGGGCTCCCCTGTCAACTGCAACAGTGAGGACATGTTGGCAAGTCCACGAGACCCTGATGTCCTCAAATCTACTGAGCAAATCCATGAGGCAGAAAACAATTCACCCCCATCTGCCAGCAGCGAGACAGCCTGATTGGTGCTGAGGAGGTTGACAAATGCGCACTGAACCAAGTTCTATCTTCACCCTCAAAGACCAGAGGAGCTGCCTCTGAGGAGGAATGTGCACATAGTGATTCATTGGACTGAATATGCTTTTCTTTTTTTTTTTACTTTTACACAGGTCCACTTTATGCTTGCTCACATACATTTTTAAGGTTTTTTTTTAAAACTGTGCAACGAAATTGGTGTGGTATTGAGTGATGAGACGGATGGGATGTCCTATATCATTACTGTTTTCTCATTTCTCATTGCACATCTATGTCTGTCCAGTTGTTGCTTTCCATTATTTGCTCATTTTTACCATAGAAACAAATTAGTGGACCATAGAAATTACAAACACTGAAATTGAATCATACATAAAGGCATGGGTTTGTATTTGATGTAAAATATTTTTTGCATTTGTTGAACTGTAAATAAAGTGTATTTCTACTTCCATACATGTTGTGAATTCTTCCTGCAAAGACATGAACGTGATTTAGATAAAGATGTCTTTTATCTATCTTTTTAATTGTTTATCATTTATGCAAACAGCTGCAGATAGGGGTTCATTTTCATGGGAGCAACACAGATTCGAAATTGGAATTTATCAAAACATTGTACTATAACTGATCTTACAGTAACATAATAGATAATATTGCTATGAATTTAAAAAATATCATGACTTTTTTCATTCTGTCTAAATGGGAAAAACTACTGGGACACTTCCTTAGATGAGTCTCTGCCTGCTCTGTTTTCTCGCCGTTACTCGGTTAGTCTCGCGATACTCGATGCGCGTGCGCAGCGTCGCGCACTGACAAGCTGAGTTGGAGGATCATGGCGGAGCGCAGGAGGCACAAGAAGCGGATCCAGGTAACATCACTTCTTTTTAACTAAAATTCCGCTGCTTGAGATAAAGAGAAAACTTCTCGAAAACTGGGCGCAGGCTTTTCTGCCGGGTCTACGATAACTACGGTTTTCAAACGTGGATTTGTTAACGGGCGGCAGTTGAAGACAGATGACAGCAAACGGTAGCTAGCATTAGCCGGGTACCAAAAACATACCTTTTTATTTCATTTAGATGTTTCAGAGTTTCATATTCCCTCTTAGTTGTATGTAGCACTCACGCGTTAGTATACACAGCATAACGACGTGTTTAACATTCTTCACTGAGTTGAGGACGAAGCCATTTTTATGTTAATCATAAGATTGGGTTGACTGGAAATGTTTGCTGGCTAAGCTGCGTCAGCTTTAAGCAGGCGTGTTTACATAACACCTATAGCTGGGAATTTAATTAGTAAGTCAACACAATGCTTATCTTAAAACTCACTGTGAAGTTGTCAGAAACGTAACGTGCATCCAAGAACGCCTTGAAGGCAAGAACACACCTAAAAGTCAACTCACCAGACCTAAACCCTGCCTGAAGGCTCACCCCGGCCCCGCATCCCCTCCCACCCGCCAGTGCGGTGTAGCGTTTACTTCAAGGGTTTCAACTCTCAATCGGAGGACGGGCCTCCGTCTTTGGTGTTTTAAAGAAGTGTACGTCGATGTAATAGTTCCAGCTCACAAACAACCGATGGACATGACGATGGGCTCTTATTATAGGATCTGCAAAAGACCTGTGAGGTCAAGTGAGGGTGTTTAGAAGTCTGGTCATTGGAAAGAAATATATGAAACTGTCTTGTAGTTGCCAGTGAACGTGGGAAACAAGCTTGATGAACAGATCTGAGTCCCAGTTAAATGATTAGGACAGGAGCTGTCATGAGAAGCTAAGTGTGCACATCAGGTGGAAGTCATTTATCACGAGGAAGCACAAATGCCGCCCTAGTTTGTACATCTGCAAATCTGCATACACGCATTACTCTGTCACAAAGCTCTTAAACAACAAAGGGTCGTCATTCTTTTGCCATTTTAAATTAGCCTAATTTTTCTGCTCCCCTGACAAAAAGTGTCTTGTTTACAGACTACACTCATACTTATGTGTGAATAGTCCAGGGTGTGAAATATCTGCAGGAGAAATGAGGGATGAAGAGGAGCCCATGGAACAGATCAGCTCCTCTTGATGCCTTCATCTGGATCTATTACAAGTTTCCAACAATTGAGACTTCGGCTAATAGCGATGATGAAAATACACTTTAAAATGTCAGTAGAAGTAAAACTCTGGTTTGGGTGTGACTTGGATGATCGCAGTGATCCCCTGGAGTAGTTTACATAAGAACCGGTGGAAGAGCTCACAGCTAGAAGAGGAAAACAGATATAACTCTTCACACCCCGGGTCACGTTTTTTCGTTTCTAAAATGCAACAACACTCAAATCTGCTTTCGTTAACTCGTTTGGGCTGAGGTGCTCAGCACCGCCGCCATATTTGACTAAATGTTTGTTTATATTTTTTCACATTGGATAGAGGAAGTGGCAGGATGCCCTATAACAGAGACTTCTTGTTTTCCCTACTTTTTAATTTTAGTCGGTACAGTAGCATTGACAGACTTGCTTAACGTCATGTTTAGACTGGATGAAACAGCGTTTCTGACTGGGTCGGTGCTCTCTGTTCCACTTGCATCCCATCGGTTTGGTCTATCACAGAAAGACGTCACAGTAGCTTTTATTCCAACGCGAATAAACACACAAAATAGACAATGTGTTGATGTTTTGGATCAGATCCTTTTTCTTACAAATAGAAGATTGTTTTTTCAGATATTTGGCCAGATGTGTGTGTGTGTGGTGGGGGGGGGGGGAGTCATATATTTTTTAGAAAGCATTTCACACATTAGATTTTATTGTTGCACAAGCTGCCAGTGCCTTATTCCACCCTCCATCATGTGCACTACATCAAGTCTTTGATTTCATTCTGCCGGATGGGAGGACGGTGTGTGACTCGGTGGGTGTTTCTGTCTCTGTCTGCAGGAGGTGAGCGAGCCCACCAAGGAGGAGAAGGCCGTGGCCAAGTACCTCCGGTTCAACTGCCCCACCAAGTCGACCAACATGATGGGCCACCGGGTGGACTACTTCATTGGTTAGTACCCTGGGGGGGGAGTACAGACTGCCAAAAGCCCCCTTTTGCCCCCTGTTTGCTGTTGAGCAGCAGCCCTGTTACCAGCGAATGACTGCAGTGACGCACGGCGCCCGGTTTGGCGCTTGGTCAACGTCTCTGGCCTTTTCTGCCCGCCCCGCGTTTATTCGACCTGTTTTTGTGGCACTTTTGATCCCATTTGTCAGTTTTGGGAAGCGCTGTTTGCTCAGTAAATGTAGGTGGAGCAGACTGCTGAGGCCCGCTGTTCTTCATCATCATCATCACATGACCTGAGTTTGCTTTGGGACACAGTCCTCCCTGTCATATACACATTCAGTTTCAGCAGAAGAATGTTGACCTGCTTCTGCATAGAAACAAAAAGATGAGTTTTTATCAAATGATGTACAATCAGGGTGTCCAAACAAAAAATGTTCAGGTCTGATGAACCTCCTCTTTGCTCCAGCATATCACAGATACACCGAACAGAAACCTAAACTGTCCGTTTCAGTCGGTTAGATACCAAACTTAGGACTGCTTACATGTATAACCCAACGAATAAAAAGAGGCAAAAACAACTGAGGTGGTCAGCATAAACATGTCTTTCAGCCCGTCGTTACAGAATCTTGTTGTTTTGTTTTCAAACTAAGGATCTGAGAGACTGTATGGTCAGAAACCAGCCCACTACAGTAGATTGAGAGGTTCTCTATCTGTTTAGCCTCGAAGGCCGTGGACTGTCTGCTGGACTCCAAGTGGGCCAAAGCTAAGAAGGGAGAGGAGGCGGTGTTCACCACCAGGGACTCGGCCGTGGACTACTGCAACAGGTGAGCCCGGGCGTCCTGTGGATGCACAGCGATGAGTCTGAGGGCTGAGCAGTGTTTGCCCGCTCCAGTCCGGCTGTGCTCACTGTGAGGTCACCTCACATTAAACATTAAACGTCCACATGGGACACCAGAAGGACCGGTTTACACGTGGCTCCTTTACTTTGGTTCTCGTTGTCTTTTTGAACGAGTTCGATAAGTCGGACCCCTCCGTGTTCAGGACCCGTTGCTAACGCCTGAAACCAGCCGTCCTCATCGGCCTGTCGCCTGACGCCGTCTTTGTTTCTCCGCAGACTCCTCAAGAAGCAGTTCTTCCACCGAGCTCTTAAGGTCATGAAGAAAAAACCCGAGAAGGAGGTCAAGAAAGAGAAAGACGAGAAGAAGATCAAGAGCGACAGCAGCAAAGAGGAGGAGAAGAAAGGGAAGAAGGAGAAAGAGAAAAAGAAGGAGTCTGAAGCTGTGGAAGCCAAGAAAGAGAAAAGCGTATGTGAAAGCACATTTCTGTCCCACATCAGGGAAGGGGGGGGGGTTGTCTGGCACAAAGGCCCCTCAGGGCGAGCCTATTTGCTGAGCACTCCCTAAACTAACTATTATAGGGCCGATATTGATCCCATGACTTTAAAGGCCGATCTATAGATGTCCCGTTCAGTTTAGTTCAGTGTCATGTTTGCACTGGTATTAACAGCAAGAGCTAGCACCAGCATGTCATTAAAGTTTATTCCCAGCTGGTTGAACTGAAATACTGCATGATAACACATTTACAAACTGGTAACGGCCCGTCTGTAGCGTCCGACTCAACAAAGAAGGAAAAAAAGCTGATTTCATCTGGTCGTCTTTTACAGGACGATAGTCCTGGAACCCCCAAGAAGAAGAAAGAGGTGAAGAAGAAGTTTAAACTGGAGCCTCATGAGGATCAGCTGTTCCTGGATGGCAATGAAGTGAGGAAACCATCATTAAAGAAAAAAAGCTTGACAAGCCGTTTGTCCAAATTGTTTTTGTTTTTCTTTAACGCGATGCCTCTCCCGCAGGTGTACGTATGGATTTACGACCCCGTCCACTTTAAGACCTTCGCCATGGGTCTGATCCTGGGTGAGTGAGCCCCCTCGCCCTGAGCGCCGCGCCCCCCCCCCGCCCCCCCCCCCCCAACGACCAAAGCTGCCGTTAACTCCCTGTGTTGTTTTGTCTCAGTTATTGCAGTGATAGCGGCCACGCTGTTCCCGCTGTGGCCGGCCGAGATGCGGGTGGGGGTGTACTATCTCAGCGTGGCAGCCGGCTGCTTCGTGGCCAGCATCCTGCTCCTCGCTGTCGGTAGGTGCACACAGCCGCCGCCCAAAAATAAGGCTTTTTTTGGGGGTATAAAAGACGTGAAGGTGGAGCTCCGTACTGTATTACTCAGTCCTTCATGTCATTCCTTAAAGGCACTTTGTGTAGTATTTTCAGTATTTTATTAGCTAAAATCATTTTCTTTATTTATAAATGTGTCTTCATTTGGTGTCAAATTAGCTAATGTTGTCTAGTTAGTCCACAACGTTCAGAGCCAGAGTCATGTGACTCTACAGTGCAGACAGGAAGGAGAACCACTGGACTTTGGAGCAGTGGCACAGAGGTGGGGCGTGGTCCAGGTGTCCTGAGGTTTTGTCAGTCGGTCAGGATGTCTAGCCTCAGCAGTTGAGCCCAAAACTACCCCGAAAAAACAAACGACAAAACAACACGACGACAAAATGATACCGTGGTTTGTTTTGGGCCACGCAGGCTGAGTTTAGCCTAATTAACGTCATAAACCTTTGACCAGTGTTCACACCTCATTAGTGGCGTGTGCTTAAGTCACAAAAGCTATTATTTAAAAGAAAAATAATTCCTGCTCAGGATTGTTTCATACGTGATTAATGAGTAGCAGCTGGGGTCTCAGCTGGAGACGGGCAGAGATGAGTAATCCTGCAGGTCCAAACCAGGTTTGTTGTTAGACACATTGGACCCTAAACAGATTTGGTTGTTTTTCTGATGATGCAGTCAAAATGTGTGCTCTCAATCATCCCCCTGCTCACTAAAAAAAAAAGTCATTTTTGTCATATTATAGGCTCAAACTGCAGATGTCAGAACTCTGATGTGTGTCTGTGTGCAAAACGTCCATCTGACCGCTTGTGTCCCCTCCCCAGCCCGCTGCATCCTCTTCCTGATCATCTGGCTGGTGACCGGTGGGCGCCATCACTTCTGGTTCCTCCCCAACCTGACGGCAGACGTGGGCTTCATCGACTCGTTCCGGCCGCTCTACACCCACGAGTACAAAGGCCCCCGGGCCGCCGACAAGAAGGGCTCGGACAAGGCCGACGACAAGGACAGCAGCGCCTCGGCCAAGGCCCAGAAGTCCGACAGCGAGGACAAGTCCGACAGCGAGAAGAAGGACGCCGACGACGAAGAGGAGGACGAGGAGGAGGACACCAAAGAGGCGGGCGGAGGGGAGGGCAAAAAAGCGGAGGGGGAGGGCACAGAGGAGCGGCAGTCCGACACAGACAGCGACCGGCGGGAGGACGAGGGCTCGCAGCACAGCAACGGAAACGACTTTGAGATGATCACCAGAGAGGAGCTGGAGCAGCACACGGAGGAGGACGAGGACGAGGAGGACGAGGACGAGGAGGAGGAGGAAGATGAGGAGACGCAGACGAGGAGCGAAGGGAGCGGGAGCGAAACTAAACCCCAGACTGCTGAAACATAAACTTTCCTCCAGCCCCATCTCCTCTCCTCTCTGTCCCTCCCTCCCTGCTGTGACCCCAGGACCTGCCGGCCGGCCCCTCTGTTCCCAGAGGAGCTCCCTCTCACGTCTGAGATCTTCCACCAACAGCACCGGGGCAGACGCCACACCCGAAAGGCTAATGGCTGCCACCACCAGGCAAACCTGCTGGAAAAGAAGCCTTACGGCGGATCCGATTCCTCCAGCCAAAATGCTGTTGGTGCTCAAAGGAAGCCGCTGTCGGACACTTTCGCCTGAGGAACCCATCAGACCAAACCAGCCACTCACTCCGGTGGCTGTCGGCTCTCTTTTCGTTCCGCTCTCGGTCCCTCCAGTCGTAAAATTTCTTTTCAGTCATTTTGAGCTCGAGGTGTTTTATTCATATTCGGCCGACAAAAGAAGAAGGATGTTTTCTGGCATGAGAGGTGAGGTAGAGGAGCCCTAACGTGCTCGTTCCCTTTTTTTAAAGAAAATCGTTGTCCGTGTAGTCACTTCGGTTCTGAATTCTGCGTCACTCCTGTAAAACGTCAGCCAGTCTGATAGCTTTCTCAGGCAGCACTTTAAGCATAATGACCAGCGCGTCGGTTTGAACCCGCGATGAAGCCAGATGGACCAAACCCTGTCGTTCACCCAGCCGAGGCCAGCAGGACGTGAGCGCTTGGGCAGCAGAGCGGTTTGGCTTTTCCAGGTACTAGCCTTTTATTTTTTTTCTACAGCTCATGGTCACAGTGCAATCCTCCACTCGGTGTGAAATACTTTTGTGAACTGGGTCACAGCTGGCAAATTATGTTTCCTTTTTCTTTTCTTTTCGTTTTTTTTTTTTTTTTTTTTTAAGATCGCCAAACCGCCGTAGTTAGAGGAGGTAAAGTTGACTGAACCCTTTGCAAACAGCAGCAAACCTAAAGTAAAGCAAACTCTAGTGCCAAACGGAGCGGACCCTGGCGCGGCGCCGGGCGTGGCGTGGCGGCGGCTGAGAGCCGGGGCGGCGCCGCCCTCGTCCCGACGCTTTGGCAACTCCAATGTCAGAAGAGAAACTACAGAACAAGCACAGCAGCAGGCGGGCGCAGCCCAGAGGTTTGTCTCTCCGGTAACACCATTCAGACGCGCTCACGGCAGATTGGTCCAAACGGCTCCCGTTTTGGTTTCAGCGGAAAGCAGCGGGCAGATTTTTAGAGGCCAGCTTTCACCGACCAGTCAGAGCTGGTGGCCGCGGTCCACTTCCAGAGGTCCAAAATGTTCCTTCACATCATTTTCTGGCTAAAAATGTCTTCAACGCTCTTTTTCTTTTCTTTTTTTTTAGTCATAGTGGGGATTATATTTCAATATAAAACATATAAATGGATCATTTATATATTAGTTCTATGGATATATCAGATGTATGCAAACAATTCTCAAAAAGTCTAAGAAATCTATGAAATGGACCTCTGCTCCTTTTTTTAATTGTGTGGCGATGAAGCATTATTATTTCCCAGCTTTTCTGTTTTTTGCTTTTAAATGTTCACAACGTTTACGTATTTAATTTCAAACCCCGGCACTAAAAACAGCAGGAATGGAAGCTTTTGGGGGGGGATTTTCTGTCGGTGGTCTGGGTTTGCTCAGTCATCAGCCTGGTCTTACAAAACCAGTGGCTCCCACGCCGACCGCCGACGTGCTATCTCTCAATATCCCGCTCGGCTTTCCGTCTTCTGTTTGGCTGAAAAACGAACCTGTTCAAACTACATTCAGCCATCTGTTTCTTTTCCCGCTTTAATCCCGCTGAGGCGTTCCGCTCGCCGGCTCTCTTTCATGTTGTGTTGTCTCCTTTGTTTTGTTGTCTTGTCTGCTTTGTTTTTTTTTCGTTTTTTCTTCCCCAAACAGTTAAGTGCATCTCTGTTTTTTGAGTTGCCAGTGGTCACACATGCAACATCACGAAAAAAAAGACTATTTTCCCAGTCGTTCTTAACTGTTGCACAGTATCAGTCTCTTGTGTATTGTAGTATTATAACTCTCTTTGCTGCTGCTTCTCATAACACATTTCTGGGGGAAATAAAAGTGAAAATGTTAAACTTTAACGTTTTATCTCTGGTCAAGAACAGTGTCTTTTGATCACATAGTTGTCCACATTTGGATTGATATCATTCAAGATTGTCTCCTGCAACATTGGAGTGTAATTTAATAAAATGTCTGGAATATATCTGTATGTTATCATTGCAATAAAAATATAGAAAGCACCCATTTCATGGTTTCTGTTTATGGACAGAAAAAGGTTTTGCTTTTCAAAAAAGCGTTTTGAAATTTGAACACTGAAATGTTGAAGGTGGGTTCCACAAACAGTTATGTAATACATCAATGTTTTTGTATTCATCCTGCAGGATATTCAGTCTGGTTGAAAAAAAAAAGTTACATAAAAATCAGTTAAATAAGTGCCAAAAAGTCTAAAGAGAAATGGTCCATAACTAAGCTTTATTTTCCTGCTCTGCCTTCAGCTTTGTGCTGTGACAGTTTTCTTTGAGCTATGAAATTGACAAATCTTATTTAGGACTCTCTGCTACACACAGTCTGAAATTAATTCCTGAAGGCAACAGGAGAAAACAAACCAAAGGCTATGGATGATTTGACCTACACAGCAGAAAACAGCTTTGAATGGAAATTAAGTTTTGAGTAATTCATAATCGACAATTAATCCAAGCTAAGTTCTTAAAAATCTTAAACATCACATAAATATTACATTAAATAAATTCAACCAAGAGTTTTGTATGTACAAATTTACATTTTTAAAGGTGAGAATAAACTTGTCGTTCAGCTTAGTTTGAGCTTTATGAGCGTATTTCTGCCCTTAATTCATCAGAGCTCATGACTGTAACATGTACAGCTTTCCTACTTATTCACAGGAAAAAGGATATAGACGAAAAGAGAGTGGGATTCCCGTCTTTTCTGGGTGAGACAACGCGCTGTGGTCAGAAAGCGAGGACAGAAGTGCAGTATGGATGCACGGGAATGTAGTGGGGAGGCGACTGCGTCAGATCCTGTATCAGCAGCAGGATGGCTGTGCATGCTTCCTGTACTGAGCCCAGCTCAGCCACCTCAGAGCAAACCGGGGGAGGGGCGGGGAGGGTCAGCTGACCGGCGTTCAGGGGGACCTCAGTTTTCTGTGTCCGACGAGTCGGAGGTGTCCGCCAGTCGGGCCTGCCTCTTCCGGACGTTCCAGTGCAAACACTCGGCCAGGCTCTCGAACCAGTCGTAAACCAGGTCGTGGCAACAGATGGACGGCACGGGGTAACAAGAGGTGGTGATCTTAATGCTGCGGGCAGAAAAAAGCGGACATCAGAACCGGAGGGGAGTGGCGGGGCTGAATCGGCTGAGAGCGGGTGGAGGACTTCACCAGTCTCCGTGTTGGATCTCCTGCCGCCTCCGGCCGTCGAACGACACCCAGGCTGTGTTGCGTGCGTCCGGAGAGAGGGTGATCTGTTCCAGGCGGCGTCGGGTCAGAGGGCGATGACAGAACAAGACAGGGATCATTTCAGGCATCATGTCATACATGAACACTTCAGAGTTCAGGGAGGGTTACTGCTGGGGTGTAGAAGGGCAGATATACTGCAAAACGCTTGGAGGGACACAAACTGTCATTATGCTCTACGACACGTTAACAGGAGCATTATTGGCTGGATTATCAAACCATGCTTCTTTTTTTTATGATAAAGGCTGATCTGTGGTGTCAGAAGAGCAAAACCACATTTCACACTGTGTTTCAACACTCTGTGTGTTTCTGTCCCCCTCTTACCATGAGTTCCACTCCAGCGGGGACCACGATGGGCCTGAAGGAGAGCGAGTGCGGGCAGATGGGCGTGACCATGATGGCGGGGACGTTGGGGTGGATCATTGAGGCCCCTGCTGCGGCCGCGTACGCCGTGCTGCCCGTGGGCGTGGACACGATCACACCTGGTGGATGGACGGGCCAGGACAATTATTTTTATCAGAGCTTTTATTAGCGTGTAACGACTACAAAACGTCAAACGGCGTACCGTCTCCCTGCACTGAGGTGATGAGACGTCCATCGAGGTACAGGTCCACATTGGACAGGTAGGAAGAAGGGCCTCGATCTACCACCACCTCATTCAACACCTACACACACACACAGAAAGGCCACAGGTTCAGACAGACTCACAACCAAAAAGAAATGTGACCATAGTGCCATCTACAGGTCAGATGAAGGACATGCTCTCAGCCTTGCACGTACAGGAAATATGTCCCTACGTATATATACATGTACACTTACATATACATGTACATAAACGCCTTATTTGAACTCACTTTAATTAGATTAAATCACCGGTTTTCAAGTGGAATGTGGTAAATAAACTGTAGCCATAAAACAATCCGCTTTCATATGATGTCTATCGAGTTCTGTGGAGTCTTCAGAATGTAATTCCCTCTTACAGACATCAAATCTAATCGGCGTTCTAAATAAAAATGAGAAATGGTCCAGCAGCTGACTCAGAGCTGCAACAAATTACAGCCTAACCTCTCATGACCAAACTACAGGCAGACGGGCAGGCGCACTGAGCTGTGAAGTCTGGCAGATGTTCTGACGTCAGGCGGGCACAACACAAACATCCTGCCGGTCACTCCAGACGCCGTGTAACACGGTTTTCAGAGAGCAGAACGCTCCGTCGCTATCCTTCACTGATGGGAGGAAAAAACTCTGGGGAGAGTCCACAGAGTGAGCTGCACAGAAAGTACAGCCAGATGTGTGTGTGTGTGTGTGTGTGTGTGCTGCTCAGTTGACACAATGTTTCAGAGTGAGAGCATCAGGAATCATAAAATAACCATTTGGTGCAGATTCCACTATTGACGCCACTGTCTCCATAGCAACTGGCTCAACAGGCCTTCACAACATCCGACATTCCCCTCTGTATCTGCAACCAGAGCTTTATTATGACTGTCGCCATGGAAACCAGGCTGCTGCTCTTTCATTGACCCATACACACACGAGCACATCCATCAGCCGAATGGGCAAAGCATCAAACTGTCGTCACATGATTCCAACATCCACACATCCGACCGAAGCCCAGAGGTTCAACAATTCAGCCACTGTGTCGGTGTTTTTAGTCACTGTAACCCATTTCCTCCTCTGTAACAGAATAACGTGGTGTTTATATACAGTACGCATCAACGGGATGCTATTGCAAAAATGGAACTTATTCTCAGGACTATTCATAATTTTTAAAAAAGGCTAAAGGCTTCTATTCTTTTTGGATTCCAGCTGATACCAGCTGGAGGGTGGATCTGGGACTCTTAAAGGAGGGTGACGGGGCTGTGAAGAGCAGAGGTCCAGTGGATGGAGGTTAATAAATAAACAGTTTGGAGGAGAAAGAAGCCAGGAGTAGATTGATCAGCTGATCACAGCTCTAATTACCAAGTCTAGAAATACCATTCTATAATCCTCAGTGTCATCACACAGTTTCAGGATAAAACAACCTTAGTCAGAAATTTTGATTTCACTTTTCAGGTGCGTCTCACTGTCTAATATCAAATTAATCTTTTTGTTGTAGTTAGAAGAACATTAGTAGAAAAAACAACTAAATGAAGAAGAAAATATGGGCTTGTTGCCAGGCAACAGCAGAGGGGTTACGGCCACTACAGCAACTTTAAATCGTGTAAGAGATAAATGAAGCCCTTCAGAATCGCAGAGCAGCAGCCAAGTTGTAAAAGTTGCGGCGTGGATCACATGAGAGAAAGAGACACGGGCTGCTCCACGCCTGGAGCTAAACGCATTAACGTCTGCCAGGTGCCCATTCAAAGTCTGCCAAACATCTGATTTATTCAGATGATACATCCTTTTGGTGTAAACAGCATGTGTGTAAAGAGATACTAAAGAAGGCTGAAGGCAGAAACGCCACATAGAATCATTAAGCCTGTGATTTGTTCCGTTTAAGCCAGGCTGCAAAGCATGCTGGTCCACTGGCCAAATGTTTTAAAACTGAACTGGAACAAACACTCTTTCATGACTCCGTTTACTGGGCCCTGAAGTTGGCTGCGTAACCCCTTCCTCCTGCTGCGGAGCTCACCTGCAGCTGCAGGGTGACCCTCCCGGCCTCGGAGCTGGTGTGTCTGTGAGGCAGGAGGCCGTTGAGCTCGGGCTGGTGCTCGGGCTCTCTGCTGTAGGCCTGCTGCCCGGCCCTCTGCAGCATGTCCTTCACCACCTTCACCTTCAGGCGACTGCGCAGCGTGATGGCGGCGTTGCCTGAGGGCCCAGACATTCAAGTCAACCCAACAAAAAAAAGACCACAATCTACGAGCCATAGTTTACCAAAACAGAGGTTCCATTTTACCCTCAAACACTTTCGCCACTTCGGTTTTGTAGGACTCAAACTTAAAAGGCGTCAGAAAGCCCAGAGAACCAAGGTGGAACGCCATGACGGGCGGGACGCTGCCCTGCAGGGAGGAGAACGCACTCGTTTGTGGAATGGTGCAAAAAATGTTTTTCCTCTCTGTGTACAAGTTAAACTAATTTCAGAAAATGAAGAAATAATTTTTAAAAAGTTTAAAAATGTCATTTGAATTAATTGAAAATGAAAATTATGTACGTTACATTATGTGACATCATCACTTTGTGTTCATCCCATGGAAATGAAATTATAAAAAAAAAAAAAAAAAAATCAACTAAGTGGTATACATCAAGTCTAATATTTTAAGAACATCTAATTTACCTGGAACAGAGAGGAGGCGTACAGCAAAGTTCCATCACCGCCCAGACAGATGATAAGATCGATGCAGTCAGAGATATCATCAAACCCTGAAATCAGACAAAAACCTGGCCATTACTTTGACTGTTTTTGTCAGTGTAATTATGACAAAAAGGCTCTCAGGGGAGGAGTGGAAAACTTCTTAGACTCAGACTTATGAGGGAATGGTCGCTGCATGTGGTCAGTGATTCATCCACCACACAAATAACTGAACAATGATGCAGACGTGTCCACTGTCCTGCACCACCCCTCTGCGCCTCAAACTGTGCTTTGAAAACCACTTCAGACGGGACACACACACTCATCTAACAGCCCAACGATACCAGAGGACGGCCGGATATTTTAGTGTGAGATCCTACCCTGCTGTGACAGATAGCTGAAGTCCACCACAGCTCAGCGACAAACACCGGCTGAACCGCTTTTTTGTTTTTGCTTAGAACAAAGTGACGTCTTCATGGCATTATTATTCACCTTTTCCAAAGTAGCTGGATCTTCCTTCTGTTTAGTTTATTCAGCACTGTTCCTCATCGTCGGACCCCGGTTAGCACATCGACATGAATATAAACATGCAAACTCTGATGCGGCTGACCTGTTCTAAATTCGATTTCAATAAATACGTTGTGGTTGCTGCACAACTATACGACCACAGATCATACTGATAACACGGTGATTCACTATTAGATATCATGGCAATGTGTGCTATCATATTTAAGCATCTTCAGCTTTAATTTCATGATTTACCACTGTATGCACATATAGTTTTCGCCTTTATGCATATTTATCCATCATATATTTAAAGTTATAGTTCATGTCTCTATTCCTCTGTTTATTTCGTTAACATTAAATTAATTATTTAAGCTTAAATAAAAAAGTTAAATTATCAAAGTATTTATTATAAGTGTAACTAACTAATCTTTTTCTTTTAACAGGCTATTGTTCAGTTAGAGTTGTACTACTTTTTTTTCCAAAAAGCTTTGATCTTCTCTGGTCTTTGGGGGAGACATGATTTGTTACGGTAGGACACAGAGGAGTCTTACCCTCTCTGAAGGTGCAGAGCTGATTCCGGATGGTGCCGAACGCTTCGTCCTTGGACAGCGTAGCATCATCGGCAACCCTGCGCTCTACATACACCATCATCTGCTTCTCCTGATACACAGACGCACGCTTTAGTGACAACAGCCCAAACACACAGGTTTAAAAAAATAAAGATGAACACATGCCAAAAATCTACGGCCAACTATGACAGTGTTGGTATGGAATGCAAACATGTGCATGGCCAGTTTAAGAAACATGTGGTCAAAAGATGCTATGGCAGCTGGAGACCAGACCAGGGCTTTTCCTCTATGTCTGGGCCGTTTCCGGAGCTATTTCTGTTAAGACTGGCCGCTCTTCAGTTCCACAAATGCTTCAGGAGGATGGGGTAAGTTTATCACCTGCTAAGGACACAACTATCTGGATACACATTGTTCACCTTTTTTAAAAGAAGAATAAAATTAGAGCAAAACTCTCAGCTGAAGCGAGTATAATAATGGACGACACTTAACACCGTAAATAGTGCAAATCAATTTTAGCCTCACAAAGCTATGATTATAAAAAGAGCAGCAAAAATGTTCTAACCTATTAAGACAGAACACAAAGATGCAAATATTAAATTTATGTTTCGAATTTGAATAATGCCCAAAAGACACACGATTATATTAAAAAATAAATAAAAACAATATTTTTTTTCATTATTAAGAGGATGAGGCACTACAGACAGCTTTTTCTGCTTTTTCATAAGCGGGGCAAAGCTTAAGGACTAACAACAGCACATCAGTCCAGAGCAGGTTAATGTGTTTTAAGATTAAAGCAGGAAATTTCTTCACATCACAAACTTATTCATATGACTAAAAATTCACAGCCTAAATGGCACATGGTTAATGTTTTGTTTTGTTTCGTCTCACGTGATTAACTGTCACACGTGAACAAAACAACAAAGTAATTCTCCAAAACATGTTATAGCACACCACATTTAGAATTTTTTTTTCAAAAAGTACCTCCACCAGAAACCTGCAGAGCTCTTTGAAAGGCTCGACCAGGCTCTCATCTCGGATCTTCCTGATAACGAGCACGTTGACTGGAGGCTTGTTCCATGTGAGCCTCTGGCTGGAGGGATCCTGGATGTGCCTGAACACAAATACAGAAACAATTTTGCACAAAAAACTACATGAATGTACTGTAGATAGATACGAATAAGTTAAAACAAACATATTTTTAAGTAAGCTTCCAAATTACATGACTGTGAGTTTGTCTATTGATCCTGAGAAAGTTTAAACCAAAGCAAGTACTGCTGCTGAGTCATTCATTAACTGTTATGATACTTTCATACAACAATTGTAAGAATCGGGTTCAAATTCCAAAGCTGAGCACATAAAAAAAGCATCTTTCTCCTTTACCATTTTTCTCTGTTCCTCTTTGAGTTGCAGACGATCGGCATTGTGTTAGTAATGTAATCTGAAATGTTTTCAAATTGTATACACCCGCAATTTTGTACTGTCGGATGGCAGTAAGGACGGGTCTCTTGTCCTGTGAGCCTTCCAGTGAAAGAACCAATCACCCCACGTCCATTTTATCTAATCTCACATGGTTACACAAACTCTGCAGTGTCAATGTCCTACAAAGAAAAGTTTGACCAATTCAGCCCCCTGATGCTTACATGACAGAAGTTGGGTTGGGAAGAATACAGGCTTTAGGTCCAAAGTGAGTGGCTGGATATGGTCCATGTAAAAAATGTGCTCTTCTGTAGGGACGGAAAAGAAAGAGGAGTTAGGATCATGTCATCTGGCGTCTCACAGCACAGTTGTGTCAGCGGAACAGCAGAGCGGCCGGCAGCCCGCAGAGCAAACCTTTTAGGAGAGCTTTCCGCTGCGTCGCACGACGGACCAGAGGGCTCCAAGTGCTCGTGTTGGCCTGGCAACCTCCACCGCTCCATCTCCCACAGCTGCTGCTCATGACCATTACCCTGTCGCTGCGACCTCTTCCCCTCCCGCCGTCTCCTTGGAGACTTGGACGGCTGCTCCCTGTGCTTGGGAGACCTGGTCGGCTCTGACTCTTGATCGGGGGGGCTCGAAGGTCTCAACATGCCTCGGTCCGGCACTGTAAGAGGCCTCACTGATGGACTGGTCTCTAAATTTTCCATCCTGAGACACCAAAAAAAATAAGCAAACACATGATTAAAACTATTACTGCCGTTTAAGAAGTTCCTAGAATTGTGCTGATCGCCATCGACTTATCAATTTATCATCCAAATAGCTGGTGCCAGACCCTAAAAATTCTTTACTTCTTACCATCTACATTTTTCAGTTTAGGGTTTTAAATAACTCACAAATCAAGCAACACAAACATACAAAAGACTGTATCCCTTTAAGAAGCAGAAAGGCCCATTTCCACAGTTTTGTAGCGTCTAATTGATAAACTGGTCAACCAAAGGAAGTGATGTTACTTTACTTTTAATGTTGCCTCACCGGCAGGGCCTGAGCTTGTACATACACCTCATACATGTTACATATATACAAAGTTACACAAATCAAGTGAAACCCACAGACGAGACAACCCCCTTGTTTTCAAGGGCAATCATTCAAGATTCTTTTATCTATTGGAGGATAAGTTGAAAACTCGATCCCTGAGATGCTGACAACAGTGGAAGGCTACTAGTCTTAGATATGCAAGAAATCATGTTTGTTTGAGAAGTTCAAACCCAGGGATAGACAGGTCACTTTTTTATGTCCTTTCAAGTGATTATCTAAATATCTCTCCATTGTCATTTCATCAAGTGATTTAATACCCCTGAGCTCTAACTTTGGATTGAATGAAAGGCTTAACCTTAGAAATTATCACATTCTTTTGCCAATGACGTTTAGTTCGCATAAAAATCGATAAAGTGTTATATGCCAAAACAACCAGAGCGGTGACCTTCGCTCTAGTTTGACAGCGATAACGGTTTGTGCAACCCACGAGCCGCCGACTATTCATAAGGACGAGCCTGAACAGCGACTGGCAGCCTCAGCGGAACAAACCACGCGTTAATGACAGGTAGCGTTACCTAGCAATAGCTAACCAGCTAACAACTCAACATCGCCGTGAGAATGAACGAAATTTCGTCTTACTTTTCCACAAACAAGCAAAAAATCACATGCCAACGCACGCCTGCGAAAGCACTGGTGTGTTCAGACACTGCTGAACAGATAAAAACTAAAACAAAGGTTAAATTACATTGTTTTTCAAAGATTACAAAACAGTACGTGACCGGTGGGAGAAGTGACGTTTCCAAATTACGTCACAGCGAGCGCGCGGCTCCCAGCAATTAAATTGCAGCGCCAGGTTTGACCCTGCTGGTCACATTCAGAACTGCACCCATAGGATGAGAGGATAATAGGGTTAACATGGACCAATAAGTTTGGAGAGGGAAACATACATATTCTCTGTTACTTTTTATGCAAGGCAACGTTTCAGTGAGATGTTTTCTCAGTTAAAGTTCATCACTTTTCAAATTTTCTCATATTTGCTCTTAATTTTCTTTTCTGGAAGAATCACTTCCTGAACAAGATCAAGCAGGTAGGGTTAATAACTTATGAATAACGTATGAATTTCTGTATAATTCGCAGGCTTGCATGAGTGAGTTATCTTACTCTGTTTGCTCATGAAACAAATTATTTGGGGATACTTTAAAAAAAATTTAGAATAGACATATAAGAATTAATTGTCCATCACCCCATTTAAGTGTTAGAAGGATAAACATTCTGAATATGAACCACTCCTAAGAAGGGGTTTTGTACTTTTTTTCACACATGTTTGTGTTGTTGAGCTTCAACGTGTGAGTCTCTAATTTTAGCCATTCATGCCCACCACCCAGGGCAGATTCATTTGCCGGTATGATGCTACTGATGATAATAGCCATCTAGGAAATGAAAAATGTATCTTTTGTTTACTTGTATGCAGGTTGACGAACCAAAAGATGTCTGTGATGGTGACTGTCACATTGTGAAAATAATAAATTTCTGAACTAACCAAGATCCTTTTGTGTCAGGCCCGAATAACAATCAAATGAACAGCCAAAACTTGAAGAGATAAAAGTTTTTATTGGCAATGTAACACGTTATCGACTTTATTGACTCCTGTTGACTTTGTCTCTGAGAGGAAAAAAATCAGCTGCACTTCCTTGTGTGATTAGCCCAGATGAGTCAAATTAGAAGCTTTAAGTGGTAAAGTTGTGGTCACATCATGTCAAGCCACTGTGGTCTTTCTTTGTAGAAAAGAATGTGAAGAGATGGTTCAGTTCAAACCGAGGAGAAGCTAGAGAAATGCTGATGGCCATCAGCTTGACATTGCCCTGGGACTCAGCTTTGGCTACACACAGCAGGAGGACAAGGCCAGCAGAAGGCCGCGAGAGAGGCGTGCCGGAAGCAAAAAGTCAACTTGACCTAAGGCAAATGAAGTATCCCTAAATGATTACTTTTCCGCGACAGCTCCATTTCATTTGGACTTTGTAGCGATATGGGCACTAAAAATGGATTTTCAAACACTGTGAGTGATACTTTTTTTTTTCTTTTCAAAACTTTTAAAGACACATTTGGGTCTGGAAAAAGAAATGTTCAAAAGTAGAGGAGAAAGTTCTAGTTAAGGAATAAGTTTATACTTAAAGTGTTGGCACATATTTCTGCAGTCTACTTAAAGTCTGAAGCCTCACTACAGTGTTTATGTGCTAAGAGTTAGTTTTTTTTAGCTTTTAAAACCATTGGTCATTGGCCCACAGAAAATACAGCTTTTTTGTAAACATATTCAGGTTTGATTTAATCACCATGATTTCACCTGAAAGTGAACGTCTATTTCTTTCATTCTCAGCTAATTTCATTTACGGTACTCTGGAAATGCTACAAAGAATAAATAAGCATGCTACTCTTATTATTATTTTTTCATGCATATTGTGTATAATACATTTTTAGAAATATAATCCTATGAATATGTGATTCTGAGAGCAATTCAATGTGTTGTTTCCACTGTGTCATCAGTTATTCGCTACACACGCAAAGAGGCGTGAAGAGGAAGTATTTTTTTTTCGCTTTAGTGCATTCTCACAGTTCTGTCGAACTGTGGTTTTATTCTGTTGTCCATTTTTAGTCCTTCAGCTTTTCCCTGCAGTGAGAAAGATTAATCAGAGAGGACCAAGATCTGCGTTGTCATTCAGTAAAAATATGATTTGAAATGTTAAATGTTTAGGCTGTCAAGTACAGGTGCTGTTATATATTGGGAAATATTAGGGACGGAACTATAGTCAAATTGGGGGTTGCCCCTCCGGGGGCCAGTTTCAGTGGGGGACGTTCCAATTGGAACGGTTGTATTTTGCCGGATGATTTTCCTTAAGTAAAAGAATGACAACTCAAGTCCCCTGCCTCAGTGTGGATTGAATGGATCGATTCTTGGACACTCGGTTCCTACAGGTGCGTTTTTCATTCATGCTTTTAATTTTTTTATTCTTTAAGGTTTGGTTTATCTTTGTTATCAAATCTGTCATCAGCTTTTTTCCAAGTTCAACTCAACTATATAACCAGTCAGCATTCAAACTCTGTAGCTAGATTAGTTGTCCGGTCCACTGGTTGCCAACAAAGGAATTCCCATCACCCAAAGAATGTCAGACTTTATTACTGCAAAATCAGTTGCATATTAACTGTAAATGTAGATCATTTACACACAATGTGAAGCTACCACCAAGACTCCAGTGTTTCTAAATTGCACCTCAGGGACTAATAAACTTTATTGAGTATAGGTGAATTCTTTACTTCTTATTCATTCTGCATGTGGTTCTAATTGTAGTTCAAATACCTCTCAGTACTGACATCATCTGTGTGAGGGTTGCTTGTTTGCTTGTCTCTCTCAGGCCCCCTCCACCACTATCCTCAGGGCTTCGGCGTGGGGTTTCCCCGTAACTGTCAGATGCACGATCTGTCTTTCAAACCGGGATATTTCACTGCGCACCGTTCTGCTGTGAGCGAACTGAAATGGAGCCCTGCAGTGTGTTATAATGCCCTGTTTATTCTTGAATGCATCCATTTGCATTTTTTTTTAACGGCTCATTGTGTTAGGAGTTAGGTTAGACTTTCTAAAAAAGCAGGAAGACTTTGGACTTCTCTGTCTACAGATCAAAGGGTCATTGTCATGTTTGTGTGTTATTTCCATCTATTTTGCCTGGATTTGCATCTATCAGACTGCTATCACACTGCTTCTCTGCTGCTTTTCCAGCCCTCCTATGGTGACAGTGAACTGGGTAGAGTGGGTTTGGCAAAGACCAGCAATGGATTAAAAACAGCACAATCGGATTCAGTTTCAATTCCGTGACACAAACGTAACAACAAATGACTTATTATTGTGCTTTGGATCTCCTGTGTCACAGCTCGTGTCACTTTTCTGCGTTATTTTCTGGTTCTCCCAAACTTTCAGATCCCCATTGTTGATTTAATGATGAGTATTGCTTACTTTAAAAGGCACTGTTCAGGGTAGAGAAGAAAATCTTCATGTGTCAAGTGCAGTTCTTCATATCTGAATCCCAAACGTGTGTTTTATCCCGGCAGTTGAATGAGTGTCTCTTTAATGGCTCCCGGCTTCTGGTGTCCTTTTGGTGAAACTCTCACTCATCATGTACGTTTCCATCATCCGCATCCTGATCAGTCTCGGAGGGAAATGCCTGCTCAACTGGGCGCTGGTGTTTCTCCAGAGGACTCACGTCTGTGGGAGCTTCCTGGCAGCTTTTGCTGTTTCCGTGGCCGTCGTTGATGCCGCCCTGACTCTCGCCGTCACCATCATTCACCACAGCGACGGGTCCCTGGTCCTCCTTGGCCACCTGCTGACCAGCTACCACATATGCTTGCTGCTTCAAATTGTTGGACAAATCCACAGGGTGCTCCAGTGGCCCGTGGTGGCCGCGGCCGCCGTGGATCATTTCTGCGCTGCGACTCGGAGGCTTCATGCCACCACGGTCAGGACAAAAAGCGCTGTGTGTTTAATCGGGACATTCCTATTGTGGGGCTTCGCCGCTCACCACACCTTTCTGCTGTCGGACTTCAAACCTGTCCTGGAGGACGTCTCCTACCACCACATGCACAGATGCTGGGTGGCCCCCTGCACCCAGGTCCTACACATAGCCCTGATCCTGCTCCTCGCCCTGGGCTACTCTGCGCTGCACGCCGGACGCTTTGGAAGGCTCAGCTCATCCCCGAACAATCAGCCGAAAGCCCAAACCGTAGACCAAATTGAGGCTCATTGCAGGAGCAGTTTCGTTCGACGCGTCCTATCTATATTCCTCCACACTTGGAGCCCCTTCCTGGTTTTCCTGGCCGTGCTCCTGCTGCTGCCTGAGGAGATCCCCTCACACCTGGCCCTCAGTGTCCCCTGGCTCTGTTTCCTGAACAGCCTTCTGGTCGCTCTTGTTTTATGTGCAGTCTGTCCAGTTTTGCAGCTTTCGCCGGGCACAGCGGCACCTCTTCCAGACAGCTTTTGTGTGTGGAAATTTTAGTGGAGTTTATTTTAGCCTGGCCGCAGGCCACAGTAAACATGAATATCCTGAGCCTCCCATCAGTTCTTTAGTGATCTATATGCATATTTCTATTCTTTTAGGAACCATTATCTCAGGTCATTGTTGTTTTTCTGGTTTCTGAAGAGGATAACCACTTTCAGAGGCTGTTCATCTACTATAGACCATTCTTGTTTTATTTTTGTCTGTTAGATTGCATTATCTTTTTTGTTTTTCAAGGCTACACGGTGTATCAAAGTAAATGAAGACTGATTGTGTTATGTTCTGTCCCTTAAATTCCATGTTTTGTTTTGCTTATTTCTAATTTGCTCGTTTGTAATGATTAATATGTCAGTGTTAAGGGCCTATTTCTCAAAAAAAAGGTCAGATGCAAAAACAAAATGGTGACAAGCAGCTAATGTCCACTGAAAAGCATTCAAGGTCTGAGGAAAGCTCTTGTCAGCTTCCCTAGTGGTGAAGCTTAGGTTAACTTCAGAGTCTGTATCAGAGTCTCTTAATCTTTAATTTGATTACTTTCATGTGAGACCAAATTATTATATTTGATAATTAAACACATTTCTAATAAAACTACTGAAGAACTGTCTTTATTGGCTACTTTTGGGTGAGGAGGTGAGAAGCCTTTGACCAGTGTTTATGCTGCCATGAAGTCAATGAGAACGAGACACCAGCTTTGACACTACAGATCTTTACTTGAATTTGATCCAAGTTTGTTTTCTATACAGGGTTTATTTACAAGGTCTGAAATGCGGGAAGGAAAAAAAAAACAGAAATAAACAAACACTAGATACATCTGAGGTATCCGCTAAAAGCATTTACATGTATGTCATTTACTAGTAAATAATGATGATCAACAGTTAGAGATGCAGTGTCCTCTGCTTAAAAAACATCTTATATCACAACATGAGGTAGGAGAACAGTGTCTCTATTCATGCAAGAACAAAAGTCTCATCACACTGTAGTATTGGCAACGTAGTATGCAATCGTCATACACAGACACTGCGTTTCATGATTCATAATTGAGGGGAAAAAGGTTAGTTTCAGCAACTCTTTCACAGGATGTGTATAAACTGAAACGTGATAACCAAAGATCAGCCATGGCTGCAGCTCTGCCTCTAACAATATCTGGCGGCTGCACATGATTCCCCTAATTACAAAGCAAGCCTCCCACAACGTTTCGTAGCGTTTCCATATCTTGAATGTGATCAAGTGGTAGAACTCTGCCTTTTTTTTTGTTTTGTTTTGTTTTAGCTAGTCGGGAAAAAAGTCACCCTTTAGAAATTCTGTACAAATCATATCAAGCTCTTATAACACCGCAAAAAGCAAACGCGGCCCAGAGAGTTTTATAAGGGGTTACTCATTCCTACCAGTCTTTTTCTCATCGCAGATGCACACTTAAAAGGTCAAACAGTGCCCCCTTGTGTAAAAAATGCAAACTACTCTGTAAAGCATCTGCTAATTCAGTGAATTAGAAGATTAATTAGGTTTGTGTTTAGCTTTAGAGGTAAATAAGTGAATATAAATTAATACTGGTTATCATGTGAGCGACAGCCGACGAAAATGATATGAGACTAAATGAGAAAACAGCCGCATATCCAGAGCTGCATGAGCAAGTTTTTCCTCTTTCTCTTTTCAAAGTCGCTGTGTTTCGGACATGGGATTGGAGGGGGGGGGGGGATTGGCGTGCGCGACACACACACACTCGCAGTTTTCAATCAAAGTAGGCTTCAACAGCCAGCCTCTCAACCTTAAACGATATAAAACTTGCACATGTTCAATATTCATGCAAATGAGCCTTCTCAACACAGAGGGAAACCTTTAGCCTTTCATTTCTTCTTTTCTTTCTTTGAATAAAAAGATTACCGGAGTGGCCCAGGGACACAAACTATAATGGGCAGCAAAACATGCGAAGAAAAAAAAAGAAAAGAAAAGTTTGTTTTCTTCCTTTTTTTTCCTCCATAATGCATTTTCTTCAACAAATTCGCAATGCAGCTCAGGGTGAGGAGGGCCAACAAAGAGCGAAAAGAAAGTTTACATTACACATTAAACAGCTTAAGATGATCCACAAAAACAGTTGCATCAGAAAGGTTTTCGAAGGAGGGGGGCAGGTGGGGGGGTTGGAGAAGTGTGTAACAAAGTACTAATTTCCTATTTCGCTTCATGTCCGAGTAAACCATGCACTTCACTTCCCACATCCACTCAAGTTTCCATATCTGCAATGTTAATTTGTTTATAAAAGAAAAGCAAAAACACTTCGGCCTTAGACGGAAGCCTCAGTTCTGGTCCAAACCATATAACCTTCTGAAGATTATTTATACAAGAACAGTTAATATATTAATGACTACTGTATTTACAAAGTGAATATAAATCTTTTGTTAATATGTTAAATATTTTCTTTCATCATCTCAATAAAGGTTTAAATGGAACAACAGTAAAGTGTACATTTGTGGCATGGGTTGGCTTTCACTTGCACCTGCTTTCATGAGCATCAACAAACCAGCCGTACTCTGCCCGCTCTTTACGCTCTGTTATTGTAAAGGGAAGCTGTGTAAGAAAGTCTGCAGCGAACAGAATGGAGCACAGTGGAATGTCTATCAATTTGCATTAACAGCAGATGCATAAAAAGAAAAAGAAAAAGCTCAGAGTTTAGGCCGATCCCATTACACAGTTATTTACACACACGCGCACACACTCGCTCACAGGGATCTTAGTGGCAATAAAAAGCGCTTTTGCCTGGCAACTACCACAATAAAAGTCCTCTCTTCCTCTGGCTGGGCGTCTGCTCGCTCTCCTGGGCATCCACAAAACGCAGCACGCCCCCGGATGATGTGGCTGCACGGGCATGTGCCAGCGAGTCACTGTGGGAGAGGGAGAGGAGGGGGGGGGGGGAGCCGAGAGCTGGGAGATCCAGAACAGTGTCACCCGAGGGTGGGCAGAGGGCCCCAGACAACAGCAGCTGCCCTCATTCTGGTGGTACAAAACAAAACCCAAAAAAAAAAGGGTTCCCCATGTACCCCCGGCATCCAGGCCACCCAGCGTGTTCCAGGGGAGGGGAGGGGGGGGGGCAATCAGTCCTCAGTGCTCTTCTCTCCTCCTCCTCTTCCCGCCTCCCTGCCTGCACACTGCTGTTTGTTCAGCCAGGCAGAATAACTGGAAATACGACCCGGACCCATCTCCTACAACTGCGTTCACCTGCGACCCCCATCCTCAGATGAGGGTCTGAGAAACGAGGTGGTTGATAAAAAAAACGTCTTCTGACGACAAAGTCGTTTTTTTTTAAAAGAGAGAAAAGAACAGAAGCGTGTTTTGACCACGGTAAACGCGGCGCAGCTGAAACGCACGCGAGAAAAGTGTGGCCTTTTTTTCTCTCTTTCAGAAACGGCAGCACCTGCGTCCGGACGCTTTCCTCTCCCCGAAGATTCTGGAGGGAAAAGGTGAGTCGGCCGGCGAGCTGCAGGAGGAGCCAGGCGCCACCCAGCACAGTGAGGAGGAAGCCAGTTTGTGGTCCAGGCCAGGGTATTTCTTAGCTAGCTACCTTTTTATGGGGTCACACTCAAAAAAACAGTCACTTCAAGTTCAGCGTCACTATTGGCATATTTTCATGAGGTTTTCTACGACATCTGCAAGTGGCAAACGTCTTCTTTTGTACAGTAAAGGTCTCTCTCCTCCATAAATTATTGATATTTTTCACGTTATACTTTTTCTCTGTGTTTATAAGGAGTCCATGAACAAAAAAGAATAGAACAGCAATGAAACATCTGCTCAGTGTCCTGTACTCACTGGTGCTTGAGGGTTTGGGCTTCGTGTACACTGAGACAGATGAGGCCCGCAGCCGGGCAGCGTTATGTGTCTGCGCGCCCCAGCTGCTGCGCCAGGTAGTCACATGAAGTGTTGTCAGTGAGGAGCAGAGAGTCCAGAATAAAGTCATTAGCTCCTTACAACCCGAGGGGCAGAGAGGGACGCGGGAGGAGGAGAGATCTCGATGGGCTGACCTGTCTGTAAAGCAGCTGTTTGTTCAGTAAAATCCTTAAATTAAATCAAACATACATGCCAAAAAAAAAAACTTTAAATACTGTTTGAAGAGGGAAGGGGGAAAAAAAAAGAAACAACATAAAAAAATTTGAGTCTTGTTGAATTATAAAAACAAAAGTCAGTCCAAACTGAGATAAAAAGGGGGGGATAGGGCGAGCTGCACAGCCCGAAAACAGCCCCCGGGGGATGTGAAGCTCCTCTCTGCTTCAGGCTGATTTGTTTGTGTCTGTAGAGTTGGCGGGAGACTGGAGAGGAATGAGGGAGGGAGGCGCTGAAGGGGTTGCAGTTACTTTTGGTCAGCCGCCGGGGCCTCAGACAAGGAGGAAGAACAGGGTGGGGCGTGGGCGTTGTGGGGTCCAGCGGAGGGGCTGAGAGTGGGAGAGGAGCTGCCTCCCACCGAGCCAGACTGGGCCATCTGCTGCTTGAGCTGAGCAATGGTGTGCTCCAGATTCTCGCGCGCCTCCCGCTCCCTGCGCAGCTCCTCCTGCAGCTCCTGCCTGTCTGCCTCCGCCCGCTCCAGCCTCTGACACAGCTCCGACAACTGCGGAGGGGAACAAAGAAGTGAGTCTATGCAATGACTACGCCAGATCAAAAAGCACAGCAGGACGCCGAATGTCGAAGCACAAGAAGTAATTCCACTCTTCACTTTGGTTTTAGTCTCACGTACACACGCACGCACATATTTACCAACTGACAGAAACCCGATCGAATCAAGTTTGACTGAGACAGACGGGGGCGGTCGTGCTACGAGAGGGAGGCTGGTGGAAACCCCAAACAGGAGATCCTGAGTGTTCTGACACTCTTACACGACACCCAGCTCAAGATTGTGTCTGACTGGCACTCGTAAAAGGCACAATAAAGGCCCGACTAATGTGCGGCGTTGGCTCTCTGCTGATAGCTGGGCCCGTCACTGTGATTCGTCCTGACAGCCCGTACCTGAGCGGTGTAGTGGGCCTCTTGCTGCCGTTGAGCCCCCGGCTCACAGGCACAGGCCTGCTGTCTGAGCTGCTCCAGACGGGTCTCCAGCTCCAGCTGCTCCTGGCGTGCCTGGCTGAGCTGCCGCGCCTGCTCGCTGTGCACCGCCTCCAGCTCGCTGCGCAGCTCCCGCTGCTCGGCGCTCAGCTCCCGTAGCCTCGCCGCTTCGCCCCCGCGCATTGCCTCCAGCTCCTGGAGACGGAGAGACGGAGTCAGGGAAAATAACAATGTGAAGCCGCGCTGACCCCCAGAAAAAAGAACATTTACAAAGCAGTCCCTCCTGGGGGTCGTCTTTAGCTTGACACCACCAGAGACTTCATCTCTTCTTCTAACCAAAATCTGCTCAAATCCAAAGATGTGTTGGTAACCTCTTACATGTCTTTTTTTACAAATTTAGAGGGAGTGTGGATGGGGCAGAGGACAAAAACACTAAAGGAAGGAAGATAGAAAAGGAAAAATTGCTGTTGGACATTTAGATTATTTTCTAATTCCCTTCCGTCCTGTCAGCGAGTTTCAATAAGGGACATCATCATGTGAACATCTCTAGATGCGCAAACTGAAATTAAACTAGGGAGCTCTAAGCGCGTGTTACATTCATGAAACTGATTTATATGTTCTGCTGAGTTGTAAACGGGGGAACCCATGTGATTCCCGGGTGTGCCGGTGTAATAGAGCGAGGGATAGAGGGGTCAGGAGAAGGCGAGCGTCACCTCCACGTCTACATCAAGGACAGTTTTAATGGTGGGAGAGACGTGTTATCTGGGGCTCATTTATCTTGGTCTCTGTGGTTTTTGAACATGGACTCACCATTTCAAGCTGCAGCTGCTTGTGCAAGGTGGAGTTGAGCTTCTCCTGCTGCCTGCTGTACATCTGCATGATCTCCACCACAATTCTGTCCTTGTCGTCCTCCAGCCCCCCCAGCACCGCTGCCCCGCCGCTCGTGGCAGAGCTCATGTCCTTAGCTTGTTCTTCTGTTACCGACGACAACAGCGTTGCGGGAGGAGGGGTGTGGGAGGGGACGTGGGCGGCTTTCTTACAGCCCGGGCTGCTTGTCTCCATGGAAACTGCCTGGGTTTGGCAATCCCGCTCGGTGGCCGAGGCAGCAGTGGCACGATGGGATTTGGCCTCCTCTGCGCCAGCACTGACGGGAGGCGACGCGTGAAGATCTGAGGAGGGGAGAAAGAGGAGGATGAAGACGGAAAAATAAATAAATAAATCGAGAAAAGAGGAAAAAGAGGAGGTTGTCGAGAGACAGGAAGTGCGAGCCGGGCTGGTGCACACTCCCGCCCACGGTTAGTAACACCCTCACACAACCTCATAAAAGCGTACACTTCTTCCACAGAAAAGGAGCACACACACGCACGGCATGGCAACGACCAAGGAACCAAACGCTCGCCCACAAATTCTGTGTGTGTTTGCCCTCAGACACAGGAAGGAACAAAGGGCCTTGTGTAGGTGCGCTGTTTAAAGTTTGGTTTGTTCCTGGCTGTGGCCTCCGAGGTGCGCATCACGGGAAATAATGGGTAGGATGGTAATCTGTGGCAATCTCAAGATTGATTGTGTTACAAAGTCTCGGTAATTAGACTTTTCCAGAGAGTGAGTCACTGCATTAAGCCTTGATTACAAAAACCTGAAATATGAGATAGATGGTGGTCATTTTCAGATTTGGAGTTTGGGGGTTTTTGGAAATAGATCAGTGATGAAAGCTCAAAGCTTGTTTAAGTGCCTTTTTAATGTAATCATTTAATCAAAGTTTATTTTGCTACTGACATCACACCTAAATGTTTTGGCGTTACGGCAGCCTGTTTGGAGAATGGGGACAGAAATAGATGAGAGCTCTGGAATAAGCACGACACGGTGAGAAAAGGGGGCGGGGGAGCTTACTCTTGGGGTAAAAAAAAAAAGAAGAGGAGTGGGTGTATGAGGTGACAGCAGACAGAGAGGGAGGCAGGGATGAGGGAAGCCAGATAGGAGAGAGACAAGGATGGATGGGTGGAAGAGGAAGTCGGGGAACAGACGGAGAGCCGACTCAAAGAGGATGTGAAGCTGGTTGCCAGGAGAGATGGAGAATGGAGGCAAGGCAAACAGATTGGTTGGAGAGGAGAAAAGGGGAACAGGACGCCTGAGAGTTACGAGGAGAGCGGGGCAGCCTGGCCGTCAGATGTAGCGTTAATAATGTTCCTGCGATACAGCCTTCCATACACATGCAGCACAGAGGAGGCCGCTCCGTCAGCCCCTCTCGCTCATCAATAGTCGGGTCCCCTCAGAGCTGTAATGTGAGGGTCACTGCACGATCACATGTATCACCGCGGGCTGTCCAGCCAAAGTGTGTGTGCTGTAGGATTTTGGTAAACATGTGTCGGCTCGGAGGTGGATGAACCCGATCTGCCTGTGGACTGCTGCTGCTGTGAGTGTGTTCATAGCAGACACGCATCAGACTGTCTCTAATGTGCATACACAGGAGCATTAATGCATATGAATTCATGTTTAATGTGTAGATATCACCATACAGTTTCTGATTGCGTGGGAAACCCTGAAACTGGTTCAAACATTTAATTAATATGAATATGTACAGCACTCCCTGTGAGCTAATGTGTAATCTGTATCTTTGGTAAAAGACTTCGTCTACACAAACATTTTTTTAAATAAAATGGTGTATATGCTTAAAAATGTAGCTGTACTACATTGTAATTAATTTCCTTATTCGATTTATTTATTTATCATGAAATCATTTTTATATTTAGAAAAACACACATAATATGATTTATGGAGTACCTTACACCATTCAGGTAAATTCTCCATTGAAAAAAGTTCAGGGTGTACAAAAAATAAAAAGAAAGAATGGAAGAAAAAACTAATAATTTAAATGATTATTTCGTCCAGTTCACGTTTGAAACTGAAACTGGGTGGATACATTTAATCAAATTCATGTAAGAGCTCGACCGAAATAAATTTTAGTGTTTTCAATTTTCCGGGCGTGCAGAGAAAAGCCATTATGCAAAATCAGATTTACGCTCCCAGAATTTTACTGCTCTATAATTTATTCATATTATCATCCAAACAATTGCAATCATCCCATTTTAAACTGCTAATCACAGGAGGACGACCTCCAACAGCAGGATTTGACATTACCTGCTCCCTGGTGTTAATTTGGCCGTATCTCTCTGCAGGTCTGCAGTTCATGCAGAGTGCTGCCGATCTAAAATCTGTTAGCAAAACAGAAACTACTTCCTGCCCTCTCAGCAGCTTCCTGCTTTGCAATTTAAAGTATTTTAGCTGCATTAACATAATTACTTTCAGGCAAAAGCTGTACTTCTTTCTAAGAGAAGGTCAAGCACAACAGGGGAAGATTTTAAATGTAATTTTCATTTTGTCTAATGAGTTCTGAATCAGCTCCCCTGATCAAAGCCTTAAAAGCTTCCAAAGTACCAACATTTCTTAGAAGAAAATTACCGGTAGATCAAATCTGATAATATTTGACTTTTCTGATCCTGTTCTGACTCAGACAATAAATCTTTATTTGCTCTATATTATTTTCCAGATGTGCTCCAATAACAGCTCTCCTAAAACTTGAAATAGAAGTACTGTGTGTGTCCTTTGTGTCTTTATGTCAGCTCTGCTGCGTGCTTTGTTACTGACCCATTGGTGGCTCGTCGTGGCCCAGCACTCTGCGGCCGTAGTGGTGTTTTAGCAGTGCTCCCAGCATTTCAGGGCTCATCTCCGCCTCCCTCTGCAGTGACACGTTTGGAGCCACCATCTTATCGTATGTGTACATGTAGTAACTGAGGGAAATAAGGAAGGAAAGAAAGGCATAATTCAATAACTTTTCACACATTTTTTAACATATTGATATCAACCAATTGCTAGTCTCTCACATTTCACACAAATTGAGCTGCCTTGCTATTAGAATAGATGCAGAACACGGGGTCTTTACTCTGTTGCCTTAGTTATTCCAACGCAGTATTCTCCGTTTTTTAATGAAAGATCATAAAATGTGACACATACAGCACAGAGCAATGTACAATAACTTATATGACCCTTTACAAGTCACAAAGAAATAGGAGGAAGAGAACAATGGTTTAGTGTCTGTTTTAGCTCCCAGAAACGGGTGCATCTGACAGTAGGAGCTGAAAACACAGTGTGGAATATGGATATTTCTTATCACGTCTTTACAGAATCTCTGTTTAAACAGAGCTTCAGCTTATCACAAATTTTCAGGTAGTGGTAACAACTGAGAGAGAGATACTGCCTGGAGATGCTCTGAAGCCACTCCGCCAACACTTTGTGTTTATTCCTGGCTCCATGGCAGGAAAGGGAGCAGAGGAGAGGAGCTTTGAACCCCTCCCCCACCAAGAGGCCCCTCCAGACAGCACTGAGGCTGGAGCAGTGAACTAGGCTAAGCCTGACAGCTCAGTGGGACACTGCGTGAAAAGCTACAGCACTACCAACTGAGCCTTGCTTCCTCCTCTCTTCTCTGCTCGCCTGAGTGGGAATCCGAGACTCTTTCACATGAAACAACTCACAAGTGACTGAATAATGTAGGCCCGACTCGTATTAGACACGTGTACCACTAATGGATGTGCGCCTCTCTGCGCCGTGGATGTCCAGTTGGACGTCCCACTGTAGCCGAGCATTTCTGTATCACTCGCACTACAATGCAAAACACATGCCCCATACTGGTCTGCACAAGATCGAACTGGTTTAGAAGTGGAGCTGTTGCCTGTTGCCAGCAGGTGACCGGGCCTATAATCCCTTTCAGTTTGTCTAGCCTGATGTCTGAGAGCTTCCTAACACTATGTCTGAAGCAGTCACATGTGGCTGGTACCATAAACCATCTAATTCCAGGATTTAATGTGGGTCAGAATGCTGTGTTTGCTATGAAAGAGCTATATCTAAATGAAGCTCCCTTAGAAGGCAGGGGAGCAAAAAATAAAAAGGAGCCAGAGGAATGAAGAAAAAGAGTTGATGAAGAATTACAAAGGTATGACAGCAGGGCAGAAAATTAAACAAATATCAAACTTAACTTTTTTTTTTAAGATACTGCTGAAACAAAGGCTAAAGAAGCCAAAGTACTTTTTTAGAATACTTTTTAAAACACTGAACATCATTTGCTCTCAGCGTCCCAAATAAGAGGCGTATCAGAATCTTGAACTGGTCACCCTAAAGAAAGTGAGCACAGATAATCAGTTCAGACGGAGGCCTGGGACTCCGTATAAACGTGCCACGGTCAGAGGCTGCATCAGCTTCGGGTTAATATAAATAATGAAACACTAATGGGGGCAACCTTCTAACTGGGTGTCACTGCTAATGCGCCCACGCAGGTGAGCTGTAGTACCTGGGATGGACCAGGGTGGGGTGTCCTGGTTCCTCCTTGATGTCTGTGAAAAGACGATTGAACACCAGAGTGGGCGGGGATGGCTTCACCTGTGGGGGGAAATAAAAAAACCCCTAAATTGAAGAAGCACATGAAATGTAGTGTTGATTTTAGAAAACAATAGGCTGATCATAGTGTTTTTGCAGCTACCTGTGAGCGCACACATGCACACAGAAAACACACACACATGAATATGCATGTCTCCACATGAGTACGGAGAGGAAATCTGCAGGGGGGTTAGGGAATTTGAAAGTCATAATCTAATGAAGCTAATATATGCACATATACATGCGACACACGAGTGAGGGATGATCCATCCAGCGCATCAGCTGGGACGCTGTGCACGTGCACGACTCAGAGAAGATAATCGTGATAAAGAGCTTTTTTCCCGCATGTTAACTTGGATATATGTGCAGCGGGGAGGGGGGGGAGGACAGAGCAACGGCTGCATGACTCTATTTCATGACAAGATGGAGGGAAGAAGCGTGCGGCCATGAATGGATGAACAGGGGGCGTGTCTGGGAGTGGGGGGCGGGGCTAGTGACCCCGAAAGCCGACCTGTGTCGAGGAGGGGGAGATGAGCGGTAGAAGGTGACAAGGAGACGCATGGATGCATTCAACGAGAGGAAACAACCACTGACCTTTCTGGCAGGATCAGCATCAGTCACTTTGTCGTTAGTGGAGCAGAGATCTACAGACTTCCTCAAACGGCTCTCCTCCTCCTCCCCTCCCTTCTGAAATACGTGAGAAGACAGACAGAGATTGAATTAAGAGGCAAACGCACCTCAAGGAGAACACAAGTGGTGGTACAGAGAATAGTGCCAAGATGGATTTTTTGAATATTTATTTTAGGAGGAGGCAGAAGGGAGATAAAGAATTACAACTAGAACACAGTCAGAGGACGCATTAAACCAAATGGCATTCAAAAGAAAGGAATCCAAAAACGTCCAAGAGATATAATGCAAATGGATGGCATTAGAAATGAGCAGCAGCTAGTGAGGTACGGCCTGAGCTGGCTGTGATTCAGTGCTGTGGAAAATGAAGGCGGAAGGGGAAAGCCCATAAATAAAAGAGAAGAAAAGCCCTGCTGTCAGTGAAAATGGCTTTTTCACCGGCAGATGTACATCTGTATGTCTGACGGAGTCACAAAGTGTGTTCTGTAAATGCTGCCTCTTTTGTCTGTCCGTCCACGTGTGTGTGGAGGAAACATATGGAGCCCTGAGCAAGAGGCCACGAGATGACAGAGATGACGCTCATCTGTGCCAGTCAGACCTCGACACGCACACGCACACTTTGAACCAAACCGACAGGGTCGCACTGGCACCACGGGAACGAACACTCCCAGCATCATCGTAGGAAACGCTACCAGCACACAGGAGCAGATACAGAGCGGATGAAGGGAGATGCCGAGTGGGGAGGAGTTAGGTGGACAGGGGAGACTAATGAGAAGAGAACGGGAGAGAGAATCCAATAAAAGTACAAAAGCGGAGCATAGTAAAAGAAGAGAAAGAAGAGGATGAAGGATACATCAATAACTGACTTACTAGCCTTTTAAAGGCATCAATAAAAATTTATCCACACACACACACACACACACACAAACAGTCAAACATGGTGAATCGTGAAAAGGCAGCCTTTCATCCGCTGAACTAAAGGATTTTCCTCCGTACCAGTTTGGTTGAAAGATGCCTGTCATTATCAGACATAAACAATACAACCATACCGCTGAGACTAGTGGCTGTTGTCGGCTTACTATTTCTATGAACTAAAGCCCAGTAAAAGCCTTTTTTCAGCTCAGGTATTAACTGAATTCAAATTTACACATTCCATATTTTGTTATAACAGCATCTTCAAGTTACCCCCACATTTGATGAAATCAAATATAAAAACAGACACTAAATGTTTCCGTCAACAGCCTCAGTTTCATCGTTTCACATCCATGCCAACGGAGAATTATAGACATTTTGAAGAAATTAATTCAATCTGTTGCAGAAGCTCTGCTTTTCTATTTAATTCCCGACCTTAGACTTTTTCAAAAATGGTTAGTGTGCATAATACATAAATAGTCCTCTATTTACAAGGGTATGGCTGAATAAGTGCACATATGCAAATACAAAAAGGCTGGAGTCAAATGCAGAGCCAGGTGTTTCTGTGTTTAGACAGAAGGGGGCTCGTCCGTTTACATATGCTTGTGGTTGGGGATTTTTTTTTTCTGTCTCTCTCTTCTTAAGGCAGCACTGCAGCACTGAGAGGAGGGAGGGGGAGCAAAGGGCTCTGTGAGGGAGGGTGGGATGATGGGATAGAGAACAGATAGAGGAACGGAGGGGAAAAAAGAAGTAGAGTTGACAGAAAAAACCCCCCAAAAAAAACACACACACACCGCAGTTGTGTGGGGATGAGCTGGGACCTCGCTGGCTGGATCCCCTCACGTAAAAAGGTTGTGTGTGCAGACTCCTCAGGAGATTCACCTGCTCAGAATTTGTGCGCGCACGAATCCAAACCGACACGGATATTTCTCCAGCTTGACCCCTGGTCTGAGACCTGTGTGTTTGTCTCTATCTGAGAGGACCGGGGTCATTATTGCGGGTTGATGACATTTGGTGTTCTTGTATGATGCAAGGGTGAACATAACAGGCGGAGGAAGAGTTGCAGCCTGGGCCCTGGCCCCCCGTCTCTCCCAGTAATTCCAGCTCACCTGACAGCTTACCGCCCACCGCCCACACACCGACACACACCCCTGCTGATTACAAATACTGCTCTGTGCTCTTTTCCTTAATGAATGTGTGCGGGTGCAAACGTTTGCACATTTCAACACAACTGTTTGCCTCTCCTATCTTCCCACCCCCACCTTAATTTATGAACACACACACCCACACACAACGGGCTACTACTCGCGCCTAATCTCCAGTAATGAAGCGGCTCTCTTATCTGGGTTGCTCCTGCGACACACACGTGTAACACACAGACACAAACAGCCCTTAACCCCCGTATGTCTCCAGCCCTCCGTCAGGCCGAGGCTCGCCTTATGACAATGTGGATTAGCATTCCACACACCCACACACACACAGTCGCTCAGCTGAACTCTGCCCTGTTGTTCCTAATCACCAGCAGTCTGCCTGCTGCTGCTGCACGCACACACACACACATACACACACACACACACACACACACACACACACACACACACATACACACACACACACACAGAGCGCACCGCTCCAGACACATACAGCCATGTGAACTCCCACGATGACCCATTTCCAGAGCCTCAGTTTAGTCCCCGGAACGTTAGCGCACATGACATTTCTGCAACAGATGCACTAATGTAGAAGAAAGGGCCTCTTTTTTTTCTTTTTTTTCCTAGTGGTGCTAAAGCCAGCATTTACACGTGCCACTGTACCACATATGCACGACTCTGGATTCTGCGCACGGTTTGGCAAACAGGCAGTCAAAGCGCTTCAGAGGCAGCTTTGTGTGTCTGCTGTGAGCGACATCTGTGCGTCCTACTACAGAGCACGAACATCGAGCTTACACCAGCAACACTACAGTTCCGGGCCCACATTGTCATGCACGCTAGAATATTTAAATTAGGCTATTTCAAGCTTGTCCACTTTGCAATTTATTGAGCGTTGTTTTTGTTTTTTCTATAGTATAAACATAATGCTGTAAGGAGCATCAGATTCCATAGTTGTCTGTGCTCTCAATGCTCCAATATTATCATTGTTAGCTGATTTCTGCTTTAAGTGAGCACTTGTAACTTTTCCAAAAAATTGACAGCCATCCAACTTTGTTGTAAAAGACGGCCGATGATTTAGGTGTTAGCTTTTGCCAGTCTGCTCAGCCTAACCCAAAACCGAGGGGGGGGCGAGCGCCATCTCAATCATAAATCTGCTCTTGGTGTAATTCATACATTCCTCAGCTTAAGGCGAACGTGCCATCAACACAGACTGACACACTGCCACACAGAGTGCAAGCGAGTCTGAGGTCAAGCCCCCCCCCCCCTTCCCCCCTTCCCCGGTCCCGTGGACCCTCCAGCTGACTGCTGTCTCAGTGCAACAGACGCACACACACTCCAAGTTACTCCTGGCTATAAATACACACGCTGTCTCCATACATGCATAATAAAACAAATACGCCGCGCCTGCCACGCACGCACAGACATTCACTGAAGAGTCGAGGTTTCCATGGAGCAACTCTTCAATTATTTAGGAGGAAAATGCGCAAACTTTCAAACAAACACACCACAAATTGTTTCCTACAAGCTCCTTAGGTCATGTACATTCGGGTGTTTGATTTAATTTCTGTATCATTGTTTAACAGCAGGTCTAAAATATGAATATACACAAAAAAACACTGCTAGCCTCAACAAAGCTAATGGCATATCTTATCTGGGGCATAATAAAGACTGCACATGCCTTATTCTGACCTTTCATCCCATAACAGCAGGGCTGTGTGTCCATCTGTATTTTTACCCTCCATACCCTTCAACACGAACACCAGATAACGCAATTGTTGCCACATCTTTTTTACATTTTAACATTAGTGGCTTGGTCTGAAAACTGAAACAAAATCCAGAGAAGCGGAACAATCTGGAGGGATTTCCAACAACGTATCAGCGCCGCCTGCTCCCCTGCCCCCCCCCTCTTCAGGGCCATGCATGTGCCTGGCAGTCGGAGGCGGAGTAATGCAGCGTTTTCTCCTCTTCCTTTCACAGGAGGAGGCCCACAGCTTTTATTTGGGTTCCTATTCGAAAGCGCCTCAGACTGTGAGGAAGGAACGCAGGATCACACATTCACGCGCAGAAGTCACACCCTGTCTCTTTCTGAACCACATCCTGTACGGCTGCAGTCATCGACTGCGTGAGAGGCCGACCTGAACACACGCAGGCACTTCCTGGCTAAATGGCGAGACGAGAACAGACCGAGGACGGACTGACACAGACACTCGAGTCTCTTAAGTGGCCATTTCCTGAAAAATATGTTGAAATACGCGGCACGGCCTTTTTGCTTGTGGTGAAAATCTAGCACAAAGTGGCTGCCTTTTGGGGTTGGTTTTTGGTTTTACCAGGTCCCACCTGGCTCACCACACACAGACACTAGAGGCTTTTATATAAAAGTCTTAATCCAATAAGCCATTTATCCATGGACTGGGAGCCACACTTTGTCTCAGCAGCCAAATCAATAAAGACCCACAAGGGAACCAGGCAGTAAAGTGGGGCAATTAAAAGAATATACTTTTCTTCTCTCTTGTCCTTTTTAAGCAAAGGCTCACCGTTTAACCCTTTGCAATTTAGGTTTTAGGTCTACATGTTCAGATTTGGACAAGTTCTTCTAAGCTCCTGTGAAAAGAAACTAAACACTTTCATCTATGGTGGTCTTGCGGAAAGATGAATCAACTTATTTTTCTTTCGCTCCTGCCTTGTACAAAGAGATAAGAGATAATGAAACACAGCAGGTCAGAGATGAGGAGAGCTCTGACAGGTGGACGGTTAGACAAACAGGTGACAGGGAGAAACAGGAAATGAAAGAAAAAAAAAAGCCGGCGGAAAGCCAACACAAATAAGGAGACAAACAGACAGCATGTGACTGTCTGCCTGTCTACGCCTTCCCCCAGACACACACATCTGTTCCTCCCTGTTTCCAAATACAAAGATCAGAGTCAGACAAACACACCGATAACCATCAGCCGGTTTAGTCATGCCCGAGTCACACACACACACACACACACAAACAGGAGGCAGATAAGGACAGGTTTATTCCCAACTTGCTTTGGCCTCAGGCCTTGAGTACATTTTTGCGCCACATGGGCAATAAGTCTAGACAATCACCCCCCCCCCCCAGCCAAAGTGTTGAGCTCCCTCCAAAGCTCGAGTTCCAGTCAGCCATTTTACAATCCACACAACACAGGCCTGACAGCTAAAACCAAAGGGACCTGGAGGAGACACAGTTCACAGGATTCTGTGGCGGTAGTGAAGAATCTCCACCTAATAAAGGCACAATCTGCAGTCCAGCCACTGCAGGTTTATTACAGGCAGGGGTTCAATTTTGAAACCGACAACAGTATTTCCACTGGATCCTTCACATAAAAGACGCCTCTTTATGCTCTCTCGATCAATTTTTCTATTCATCTCCGTCTCTGCTCCTCTGTTCCTCATGTTGCACAGACGATTCCCAGGCGGCCTCCGGTCTACGTTCACTTCAGTGCATGTGGAGGGTTGTAATGATGTTACCTCATGAATGGACAAATTGTCTGACTGGAATCAGGCTAAAGTAATCCGCCACCCCCACGTCTCGCACACAAACACTGCCGGTGACACAGAAAGTTTGAAAAGGGGGTGACAGATAAATACTGCTCAAATTATTCCCGATAATCAGGGCTTTAATCCAAATGTCCGAAACAAATTAAAAGCACAGTAAGTTTAAGATATAACTGTAAAAGCTCGTAATTTGGTATATGCTACATGACAAGTTAACCAAAACTGCTTGTTTTAATCATCAATGTTCCTGCTACAATGGTGAAACATCGAGTCCTTCTGGTAGTTGTAGGTCTCCAACGTTCACTGCATCATAAGCAAGAAAAACAACTGCATATTGCCACGTTGAAATCATCAGCCTTCAGCACCCTGATAAATTGTTTTGAATAGACTAAATCTATTCCTAATACTAAATAATACAAAAATCATAGCCATTCTCACGCAGCTTTTTCCCCAGAGCGAATGTGATTTGCATTGTGGAGGCAAGCCTGAACCAATTTCCCAACTTGTTCTGGGAAATTTCAATAGGGTTTTCACGTTAGAATCAATGAAATCTGACCCAGGAAGGTCATTAAATTAACACAAAGCATTACTGCTGGTTAACATCTACATGTATTTTACAAAGAAAAGAGAGTCCTTTTGACCGAGTGAAAGGCTGTTAAAAATCCTCCCCGCCATAACGAGGATGCTGTCTTAATGTACTGCACATGTGCAGCTCGCCATCTCCAGCAGAGCGACCCAGCATGTGTGCTCCACTTTCCTTTGCCCGCACCCCCCCCCCCCCGGAACATTAATTACTGAAGCTGCTGGGGCTCACCTATGTGAGCGAACCAGGCCAGGAGACAGAGAGACACATGCACACATAGATGCACACACATAGGTAAACAGACATCCCATCAAACAGCGGCTCCATCAAACAGCGATGTGGGAGGATGACGCACTTTACCACAAGCAAACAAATACAGACACGAGTAGACACACTTCATGCTCCCAGGAGGACACAAATCGACTGAGAATGAGGCCAGTGGGCCCTTGTCTTGTCTGTGGATGACTGTGCTTATCATCTGGGCTTCATCTGGGCCAGCGCGTGTATGTGTGAAATTTACAATCTCTAATACATCGAACTTCAGCAAAACCTCTCCGGGAAAAGCTTGAGACGATGTTTGAGGGTAAATAACAGGTTCAAAACTGCAGGCGGGAACAGATCTGCACATACGCTACCACCACTAAAGCATGAGACAGGTGTGTAGTTTTCTATACACAGGAACTTGGCTTACTATTCAAATGGATGAAGCAACTCAGAGTGCTTAGAGACAAGAGGGGAGTGAGAGAGCTGCAAAGAGGACGAGCGTTGCTAAGCAGACTGAAAGCTGAGAGAGGCTGTCAGCAAGCCAGCAATGCACTGCTATCACTACAGAGAGAGAAAACACAAAATGGAGACAGCCCGACCCGCTTTCTTTGAAATAAATTACACAAAATGCACCGAAATGCAGCCTGCTTGAGATCCTTTACAAGGGCTAGTTACAATGAATTATTTCTCTACGATTTATATCACCATAAAGCTTAAGTTATTTGATTTCTATCCGTCCTCTCTGGGTTAAACGTAATTACTGCTTTTTTCCCGGGACCGTTTGAAGGGTCACTTGTGGACGTTTTGTTTAATTGTTCCTCAGTTCAGGAGCGTTGTAATATGAAATACTGCAGTAAATGTCAGAACTGTCGCCGTCTGTGAGGGATGCAGAGGGGGGGAAGGAAGGAGGGATAAGAGGACACACACCGGCAGTAATGTCACAGTGCAACAAAGAGAAAACTCCACCTGGCCAAAATACCCCGCAGGGTCAAATCTATCTCCAACATATGGACGGAGAGGCGGTTAAATCCAAACAGGCCCTGAGTACCCTGACTGTTCTGCAGGGAGCTCAGGTCTCATTCATATTACATGCAGGAGCTTGTTTGAAGCCTCCACTGCTCCTCTCTGCATGGGCAACTTGGCTCTGCCTTCGAGGCCCCTTGGGCTCTACTGTCTCCCTGTCGCACACACACACACAAAACACACACAGCTGTTTTAATGCAAATCTGTCAGCTGCCATTTCACCATCAAAGCAATTTTCTGACAGGTAATTAATCTTACTTATAAACAGCTGATCAGGAAAATCCACTTCTGGCATTTATTTCTAATCTACCTAAAATGTGCTCGATAAGATCACAAAACTCGAAAATGAGACTGAAACACTCAGCCGACATTAATTATTCTTACTTATAAACAGCTGATCTGGGAAATCCACTTCTGGCATTTATTTCTAATCTACCTAAAATGCGCATGATAAAATCTCAGAACTCCAAAATGAGACTGAAACATTAAAGGCACAAAGTCACCGTCTGCGAGCCGCCCGACAACAGCCCAGGCCCAGCACAGTTGGGTTTGGTAAATCTCATTACAGTTGAGTCAGAGCTTTAAACGAACACACCTGGGCGAAGATCAAACCAACTGAGTGAAAAAGCAGGATGGTGATAAATCTTTGTCCTGGCTCCACTGTGACGCTGATGAGTGGAGAGCAGACCGCAGGACGGATGGAGCACTGTGACTCACGCTGCAGGACAGGGCTGTCGTGGTGTGGGAAGGAAGTGGTTGGTTGGTGGTTATAATTTGTTTGTGTGTCTGGCTACGTGACCCTTTGACTGCTTTTAAGCCTTGACAGCAGACTGCGACAGTATCCCCTGCTGTTGCCATCGGTGTGGGTCATTTCTCTAATAAGAAATGTCATCGTATGGTAGCGTCCAAAGCTCGAGTCGGGCCTTTGCTCACATTTAATGACGCGTGTGACAAATATCCAAATCTCAAAGAGTTACCTTTGCACTTGCATGAGGTGCACTGCTTTACTGGACAGAAAGTTGCCGGTTGTCTGCCAAAGCAGCAGACAGAAAAGGCTGCCAGAATTTTGCATCATTAGACTGAGGGCTAAATTTCTTCACTCAACGTGAGTCACTCTTACAAAGCACTGCTGTGCATATGGCCTCATCTGGGATCAGGATGTGTCTCAGCCGGTTAAATTTGATGGTGATGACAAACAAAATGTCTGGCGCTACAAAGTGCACGTGTCATGGGGACTGGCTAAACTATAGCCAGACAATGAACCACAAGGCAGTGCCACATGCGCCCAAAGATAAAATTAGGGACAGTAAGCCTCTCAAGGCCAAGTCTCCCCAGCAGCATGGGCTGTTCACTACAAGCACGACAAAGCCTGAGACAGACGATTTAAGGAAAGACTTACTTATCCATCTATTAAATCTAATAGCTTAAAATGACGGATGCCAAAGTGCACTCACCAGTTTCAGCACACACAGCCATCGATCAGACTTTCATAGCTGAAGCGCATTCAAAAGAACATCATTTTATGATGAAGGCTGGCTGTTAAATACTTGCATCTGAAAGTCAACAACTTCAAAAACTGTCTGCTGCTTAGTTTGTGCTGTAAAGAGTTAAGGGACCACTGAGCATCCGGAGGGACATCCAGATGCAGAAGTCTTCTATTTACAGGATCTAGATGAGTCAGTAGGACCCCTTGAGGGACATGAGGCAAAGAAGATGGTATGTTTGCATGTGTGCGTCTGCCTTAAGAAATATCAGCAAGATGGATGATTCCCAAGAGGGCCGTCACCGCAGGTGGGAATAACAGTCAGATAAACACATCAGCATTTGGCAGAGCAGAGACAAAAAGAGATGGAAGAGCGGGCAATAGAAAAATGTCACTTGTTTCGCCCTCATTTCCGCCGCCTCCCACCCTGTTAGTAACTTTACAGTTTCACCTTGAGCAACATCAATCAGGCCACTGGTGAGATAAGGATTTACAGGGTATGGAAACTGCTAGTGTGGTTGGAGATAGTGGAGCAAAGGTGAGGCTGAAAAATTAAAGACTTACTGGGGCAACTAAACAGACCGTTTGTTTGGTTTTCTAGACTTCACGTCAAAACTGGTGGTGCTTAATTTAGCTACTTAACCAGAGCGGAGAGAACTAACCTAAACCAAACAGGAATATTTCCATGTGGGGAAAAAATGGAGAAAGGGGATTTATATTAAAACTGCTGCTTTCCCCCTGATTTCCCCATGTTTGCAGCATGCATAATAGATCAGTGTAGTAACTGGGATCCATGCACTGTGTGGTATCCATGTGGGGATATCCTGTGCTTATCTCATTGTCTGAGAGACTGTAAGGAAGACATGGAGAGTTGATTTTAAGTGTCTATATGATGTGTCCGGAAGTGTGTACACGATAATCCTACGGAAAGCACTGTGTCTGGTTTCCTCCATTTACATCTTCATTAATCACCATTCCCCACAGGGAGGGCGGCACAGAAGAGCCTTTCAAATGCAAACGCACTCTCTGCTTACACACAACACACACAGGCTGGCAGCCTCCCTCAGCGCCTTTACAGTATACCTCCCACCACACCGTGCCCCCAGCGCACACACAATCTGCTCTTCTGACTGTCTCCCGGGGAGACCCGGCCGTGGACATTCATTCTTTCATCAACACATCAATTAATTAATACCAAGACTCCTCATTATTCCGATATGCAAAACAAAAAAAGCAAGGCAGACACGTAGCTTTTCAAACCTCTTCCAACAGCCGTGTTTGGACTTGCAGCCTGTTAAACATCCCACTTGTTCTCACCCTTATTTTCCAGAGAAGCTGCAAACTGGTCTGATACCCTGAGGGTGAGAGGCATATTACAGTAAACATGCAAACGGGCTGCCAGTCCAGGTCACTGTTAAAGCCTCTGGGACGTGTAGAATTGGGGGGGGCTTGGGCCGTTTGTTTAGTCTGTGACTGTTGGCAGACGTGGCAGTAGCTCCTGTGTATCTAAACACACCCCTGTCTGCTGCTCGACTCCATGCACGGCTCACTTCGGTCCCACCAGCAGCACGTAACCCTCGTCCTCTGGTGCGGAGGTGGGAAAAGGGTCCAGCTGAGGTGACGGTGAAAACTAACAAGCTACAGCTGAGGTGGGAAATAATCACCTGCAGAGCGAGGGTGGATTTGTAATATGGAGATGTTGTATGGAGGACAGGACATTCAATTAATTTATGTGTTGGACTGAACTGTGAACATGCGACACCTTAAAAACACATTCTTATATCTTTACTGCAAAGACTCCAAACTAATGGCTTAGGCATTCCTCCAGTGAGCTGTAGCGCTATTACAGCTCTATAATACTGGCACTGACCTGATGGTGACATACCAGAGGCCCCTCAGCACAGCTCCTCCCACTTTGAGGGGCCCCATGAAGCTCTTTACAACAGGCAGCAAACACTAGCTGAGGCGTAGTGCTCATGAACAGTTCTCCCCCACCAAACTACATACAGGCATTATGGACTGTAGGTTACTCTGGGCCAGCGTTCAAAGGGGCAGCTGTGTATCCAGTATGAGGGACTAATTGTTCTTTGGAAAATGGACAGACATAGAAATATGTGTATGGGTGTCTTGGGCTGGGGTGTGTGTTAGCAAGGAAGTGCAAGCCAGAAAGCATGTGATTGGTCCACTAAGAGGGCTGCTACAGGATAAATTTGCAGTTCAGCTAAGGTCCTGGGAGGTTAATTTTCAACTCCGGGGAAAGGAGAGCTTCGCCCCAAATTCCCTGTAACAACCTTCTAGTTATGAACAAGGTCTGAAAAAAACACCACAGTGTAGAACAGAAATGGCTCACATAGTGACTTGCAGCAGCCCAAATCAAGATTTCTTTTGGTCCTATTCCTTATCCTTGGCTCATTAGCTGGGCTGCATTCCCTGGGGGTGGCCGTACCTTTTCATGCCAGCTCTACACAACTTCAGCTTGACCGAGGTTTAAGAGTATAGTGAGCGACAGCAGAAGCCAAAGTTAAGTTAATTTGGGAGATTGAGGCACATGTCTGAACACAGACAGGAACTTATGTAATGCTGGCTGTGACCACTGAAACTGAGTCTTCTCATTTCTCCCTCCTGTTTCCTTCCTCCTCGGGTGGTTGTGTTATACTCTATTTGGTGTACATGTCAACGGCGGCTAGCAACATCCATCAAGGTTGGAGACCCAATCAATAGCCACTAGCCTTTCCTCTCGTCTGCCTCACCAATGCACACAAGTAGTCTTATTGCTTATGTAACGATCAGCCTATCAAATCACTTGGCTGCTTACTTAGTTTATGTGTGCTGTTGGGAGCCTGGGAGGCTTTGACTGTGCAGATAAATTTAGGCCAAAAGAAGGAGACAATGATGAGCCACAAATTGCATTGGAAAGCAGACTGAAGTTCATAAGTCACGACATGTGAGGGCATAAACCTAATAGAAGAAAGCTGACTGAAGATGAATGTCGAGATAAAGGTAGTTGAAGAAGAAAGAGACCCCAATTGCAGCACCATGAATGATTAGTATGTCGGGCAAAATCCAATTAGGCCCAGCCTAAGAGAATGACTGACAAGCAGACGGGCAGACTTAGCAGACAGTTCGGGAGCCAGCCAGAGAGTGCAGCTGCACTGCTCTGTGGTAATGAAGTCACTGCTTTCCAAATAGCAAATAGGGGAAGCCAGAGAGATGCAGCTGTCTGCCGTCTGTGCCGCAGCCACTATGTCAGGCCGACCGGGGAGACAGACAGAGGAAGCCTGTTCTCTCCGTCTGACTCTGCTGACTGGGAGCCAGCACAACGCGGCGACCCAGGCCGAGGCAAATCGGCAACACATGCTCGATATGTCGGGGCCGCGCTCGCTAGGGTTCAGAGACACACCTAAAGTGTCGGCGGAGGATTCGTCACAGTCCGAAACCACGTCGGGGAACAAATCGTTCTGCCTCGTTTAAAAAGAATATCAATCCAACCCCAAAGATCCACTGAGGTGTCAAAGCTCGCCTGCTTTTTTCAAACGAAACAAATAAAGGGGGGAATTTTTTTTTTATAACAAATAGCTTTGCCAAAATTGACTGAGACATGAGGTGTCAAATCTCTCTCAAAATGAGCTCACTGAAATCATTTTGTACGATAAAAAATCAGCTTGCTGCTGTCCGTTAGTGGCATCCGTCTGACAAACTCTGTTTACACAGCGAGGAGCTGTAGACAGGCCAGCCAAGCCTCCAGGCACAGGGCGCCGCTTATGGAACACAGGTCCTGGAGTTTTTAATGCTCCTTCTCAACCCAAACACTCCAAACAGGATATAGAGCTGGTCTCCATTTGAGAAAGTCCGGGGGTGGGAGGGGGGGGGACTTCCAGAATGCTCCCCTTGTTTGTGTTTCTTCTCTTCTGGGGAACCAGAACTCTCTGGTAAAACTGGACTATGTTTAAATGTACACATTCATACTGTGTGTAAATAAGGGCCCATGGGACAACTGCCAGCATTTAAGACCAGCACACATAAGCGAGCCACATTTCTTAAAAGCATGTGTGACTGCATAAGCCGTCTGGCTGGCCCTCGACTAACATCCACTGGGATGTGGAAAATATGAGTCACACAGCCAGTGCAGAGGAGGCGGCTGGACACCGAAAGTCTGGAGGATGTTCAGGGTGAGAGACATGTCCGTCTGCCTCACTTCCTCTTTAAACACACTTTCATTACGCAAACACAGCAACAGAAAGTGGCTGTGCGCGGAGGGAAACCGCTGCTGGAGCGGGGCGCTGCAGTGGAACCCTGTTCCTCGGCTTCTGACCTTTCACACACTCACACATCCGCTCAGTCAGGAGTGGACCGAAGTGGCATCCTCCTTTAACACCAAAAATCACCTGTTTCCTGGAGACTTCTAAGCAATTATCTTTCCAGGAATGCGACTTTGTATGTCTCAAATCAACGCAAACCGATTGGTTCCAACACTAACTAAACCTAACCTGAACAACTAGCAGAACAGGGTAACACTCAGCCCCTGCCACTCAGATTAAGGAGCAGGGGGGGGAAAAGAGGGTGGAAATCACCTCAGACACAAGATGGCACCTTGATTTGTGGTGAGACGACGGCTCCAGGGAGCGTGGCAAAGTGAGAGACTGAAAGACAAAGATGTGTCACACCAGCCTCCAGTGTTTTATCCGTTACAGAGACACACAGTAACGATGTCTCATGCATAGAAAAATCTCAGGGACTCATCATCCGCCTCAACAGTGCATATGCTTTGGTGTTTCTGTCTCCTGTGGTGTGTCCGCTGCTGTTTACTGCTTCTCGCATCTTTGCTGTGGTGCTAAAAACGTCTATGTCTCTGAAAGGGAATACTTTACCCTAAGGCAGGGGGAGAGGAGAGGGAAAGTTTGGAAGAAGTGGGACAGAAATACGGTCGGGATAGCTGACAGTGTTTCCGCCACCTTCACACCTCAACTTAACCAGACGGAGAAGAGGCAAATAAGTTTCCCGATCTCACACTCGCCTTACATTTTTAACGCCTGCAGTCCCACACATGAGTAACTACCTTGTCAGTGATAGTGACGAATAAATCGTAATAGCTGTGGAACAGCTGTGGTTTTTACTCCAGAAGAATCCAGCTGCACGTTGTGCGTCTAACTTGGAACAATCCACGCCGTGCAGAAGAAAATATCACCGCCTCTATTACAAGCAAACACTACCGCTGTGGTCGGACAGGGTCAGGAGACGCAAACCACCGAATGCCCGAGAAAGAGTCCAGGGCACCTTACCTTTCCATAGACCCGCCGGCCTTGCGGCTTAACTGACTTTTTTTTTTCTCACTTCTTTTCACACAGCAGAAAGAAAAGCAAAAGCAAAACCATCTTCTTTGGAAGACCGCAGCATTCAGAGCTTTGATGATGGCTAAATTTCAATTTCAGGCTCTCCTGCAGGTTAATGTGTTTTAGAAAAATGATTTCTCAAGAATTCAGAAATTTCTTCTTCAAAGAAAATGTTGCTAAGCAACTCTTCAAAGAGTTTATAAATGAATGATCAAACAGCCAAAAAAGGTCTCACTTTGGACAAAACCAAATGATCTGCTACAGAATCTGCAGAACGACAGATTCTGGTAACTGAATGCAAACTAGAAATGGCTTATTTCTTTGCTGACATGTATTCAGCTGCATCATAAAAACTTTAGTCTCTTATATTGACCCCCTTGGTGAGCAGTCTTCCCGCTGACCTCCAGCTGGCCTGAGGGGATAAACGATGCACTTCCTCCTCAGCTGTGGCCAGCTGGTCTAACCTCGTGTGTCTGATCAGACCTGGCCAAGCAGATGTCCCCACCTGTCCCGGGCCTCCCAGACCAACGCTGGGTCATGGCTGGTTTAAGAAAACATTAGCTATAATATAGTCCTTTTAAACCTTTGAACCCCAACAGAAAATATGTCAGCTTGTCGGTGCGTTGAGACTTTAAAGGTACATTATCCAATGTAAGAAATGCTTTTAATTGTATGATAAAACTGTTATTATGGAGGAGATTAAACAACATGCAAGTCAAACAAAATCTCAATCAGTAGCCAATCAAAGTTACTCAGAAGTGCACTTACTTTGTCTAGCGACCTCTTGAGCTGATAATGGAACTTCTCTTTGACCTCATCTAACAGCTGCTTGAACTTGGGCTCCTCGGGGGTCCCCTGGTACTTCCTGGCAAGCTGCAGGTAGCAGGGCCACTTGGCCGAGTCAAAGCCCCAGTGGCAGGTCCTCTTATCGGGCGACTTGTGCGAATGCATGACAAACTTCTGCGGCGAAAAGAGCAACTGGCACTCGACGCACTGGATGCAGGGCGCCTCGGGCTGGGAGTAGAACTGGGGCACGAAGAGACCCTGGCACTTCCCCAGACACTGGTGCTCCACCTGGAAGCCGGCTTCGCTCTCCTTCAGCAGGCCCTGGGCCGACAGCTTACCGCTGGGGTCGGCGGGCAAGGCGGCCCCGGGACGCAGCAGGGCGTTGCAGAGCCGCTGCGCATCCGTCAGCGTGATGAGGCCACAGGAAGGCGCGTTGAAAGGCAGGATGCCCAGCACCTTGAGGATGTGCAGCTGCTCGGCGTCGCAGCGCGAGCAGTAGACGTAGAGCTCGTCGCACACGGTGTTGATCTGCTGCAGCGAGAAGTCGCGGAGCACCGAGTTGAGCACCTGGGGCAGGCAGAGCCGCTTCTCGCCCCCGACCACGAAGCAGGAGATGGACTCCCCCTCCAGCAGCGAGTGCGTGAGCTCGGTGGAGCTGTCGCAGGGAACCAGCAGAGGGCCCCCTCCCAGAACAGGAGGGGAGGGAAGGGGGGGCATTCCCGCGGGGGAGTGCTCGTGGCCTGTGCGCGCTGAGAAGGCAGCCGGGCCCCCGAGGGAGCTCTGGCTGCTCAGGGTGAACTGGGCCAGCGTGTGCTTGAGCCCGGGACTCAGATCGAGGGCCTTGGCGGAGCCCACCACGTGCAGCTCGGCCCGGCCCTCCACGCTCATGTCAAAGTCATGGTGCAGATCCTCCGTCTGCTCCCTCTTCACCTTGGGGGTTTTTGGCAGGGAATCCAAGCCACGCCGCTTCAGGTTGATCTCCGCCATGACTCGCTTCTTGATGGGAGCGTCCTCCATTCGCTCCCTGTACAGCCGCTTCATGTTGCCCTTGAACGAGGTCAAGTCTTTGAAAGGGGTTTTCAAACTGGTCTGGGTGCTGGCCATGTCTGCGCACAGGGTTGCTGCTATTTTTCTCTTCTCTTCTTTGAGTGTTCTCGTCGTCCTCTGTCTTTTTTTCCAAGCCCAATGTTTTTTCTCTTTTAAATGACACAAATCTTCTTGTCGTTAGAGACGTGCATGATGATAGGTTACCGTAGTTTTCAATGCTCTGGTCCGCTGCCTGAACACGAAGAGAAACAGAAACTCAGAAGCAGAAAAAAAAAACTCCACTCACACTCATAAAATAACACGTTATTTCCTGTACAGAGACGGTGACAATAACAATTGAGCAATCTAAAAAATAAAATAAATCTAAGAGAAAAGCCACAAAAGAATGGAATTCTTTACACTGCCCTTGCTTGAGGCAGAGGAGGTCAGTGGCTGTTAATTTGGTCCACTACACCAAATGGCCATTACCATACTTCACACAAACACAAGGTTTTCTCAGCCCCTCACAGCTGAACTCACAGGGGAATTTACATCCCTGTGTCTTCCAAAGGTTTTCAACCAAACTCTCCGGGCGCATAGTGAGAATTTTAACAAGCCAAACCAGTTGGCCAGACTTCTCCCTTCCACCCTGCCCCTCTCTCATTACATTGTTAATGGAAGGCTTCACTTTGCAAATGAAAGTGTCCTTCCCTGCCACAATGTGCCGTCCCCCCTCGGCCAGCTTGCCCCACGCTGACCCCCCAACAACCCACATGAAAAACAATTGATAAAAGCCCTAGCAGCAGAGCTCCGCTTCCCCCCGGTCTGCTCCCAGCGTGACGCGCTGCTAAGCGCTCTCTCCCCCTTTCTTACTCTCGGCTTTTTACGGCCAAAAAGGTAAACAACAATAACCCGGTGTCCCCACTTTCAAACGTAGGGTGTGTAGTTCATAATGGCTACTACTGCAATATGACACGATACAGATTTAATGCCTTTCAACTTGAATCATTTGACCGCTCGTGGTGCGGTGACATATCTGTGGAAACGTCGACCTTTTAGAAGCAGCAAAGGCGTACAGTTCAGAAGTTATTTTGGAAGACTTCGTCAAATCGAAAGCCGCTGAAAATGTCGGTATCGCTTTTCAAAATTTTTTTTCCCTTTTTTTTTTTTTTTCAACAAACGCCGCTGCGGTGCAAAACCTCCATCCAACCCCGTTTCCGACGGGGGGGTGGATGTCTGTGGGCGCTTTAAAAACACCTCCGCGGCTCTGCCGGAACAGAGTCCAATATAATGTACATACACGGCAAATCACGTCACCGACCAATACACGGGGGTCTACGGGGAGCCACCTTCCACCCGGGCTGGCTCGGGACTCCGGCTTTGACGGCTAACACCTCCAGTCCTCTGGTTTTATCTGCTGTCTGCCACCAGGCTGAGACGCCGGCGGTGCGTCGCTTAATACGGCCCGTATTCCTCGAGGAAACCTCGTCACAATTGTTAAAGTCGGCCCTCGTTTCAACCTACACTTCTGGTATCATTTTTTTTGCTGCAAGGACACCGCGTATAGAGCTACCCCCTCCCCTCCTCCTCCTCCTCCTCCTCCTCCTCCTCCCCCTCTTCCTCCCGTCTGTAGCTCGCCTCCTCTGCTGGCTCGGCACTGGTATGCAGACAGTGCTGATAATGACATTCACTGTCTACACTACAGTCTGGTCTGGGAAGGCACGGGCAGGTCGGCCGTTCCGCACGAGCCGATTTCGTGAGGCTACGGCGGGGTTTCCCGACCACGGAGTGTCCGAGAAGCACATAAAAAGGCTAAATAAAATGTCCCACATTTCTGTGTGAGAGGGATTTGGTTCTGGTCTGTCTACGAGTCAGACGTGAAGTGAAGTGAGTGAGCGAGTGAGGGGGGGAAAAAAGGTGTTTGATTTAGGAGAAAGTCAGTTAAAGCTCGAGCTTTTCCGCTAGCTGCCCACGAGCACATACGGGCTAAAAAATGAAACCGGTTCCCACGGAAAAACGAGACATAGTAAAGCAGTCTGACCTGGCTCGGTTCTGCCTGCGCAGACTGGCAAAACCTCGGGATCCGCTACGTCGGACGGAGAGATAACCCCCGCTTCAGTAGGGCAGGCTAACCCAGCATAGTGACCGATAAAGCAGGGTTAACCCGGCGGACCGAAAGCGCTAATATTAGGGCAGGCTAACCCCCGATAGAAAGCGATACGGCCGGCTAAAGCAGATTAGCTTCACCCCCTCCGCTGGCAGCGAATAAACGCAGGAATTCAGACGCCGATATCAGACACCGGGACCCGTTACCCGTCCTCTCTCTAACGGCTCCGTTTAAAACAAACTTCGTCCCTTTTCACGACGAACACTTGCCTGAAACACTGCGTCGGTCGTCCTCACTCGCTCGGGGTCCTCTCAATACTGGAAAAGCCAGGCAGGACCGTCAACAAGATAACAAGATGCAGCTAGAGGCTCCACTCCAGCCCCGTAACGTCACACTGCACACAGGCGGAGAGGCGGAGACGTCACCCGGCTGACGGAAACTATGCGGGGGTGTCTCTCGTCTGTTGGTCCGCCTGTCTGTCGGTCTGTCTGGCACAGTCTGGGACAAGTGTTTCCTCCTGCTGCAGGTAGAGCTGTGAGCAGCGGACGCGGGGGGAGACAGACAGCCACACTTGGCACGTCGACGGGAGGGAGGCGGGGGGAGAAACAGGGGGTTCGGGGACTTTTGTAGGTCGTGAAACGGCTCTGTTCCTCACAGCTTCTTCTTTCTGACACACTTTTACTTACTGGTTATTACAAAGGCAAAGAAGCGTTGTACATGCTTACTACCTCTTTATGACCTTTTTTTTTTATTTCATCAAGCACAAAATGTCCCCTGTCTTACTATTAACAAATCAACACACTGGTTTGGACATTTATATTTGCCTTTATTTTTGTCAACCTAGTACCAGATGATTATTTCAACTAACATGTTTTACAGAACCCAGAAATATTAACTGTTTATACTCCCAACATCCAACAACTATTGCTAAAAATAACCTTTACATGGTGAGTTTTTACTGGAAGGAGGCGTTACATCCTTGATACATTGCATTAAAGGAACCATATTTATGACAGGCCAGCAGCTATGTGTCAGACTCCTGTTATCAGTCATTTCTAAACCATTGGACTCATCGCCACGTTCACGCCTATGTTCAGTTGTTTTCCTCTGCAGTAGCAGCATCGGTGGTTTTAACTTTGAGTTAAAACCGGGTCACAGTTTTCACAGCCGCTTAGCATGAAACTTAAGAATGAATCACAACATAGTGTAGATTTGAAATATTCTTTTCTTCTTTCACCACTGTGAGCAAAGTACCACACAGATGAAAATTTGAACAGTTGTGGAGCAAAAAAAAAGCAATTAAACAAATAAAAAAATGTAGTTGATTGTTTTTCTTTCCACTAAGTCATAGCTGTCTGAGTGGCACTGAGCCCAGGAAGCAACTATTTTTTCTCAGGTAAGAAAATATGAGTGGAAAATGAAATTCACAACCTTTCACGCAAGAATTCTTTTTTTTAAGTAATTGTTTATCAAATGTAACATTTTTGGTTATATAACCAGAGGGGAGTGCTTGGTGGCTGACCAATAGTTGATTCCCAGGGATTTGGTCTATCAAAAGGTTTTTGGTAACATAGTCCTTGCAAATGTCATTTTCATTCACTGAATTATGTTTAATGCTTGGTGTGCATATGTGGTGACTTCTAGTGGCAAACTAGAATAAGTAAACACAGTAAATCAGACGCTTTACACCTGAGTTATGATGTGTCCTGTTACTGCTCTGGATTCAATACATGACCAGTGAGCATGTCTACTATACAGAAAACCTTCTGCTTTTTAAATGTCAAAATGACAGCCCGATGCAGCAGCTTTAGTCATCGATGAGAAAAAATAGCTGCTTGTGCTTCATGTGAATCAACACCATTACCATTTGTCTAGTGCAACTTTACAGTAACAGAGTGTAAAAATGGCTGATATCTGTTGGTCAAGTTGGAGATAGCAACCTTATTTAATTCAGTCCCCCCTCCTGTACTGCATCATTGGGAGTCGGAAGCACCAATCAGCAACTTTCGTCTCACTCTCAAATTCTTTTGTCATCTTTCAGAAGTGCAAAAGCCTTTATTTAACTCTTTTCATGACATAAAAAGAAGGATCCTCACTTTCTTAGTCACCTGTGTGCTTTTCGTTTTTTTCACATTGTGAAATGAGTCATTGTTTTCTTCTATATCTAGTTTGGTTATGATGGAGAATGGCTGTTCTTGAATATTAACCCAAATTACTACTGAATAAGTGCTTCATTCGAAGTTCACAAAGGTTCATTTAAAATTTCTAAGTGATTAGAAACTAACTAACAAATAGATTTCATATTTCCACACTGTAGCTTTAAATGAGTCTCAGGTCGCAATAATGCTCGTTATTATCACATAATTATACACTTAGACAAAACACAATTGTTAACTATTTCTCCAATGTATTGCCGCCCATAATTCCACTGTAAATCCTTGCAAGCATTTAAAAAGAGTGAACAGTTTTTTTATGGGGAAGAAACACCTTTAACTTGGTATTTTTAATACATTTGTAAAATAAAACATTGAATATTCCCTTAGCAATGTACGGTGATCAGTATGGTTATTCTAAAATAATAATAAATACATCTTTCATTTTTTAAGGGTGCATACATTTTTAATGAATAACACAAACAATACTTACTGCTGTTTCTTACTGCTTTAGGTGGAACGACCTCCTCTATTCTAAATCCTATAGCGGTAATGTTGGCCTGAATCGTGTCATAAGTTGTTTTTATTGGCATTGCCTTGGCTGACGTTTTCTGCGTGAACCGACATGACTTTTCTTTTATCTATCTTGTTGGCATCCTATCAAGTTCACAGAAAAACAGGCGCATAAAAGCGGACATCGTTGGGCAAAAGAGAGGCTTTCTGTCCCAGAGGTCCCCCTCCCCCTTTTCATGAGGACCTGCCCTCCACCAACGGTCAAGAGGTCACCCGGGAGGTCTATTGTGCTTTTAGGGCAGAAAGGAATTAAAATCTGAGTATGAAGGAGAATAAAATTTTATTAGTTTTAGTTAATAAATGTTCTATGAAGCGAGGGGGGGGGGGGGGTTATAGTATTTTTGATGGCTCTCGTACTCCTCGGTCAACACACACAGGGGAGCTTTTATCACTCCGGCTATTTGCAGAAATCCAAATCGACAAGGGTTATCGTCCTCCGCCGACACGGGCCGAGGTTTTCTCAGCTGGAGTGCGCCCCGGTTGGCCGGCTGACCCACAGTCTGATGTCACACGTCTGTGGGAGCAGAGAGGCTTGATAAAGCTTTGATAAACAACAAAGTGGCCGTTTCGCCGCAGCCTCTCTCTGGCTCGCACTCTGACAGCAAGGTCAGCAGTTGTATTATGAGAGCAGATGTGCGCACACCCTGTTCAGCCCCAGAGAACAACAAGGGGGACATTGATTTTCCTGTAATAACATCACTCCGTGTTCTGCAGGGAGTAAATTAATCTCATATGTGCAATAATGTGACCTGCGCTGATTGTTCATCAGGGGTTTAAAGCAAAAAGCTGAGGGACGAGGAGGACAGAGGTGGGGGAGTCGGGACTCTGCAGACAAAGTGTGGCAGACTGCCGCATTGATAAGACTCTCCATTAGCCGAGAGTCTGTCTAACTGTTATTGGACTTAGTACTAGGTGGTGCTGGGGGGGGGGGGGGGGGGACCTCATAGTCGTATTCATACGTCTTGTCCGGGATCAATGGGAGATATTGAAATGTGTCCTCGGTTGTTGAGTGGATGTACGTGTAATTTGGAGGTAATGATGCTTGCTGAGGTGGTGGTCTGAGGTCAGGCAGCCTCACCGCAGCCTGTGGTGTCATTCAGAAGATATTCTGTCCTGTGATGAGCTGCATCAGGTGTTTTCCTGAAGCCGCATTAAATGTATTTGTCATGTTTTCAGCGTCATTCCAGTTCCAGATTAGTCATGGCCGACAGACATAATGAGAATCAACCAAAGAGAGTGAATGGAAGGAAACACCAGCAGTTATGTTTATATATAAGCCGGTAGCCTGGTTATTATTGGAGCTTTTGCTTGGAATCGCCTCATATAAAACCTGGATCGAGCTTTACAATAGTTTTGACAAACAAGTGTATGCTAAGCTGTTGTGAAACACTATTCAAGCTATGACATCTTACCCAGTTTGTGGATGATATTTTTTATCGAGATATGATGAAAATTCAGAGCAAACCTGCACAGATGCTGAACAGAGTGCTGAATACTTTACTATTACTATTCTAAATGAGGCCAAAAGAAGGATCCCGGTGTACATGCAAATATATTCAATGTGTATTATTTGTCTGCTGTTAGCGATGCGTCGTAATCACTGTCTGCCAGAGGAGGAAATGGCAGCCCAACAGCTTCTCTTCCTGGTGTCAGTCTCAATATTACCAAGAGTTTTGATTGGATATGATAGCTTTCTTTATTTCTTAGCTCTTTTTAACCAGATTTGTAATTTCTTTTACAAACCCTCTGGACGTGATATGTAGATTCACATTGTTTTTTTGTGTTGCAAAAATGTCAGAAGAAACTAAATTGATACAAGAAATGACAGAACCTCTGCCTTGTTCTTTATAATAACCCATAATACCTGCTACACCCTAATTTCTTGTGTCAGAACAGTCTTTGCTTTATCCTTTCTTGGCCACTGTGTTTTGTTGTACTACATTATACCAGACCGGGGATGGAAACTTTTAGTATCTTGAAATTAAATTGCTCATCTCTAAGATTGGGATCCTGTACATTTGTGATGGGCACTGTGTTGCGTTAGTTAAACTAAACAAAAAAACCTAAGATGACACATTGAGGGTAAGAATCACTGTGGAGTAGGGACAAATATCATCTCTTCAGCTTTATTGATTCAGTGGGCTTAAATAGTGTGTGCAGTTCCACAGCTCTCCATTTTCCCTGCTCTGATGGGAACATAAAACAATTGTTAATCTTCTGTATAGGCTCCAAAATTTTCCTTTTACTTTCTGCAAAAAGTGAATATTGATACAGTCGTGGCCTCAGGATATTAAAACATTCTTGTTCTTAATTTTCTTTCTAAGCTACTCAAATTAGAACACATTTTTAACAATGTAAGGCTTTTCTGCAAATAGATGCTGTGCCTAAAAAAAAAAACCGAGGGGATTTCTGAAAGACGGCGTAGAACTGCAAACATTCACTCAAAGATGTAAGCATGAAATGGAAAACACCAAACAACTTAAACCATTTAATTTTCAGTGCAAAAATGTTCAATTCTTCAAATAAGTGCTCACACCGTGAATGCAAACGTAGCATAAACTGTATTTTTAAAAACAAACATGCATGCTTTAACAGGTTAACTATAACAAGTGAAGCTGCTTTGCTGTTATATGTTTCTCTATATTTGCATGTTATTTCAATATAAATTATATTTGTATATAAAGTGAGAAAATAAACCCTAATGCCAACCCTTAAAAACTGGCACCGCATGGGCTTAAAATTTGTATAAATACTATTTTAAAGTATTTTTTAGATACAATGCCAAGGTCACATTGCAACAAATTATTATGGGTCTCTATTCAAAAGTTTCACTTATTATGATGTACACTATCATCGCAATAAGTCTCCTTCTCCCAAATCATTGAGGAATCAGATCAACGTAGAAAAGACCAAGAAGACGGACGGTCAGAATCTACCAAAGTCTTCCATATGTTCTTTTTGTTTTGCAACACAGGCAGAATCTGCCGCCACCAGTTCGACCTGCACATTTTAGATACCGAGCGCCACCAGATCTGACCCGAACAACTGACCTACATACCATTCAGATTCTTTTTTATCAAAAACGTCGACCTCGCTCCTGTGGGTGACATTCATCCTAAGCGGTCCCTTCAAAATATTTTTTGTAATCAAATGTTCGGAGCTTTAAGATAGCTGTTTCACAGATTATGAAAACGGAGGGGGAAAAAAATCTCTGGTGTCAGACAAGCACTCTGAATAAGTGGTCAGTTTTTAGTCAGAGATGTGGGTTTCTGAGTACTGCAGCTAAAACCACTGTAGTGATTAATTTCAGCTCGAACATATATGAGCAATGACACATATAAGAATGTTAAAAAATATCAAGATAAATCCAAAACAACAGTTTGCAGTGACAAAGGAGAGCAGCTGAAGGCAGACAGAGATGATGCAGGGGCTTTCCAAATGCTACGGCCTGACCCGCAGCCCAGCCTGACCCACATCTGCCACGGCAGCCTCTTCCAGCTGTGCGTTTTGGCATTTTTGTGTCGTTTTAGCGAAAAATTTTAATTAGTTTAAGAAAAATGTTGTGGTCTCCAAAAGAAAGGTAGATAAAAAAGATACTTTGCAGTCCCATTCCTTCCTCACTCCACGTCTAATTTTCATACAGAGAAGAACTGCGCCTCCTTTTCCGTTTTGTTCAGGAATCTCTCGTGTTTGCTGATAACATTTTTCTCTTCCAGTTTTCTCTCAACATGCCGGTGCTGTTTGATACCCAGCCGTCTGCAGGAGGGTGGAACAGCATACTTCACGACAGATGTTTGAGACCTCTCAAGCAACTCGGTACTACCTTCAAGAGCACCCCTCCGTCGTGCGATAGCAGTGCCAAGTGGAGCACCAGATGAACCTTAAGTGCGAGTGTGTGTTTTACTAAGGGACCGCGTTTAGCACCAAGTATAAGTCTTGTGCTGCTTAATTAATCCCTTCAGGGACAAAACCAAAACACCCAACAAGATAAGTGCAATTAGAACAGGATGTTTTTTTTTTTTCCTGGGTTCCTTCTTCGTTTTACATCATTAATTATACAAGGTTAGTCTTCCCGGTGTCTTCCACATGCACTGCCCCTGGGGACGTGTACCCCTGTTCTCCACCGGAAAGGGCACGGGAACAATGTCAAACGCGCCACCGGGGGAATACAGAATTATCCAAAGACGTTTCTCCTCTCCCTGCTCTGGCGCTCGTCTGCTGGAGTCGTACGGAGGGAGTCATTTTCCATCAAATCTGGTTCAATCGAGACCATATACAGCGGTTTAGTGGGGCAGGATGTGGAGTAAGCCTCACACAATGGGTTTCTATCCGCCATTGTGCCAGTTATTGCGGCGCGCAAATCAATCCATTTTATTATTTTTGACACATCATCATTTCCACGGCACCTTTTTTTTTTTTCACCTTTTAACACTCAGCATTGTGCATGTGTGTGTGTGTGTGCGTGTGTGTTGGGGAGGGGCGGCTGCAGTGTCAGTGACCTTTTCACCCCGGGGGTCGACGAGGCCTCTGTAAAAGCCGGGCGGTCACGTGAGCGGTGGAGACACAGGCAGCTGCAGGGGAACAGCCCCAGCTTAACACATCCACTTTAATTCCCTTCATGCCGCGGCGCCCCAGTGAGAGCCATCAGGTCCGGTCAGCGCGGTAAAACTGCGCAAGCGGCACGTGCAGGAGGCTGATCCGATTTTTGAAGCATTTGGGTCGCCATTTTGCAGGGAGGAATTCTGGCACTGGCTTTAAACGCACCTTATGTTCCGGCGTGTTAAACAACCGGCTCAGTTCGGAGAAAGACATCTGAACAGATTCTGAACGTACATGAACGTCTGACTTCTGATTTGGAATTAAACCCGACTCAGATGACAAGATTCTATATGAAAGAGCGATCAGTGCCAGCAGAAAGACTGTAAAAGTATCTAGGTTTGCCTCGTGTAACAAAGAGGAGCCACAGCCTTAGACAAATCATACATGTTAAACATTATTAAAAGTGCGGCCACACACCTCTAAAGGAAACCAGCAGCCAAAACACGGCCATGAAAGAACCTGCCTGGATAGATCCCATCCCTCCGCCTCCCTGGGAAAGTCTATAAGCTTAATGGAGAGGAGTCAAACTTCAGATTCAAAACGAGCTTTATGGGTTTTTTACCCCATGTTTTGGGAACAGTGAAGCAGATCTTTCCTCTTACAGGAAGAGGTGAGTGAGTTTGCCAAACTGTTTTCATGTAATTCTTGTAGTCGTGACCCCGGAGGTTTTTCCAGGCCACCTGCTTATGGGAGTGCGGTGGACAGAGCCTTTTCGGTCCCATGCGGTGGGAGTGAGAGCCGGGTCGCTGCTCTGCTCTAAGCCAGAGGGATTCCGGTTTGGCCAGATTGGATTCCGTCATTGCTGGCGGGGATGATGCGGTTCTGCTCCACTGACTGGAGCCCATCAGCCACACGGAGGGAGCTTACAGTCTGGTGTAAAATCTTTAGAATTAGCATGTCTATGTCTAAGGCCATAATCCTCAGGCCGAGAAAACGTGGGCTGTCCACTCCAGCGTGGTGGCGAGTCGCTGCAACTCCACTTTTATTCCCACTGTTGTTGAGAGGGGATAGAAACCGTCCAACCCTCAATTATGGCTAAGGAGCAAACGTCCTTTAGTTCCATCACAGGACTGATGTTAGTTATCATTCTTCAGTCAAACACTGTGCTTTGCACCCTTTACTGAGTGGAGAAATTCTTTTACAAGAGCCACGGAAGTCCCCACACAAGCTGGCATGAGAAGGACAGACCCACACTGACACCAACACATATTACCACAAGGAGAGAAATAAAATGTTTATTTTACCATCTGTGTTTTTTTTTTTCTTTTAACACTAATAAAGTCCTGTGGATGGTAAACATCCGCAAAACACAACAAATACAAAGAATAGTGTCTCCATTGGGTTCACCCAAGAACATTTTGGAATCAATGTAGTGATAATGGAAAAAAAAAAAAATCTAAATTCAATCTGATTCATCAGAAAACGTAACAAAGCAAAGAAACTGTAACAGATGAACGTGTTCTGCTACTGATCACGAGAGCCCCAGAGCGTGTTCCAAACAGTGAAATTTCATGAACCATCACTTAGTTTCATTCCATTTGGGGGTGGAGAGTTAATCATCTGGGTTTTGGTGTGCTTTAAAGCAGTTGTAGAAAATATTTCATTCAAAAAACAGAACTGGGGGGCTGCGTACGTTAAAATGATAGAAGACAGATAACAGTTTTGAAGCCGCATGTCAGTATGAACACAGCGCTGTGTTGTGGGTTTGGACTTCTAACGAGCCTTCGTTTCACTTAGCGTTTAGATTTTTCATAACAAAAAGACATACATGGAATGGAAAAAAAAAAAAAAATACAAAAAAGATACAAAGCAAACGTTCCAGAAAGGCATAGTATTGAAAATAAGAACAAAAATATGAATATATAAATTCTATGACTTAGGACAGCACATCTTTATGTATACTGTACCATCTAATACGTACCAGCAAGACATTTTTCATAAAAATGTTTTTGGTCCTGTGTGAGTGTGTTTTTCATGGAAGGTCTGCATGGCAACATTACACCTCAGCTCCAGCGTTCAGCTACTTTGTGCTATGCTTCCAGGCCATTTCCCCGACAGCTTTTCCGTTCACAGTTTGCGAGCATTAACTCATTATTAGTGTTAGTCTGCAGTTCTTCATTCTGGAGGAGGGGACCTGAAGCACACTTGATTTTCCAGATGTCGAGTGTTCGTCGCGTCACTCAGGCTGAACAATTAACACTTTCATGACCGGTACAATGTTAAATAAAATATGAGAAAATATATCAGTTTTATCTTTCTCTTTTTTAAAAGGCTAGTGTTATGATTACTCTTTTTCTACAGAGGGGTAGTTGAGACAAAGCGAACGGCCAAAACGACGCATAAGAGGTCATGTTCGTCGGACTGTGGCTTGAAGCTAAAAAGGCCTTGTCTAACCTTTGCCCCTCAATAATAGTTTCTTATATATACAAATAAAATATGCAGTGAAAACACCCCACTGGCTGGAAGGAGAGGATGCTCAGTCGATCGGGGGCCACGCCTCGTCCCTCCCGCCCCCCGCTACAGCAACCTTGGAAGAACTTTGTGGCCATGTTGGCTAACGATAAGGAGGCCCTGATGACAGAACTGATATCAGTGCAGATTTACATGATACAAAAATAATTAATAAAGAAGGAGGCTTAAGGGCAAAGTGGTTATAAATGGCAGAGTGTGAGACTGGTTTTGGCAAATAAGCGTTCTATTGTGCATGTGCAGCCCTCCAACAGAAGGTCGATGTCGCCGGGTTGTCTCGTAACCATGCAGCTTGAAGACACTGAGACATCACGTAAACACGTGTGTGTGAGAGGGTGTGTGTGCGCGCGCGTGGGTGGTGTTCATGAGCACAGACGTCACTTCTCTCACACACACTCCTCCGCAGACATCAGCAGAGGGTTGATGTACTCGAAGCCTTCAAACTCGGACTGGTCGATTTTCCGGACCACATCGCTGAAATGAACACAAACAGTTTTATTCTTAATTAGTTCGCCGAACAACTGAAAACGCCCGACGAGCTAAGGGGGGGGGGGGGGGGGGGGACTCACTCGTCATCGGGTGTGAGCTGGATGGGCTCGTTGGTGAACTGGGCGTCAAAGTTGTCCAGTCCAAATTCCCCTGAGATGTTGGGTTTGAACGGCGGGACCACCTGCTTCTGCTCCAGCTGGAATCAGGAAGGAACACCACATCAGTTTTCAGGCACTAATTTAACTGGGAGAAACGCTGGCTCTTCCAGAACTTTTTTGAGAAATTACGGCAATAAAAAGAGCACATTCAAAACGGCATGAAACGTGCAGTGAGAAGGTGTCAGGGATCGAGTTGAGCCTGAGCACATTATATTAAGTGAAATAAAAACCCATTCGGGTAAATCAAAGTGAACTCTACAAACCCAGAAGTGGAGACGATGAGCCTCTTTTTGTCTAAACCTAACCCTAACATTAAAAAAATGAGTGGCCCCTTCTGGTTTTTGAACTGCTGCTGGCTACGGGCCACAAAAGACAACGAGTTGTGTTTGTGTCAAGATGCTAAACGTTTCAAAGGCTTAAGGAGCTGTAATACGCCTCATAAACAGAGACAGGAGTGTAAAAACACCAGAGGATATGTACATGTGGAAAAACAAGGCAGCTCGTGTTATTTTTCTGCTTTACAGTAAAACTAAACACCTTTCGGTTCACACGTTGCCGGTCAGACTGGAGCTGTGAAGGCGCTAATTATTCCGAGAAATTCTGATGGTACTTTGCCTAAATCGTTGTGACATTCCCCAGACTGAATGCTCTGTAAACTGAGAAGCTGGCCAGGCGTGAGGATGAATAATAAATAATAAAGTGTTGCTCGAGAGGTCAAAATATGCGGTGGAGAAGATGCTGTTGGTCTGGCATCAGCACAGAAGTCTGGTTTAAAAAAAACACGATGTGTGACTAATGCCATGTCGTTTGACCCGCGCTCTGTTTGGGATTAAATTCATCAGAACACTTGGGTACCTCCACGACCCCCGTCTGCATCCTGCTCTTTACAACGCTGGGGCCTCAGTTGCTCCCCCTGCAGGCCAACGGGCAAATCACGGGCCAAACTTTTGGGTTAGGAGGGAAGGGCAGGGGGAGGAGTGTAAGCCGATCTGTCCAGACACTCTGACCGACTGCTGGGCCTGTGCTCCAGACCAAACAGGGAAAAAGAGGTCATGCTGATCCCTGCTGAGCTGCCCTGTCTGTCGGTCGCCCAGCTGCACGTGTGCGTCTGCCTTTGGAGGCTAAACGCACTTGAATGCGGACACACTTCTAAAAGGGCAGCTCCTCTACGCCGGCATTTTGTAAAACCGTGGTATGAATTCATTTGGACCTGTGCCAGCTACCGGGACACGTTAACAGAGCAGAATCTTTCACAACCTTTTGAATTTCTTTTTTAAATGTCTCAAGTGTTTCTCAGAACAAACAGAATATGTGTGCCGATGTCAATAATTAACCCATTACTTTAGCTGCAGTTCTCCCCATATCAAGGTGTTAGCACAGGGTCTCCCAGCCATGGTTTCCTTTACAGTCCCGTGTGTCATGAGACAGGAATCTGTCTCGGTCTTCAGTCACATCTCGCTCATTGCGGAAACAGGAAGCGTTGAAATATCTGAGTATTTTTAGTCGTAGTTTAAAATTTCACGGGTGTTCTTGAAAGTGATTCTGACATGACCAAAACGGAGGCCTCTCTGCTGTCTCCTGAACTCCGCTCCATAAAAATATGAATGGGCCACACAGATTTTTAAAAAACAGTCATAGCAAAAAAAACAGTCAAAACTAAAAGCAGTCAATCGTGGTTTTCAGTATCTGGAACTGAGCTTTCAGTCTCAGTCTGATTACAGGAAACTCAGTGGGCAGTGCAGTTTCATAGAGACGTCACAGGGAGGCAAAGGCTGAAATCAGTTTGGATTATGGTTTCTGTATGAATATTAAGCATCGTTTTAACCGTCCAGACACACAGGGCTTAACATCTGAGCTGTGTAGGATCCGTCTCCGCTCGTTTCCCTTCCTTCTTTGGCTTTGTGTCTCGGCCTGTGTGTTAGTCATCCGATCTGCTGCGGTCAGTCTGCTATTTATTCCTGCCTGCTTTCAATTAGATGCAAGACAGTAAGCCGCAGATCTGACAGGGGCTACACCTGCAGAGACCCCCCCCAAAGCACTGCTTTGGGAGGTTTTTTATTTCTTTTTTTTGCCGTCTGGCAGCTGTTTTTTTTCTAAGTTCACACCAGAGACTTAAGTTGACCTATTTGACAAGTGGGATGCACCAGTGATACTTGCCCTCATTATGAAGTGGTGGTTTAGGATGAAAACCATGATAGAAGTGAGGAATAAAGCAAGTTCAGGCACGGAGAAGGCAGAAAGAAACGTTGACACGGACATAGAGCAAAAAGAAAAGAAAAAAGAAAAAGAAAAAATCGAATCACTCACCAGATCCCAGTCGACGTTTCGGAAGAACGGATGGCCTGTGATGTCTGCAAAGCCTGTCTGAGGGTGGCAGCCCAGACGCTCCTTTGGATCCTGTGGGAGTGAGGGTGAGAAGAGGGTGAGAGACGGTGGGAGATGGTGGAAGAAGAGAGATAAAATGTCAAAAACCCAGAAGGGGGGGGGGGGGGGGGAATGTGTGAGGCTTGTGGAAAAAGATGGTGGGAAAGTGAGGAGCTGTGAGAAGGTTTCTGCACAACGGTCAGACAGGAAGCCAAAAGCTTTACAGAAGAAAATGTGAGTATGAGACATGGTTCCATTCCCTGGTTTGGGTGGCATGAACCAGGTTGTTGAGTGGTGGAATGGTGGAGTGTGAAAGCATCATTCTGACCTACACTGCTCAATATTTTGACATTATTCTTTCTGGTATTATTCTGGGTTGGTTCAATTATGGGTGCGTTGATAACAGTTGCAGTGGTTAGCACAGCTGCTTAACATCTGGGAAGCTCCTGCTTTGAACCACAACTTTGGCCTCTTTGTGGAGTTCGCACAGTCTCCCGGGACCTGCGTGGGTTTTCTACAGGTGCTCCGATTCCCTCCTGAAGCCCTACGTTATACACAGGCTTCAGCTTCCTGTGAACAGGTGAATTTATTGATCGTAGACTAAGACATATGTTCTTTGCTTTTAGATAAATATTCATAGTTTAACCACCAACAATCAGTTGTTGTTTTTTTAAATCTGAAAAGACAAACATCCCAGATCCTGAGTCCCTCAAAACATCTCAGACCATGCTGTAAACATCCAGAAATTATGAACCATCATGGTACAGAAATCAGGGATTGTTATTGTGCATTCTTTTTGGGGTTTTTTTTAAGAATATGATTTTTGTACTGTTAAATGAGATGCAATTACCGCTTGGCATGGCTTAGTACTGATCTTTAAGATAGATAACAGCTGATATCGGCACTTGCCGTTTCCAAACCCCTGTGCCTCGTATCAAACTCCAGTAAAAAACTCCACCCTGCCAGACTTTTTAGCTAAATTGAGGTTGTTTACATGAGTTTTGCACCTATGATAAATCTGTTCCGAGTGTGGCATGTCAAAGCCTGACATTAAAGGACAAGAGTGATTACATGATCTGTAAGGGTGAGACAGAGGAAAGAAAAGGCATGACACCGAGATGTGGCAGCAGGGGTGATAATAATGAAGTCACTCCCAGCAGGAGTCGACACGGTTTCAGACAGGTATCAGCCCGTCTCGGCTTTCCTTACCTTGTTTAGGAACCCCTTGAGAACACTGGCAGCTTTGACTGACAACGAGCGGGGGATTCGAATCTGTTTTTCCAATATTACTGAAGGAAGAAAAAGGTGGGAAAGGGGGGGGGGGGGGGAGAATGGTTAGGACAGACATCCCTGGCACTAAAATAGCACAGGCACAGTTTAATGATGCCACGCGGCAGCTCTTTAGCTTTCACCAGGGGCTGTGAGCGTGCATTTTTAATATCAACTAGTTCTGTAAACACTGAATCCGTAAGAAAAACACATCTGAGAACATATTTATAAAGAAATGAGGAGGCGCACACACGGGTTCCCACATTTCCCTGGAACAGATGGCACACGCCTGGCGCCGAAAGCAGCTTTTATGAAGGTGTTGGTATCAAGGTGCTGCCTGTTCCACGAACCAGTTTTTTTTTTTACTTCTTATTTTTTTGCAGCTTCAGACATCAGCTGTGAGCGTTTTACCTTGGAAGAGGTAGTCTTCTGTGTTCTGGTCTGGGTTGTCGGAGCTGCCGACGATGTCGAACGGCGACCGGCCCGCCATCATCTCAAACATCAGCACGCCGAGCGCCCACCAATCTACGCTGAACCCTGAGACACACACACACACACACAAACGTTGTCCGTTACAGCTTACAAATCTGACACCAAAGATGTAAAGTGACCAGGCTTTAAAATGACAGATGTGTGCTTAAAGTGGTTAAACTGATGGGTGCACCCCGTTGGGAGCAGAGCCTCCGCCTGCGCACTGACAGTTCTTACTGAAAGCTGCATACTGCTGCTTTTTAATCCACCACTTTTTAATTAAATGCCCTAAGTAATGGCATCTACACACAGTAACTGCAAAAACATGAGGTTCAATTATATTTAGAAACATATGCACCGAGAAGCTGCATTTCATTAGAAAATCTGGAGTCTAAATTTTTCCTTTTAGTCTGGTCGGAAAGAACAACATTTTTTTTAACTAAAGATAAAACTAAAGATGATGCAAGACACTGGAGGGATTAGATTTATGCGTGTTTGGCTTTGAAAATTGGAGAAAGACAAGAAAAATTAAATCCCACAGAAGGCACAGGGGGGACAGTTATCTGTCAGAAGTTATCTGTTTAACACATCTATGATCATCACATCTCCTCATGCAAAACTTATTTTTTCTCCTCAAAGATTAGTTTCCTTGTCAGAGAATAATATAAATAAGATGAAAGCCAGAATGCCCTCAGAGTCGCACGAGTTAAAGAAAGCAGATGGCAGTGTAACTATAATTGGGCGCATTCATTCTCATGAGTGGGCGCAAGTTAAAGGTGGCAAAGCTTGAAGTGGACGAAACGGGAAGTTTTGCAGATGGAGCCTGTTGAGAATCCGCTCTTTTGTTCACAAGTGTTCCCAGCAAACATGATTACATTTCTATGGTATTTCATTCATAGCGCCGACGTTTGCCAGCCACACGCCACCCTCGGCGGAACAGAAGTCCTCAGAAATCAAGCAGATAATGACGTTTGACTTCAGAAAATACGACGACCAGACTGAATAACACATTTCTGACTAATTAAATTGTTTATTGATCAGATTAGCTCAGATGTTTGTCTGCAACATAAAGAACAGTGATTAAAACACCGGTTATACAGCAGTGGGAATGCACTGATTGAAATATCCAGCAGCTGTGTGAGAAGCTAATAAGTCCAACCATCATTTGGACTATTATTCAAGATCTGTGCTTTTCCTTCTGAGTGATGGATAAAATGCTGGAAACAGCTGTTGTTTTCCTTTAAGATAAACTGGCCAGACATTTAACTTTTTTTGTGTGTTTTCTTTTTGCCATGAAACTTGTCGCTATGATACCACATTGGTTACCAGGGAGCTGATTCTATTTTTACTGTATTATGTGTCCAGATACTTGCACAATCAACTTAAGACTTTTCATTTTTCCAGATTATTAATATTTTTTTAATATGTGCTGTACGCTAGGGTCCAAAGAGGGCTTCAATAAAAGGGGTGTAGACATTTTTCAAATCCATTTGTTGGCTTAAGTTTTAAATATTTTTTTTGTTGTTTAAAGATATTTTTATTTTATTTTTTTAAGTTTTCTCCACATTGTCTGCCAATTCCACACAAATCTCTTTTTTTGGAAAATTTCCATCCCTAACAACTCACCAGTTGTGACAGAAGGGACAGAAACAGAAAAGGGTAATATTTCAGAGCAAAAATGATTAAAATCTTGAAAATTTGGTAGATCTTAATCCAAACTTTTAAGAATCTGTGATATTAGTTTTAGGTACAGTTTTTGTTTATTGGAGTGGAAGTCAATCTGCATTGTTTCCGAGTTCAAATAAAGTTCTCGTATTTTTTGCCCAGCCCTTTGTTGGACCATAAAGGTATTAAAAACTGAAACTTTCTAACAGTTTTCGCCTTATAATACCAAGTCTGTTAATAGTTTCAATAAGTCACCTTTTTCCTGGAAGTATATTGCAAAATAGGGGGTGGCGTCTTCTACACCACTCTCGCATCCTTGATCATAACCAACATAATGCCCCACAAACTTTTTTTTACTGCTAATGATCAGATAGAATTTCTGGTAAGTGCCTCCACATTGTAATTTCTCACCGTAATCCTCTCCTCTGAGTATTTCGGGAGCGATGTAATTGGGGGTACCACAGAAAGTGCTTGTTGTATCTCCTGGTCTCAAACCCTCCTGCAAAAACAGAAAGATTACCAGCTTTAAAATCATCTCAGAGGGCGGTAAACCGACACTTGTGAAGCTGCGCGGGTGCTTTTATCCAAAGTGCCCCCTGGCATCATTAGAACGCACATTACAGTGTAAGCCACACCTTGCACATGCCATAGTCTGTGAGTTTGATGTGTCCTTCAGAGTCCAGCAGCACGTTGTCCAGTTTCAGGTCCCGGTAGATGATTCCCCGCTCGTGGAGGTAGTTGAGTGCCAGACTGATCTCTGCTGAGTAGAATCTGAGAGGAGGGCATAACAATTAAAAACCTACCAAAATCCAAGCTTCTGCAAAAAGAAAACGAATTACCAATGCTCATCACTTATTAGTTAAAACGAGCCAAGAAAGGGCGGAAAAACATTTTACCTGGCGTGTTCCTCTGGGAGTTTCCTTTGTCTTTGCATGTGGAACATAAGATCTCCACCGTTTACATATTCAATCACAAAGAAGAGTCTGTGGAAGAGAATAAATGTTTAATCATCTCTGGATGTATGGGTGTGCATATCAATGAGCACAAAAATCCAAACGTAATCTTTCTACCAACAGGTAGAGCCGTAATCCTAACCACACAGTCGGTCCCTGACCTAAAAAGAAAGCGTTTAGTTCAAGTGCACGGGCACACCTCTGTCTGAGCAGGAAGTAGGTGAGGAAACTCTCAGCTGATTCCTTTTATTGGGGCATGACTTCCTTATGACAGCGCGGCTCTATTTACAGCTGTCCAACACACATTTTGCTCAGTTTAGCTATTTTCAAAGCGGATTCAATCAGTCTGCAGCTTTCTCCACAATATTTCTTTTCTAGTTTGAATTTATGATTATGTGCCTGACTTGGTGGTATTGATCAGACTTTACAGAGCTCCATCTGCAGCCCATGCTCTCTGAAAGAGCTTTAAAAAGCATGAAAGAAATCAGTCTTCGTAAGAGTTAAAACACAAACTTACAGAGTTTCCAAAGTGTTGGGACTATAACCCAAATGAGAGAAGAGGTCTCACCTGCTCTCTGTTTGGAAACAGGAGTGGAGGCCCACCAGGAAGGGATGATTAGAGGCCTGCTCAAAGACATGCTTCTCTGTTTGGACCCAATCGATGTCCTTGAAGACAAACACACAGAGACACACCCCAACGTCAATCCGAGATCATTCTGACATAGTGCCCTTGAACTAATAAAAGCTGAATAAGCAGAGAGTTCCATCGACCATGCAACAAAACTTGAGATTCGCTTGTGTGGAAGGGGGCCAGCTGCAGGAGAAAACGGCTGAGCCAGGAGGAGCGGGAGCAGGACACTATTGATGGCTGGATGATAATATGTCTGGACACGGATGCTGCTCGGGCTGACGGGGCAGCGACAGAAGAACACTTCAGCATTGATCGAGAGGCACTTGTCAATTTGTCAATCACACTAAGTGCGTCTAATCAAGGCTAACTACTCCTTTTGCTGCTGGCTGTGGGGCGACATGTGTTCCCGGAGATCAATTTCTGATGACATGATGGTTTATCTACACCTTCTTAGAAAGACTGATGGCTTTGAAGAAGTCTGTCAGGTTTACTTAGTTGTTCGGACGAGATAGAGAAGATGAACGTTTCACAGCAGGAAACAAACGTTAATTGCGCTGAAAAGATTAGGCCGCATCGATTCTGTTAATTATACATAAAGACAGACAACTGATGACATTATCGAAGACAACTTCCTCAAACCACAAACGAGCGAGTCGTGGTCTTATTGTCTCGCAGAATATAATCGATATGGAGAGTTTTTAAATATGATTGTGAAATGTGTATTCTAACAACAAAGGCGAAGACAATTGGTCTAGACATGTTTAAGATTAAAAAAACAAACTATGTGCTGTGACAGAGCATTTTTGAAATTCTGGTCTGATTTTTCTGTCCCTTTGACCTGCTGTTCTGGGTTATGTTGTGTTTATTCTATTTGCACTTTTGTCTCACAATGGGCCATCAGGAGCCAACAAAGGTGATACAAACAGACGGCGGACAGCTTAACCAGACGACGGTACCTCGTCGTCGTTGACCAGCTCCTTCTTGACCACCTTCATGGCGTAGATGCGCTCCGTCTTCTTCAGCTGCACCAGCAGCACCTTGGCGTAGCTGCCTCTGCCGATGACCCGCAGCAGATCGAAGTCTGCCAGGCCCAGGCTGGAGGGCGATTTCCCTGTTTCTCTGCTGTTACGTGCCTGGTAATGACAATTAAGCAGTCAGTGGGGCAGGGCGTGAAATATTGTCAAGCAAACAGTAAACAACTTAACGTGCCAACACAGAGATCATTTCTCTTGAATCATTTATTGCATCAACATTTTTCATCCAATCTCTGCACTGAACTATTGACAAGGCAGATAATTTGGTTTGGGCCGGGAAGTGATTTCCTTTGGGTGATTTTGTAGATGAGACCCCTCCTTTCTCCATTTTTGAGAATGAATCTTGGTAATGATTTTCATGTCTCTATTAAAAACCATCACGGTGCCTCCATTAGGTTAGACTCGTATTACAATTCCACTTCTCGGTAAACACGGCTCCCACCTTCATCGTTTCCTCGCCTGTCTTCCCTCGTCTCCCGTAACCGGCTCTGCTCTGAGCCATTTGGACTCCCGATACACCCCCCCTCCCTTCATATTAGAACCCTTTCCCCAGAGTTAGGCGCAGAACGGTAGATAAGATCCAGTGGGTTGCCCTCTTTTATTTCGATCTGCAGCTCCCCAGCTTTACCCAAACTACACTAACCCCTAACTACACCGCGAGCCATTAATCAGCTTCTGGTGTTAAGAGCTTTGATAAAAGGTTACTTAATTAGCTCCACCAAAGGAAATCAATACCCAGAGCACAGCAAGGTTGCCGACGTCGGCATGCTCTCCATCACACAGGCAGAGCAGGTAAAAGAAAGATCATCTAAATGCACATTAATCTGGATGCTTGTTCTTCTTCTCACACATCCTCCATCTTCAAATGTGTGTGCACGCATGCTCCTGCACCAGCAAGGTGACGGATAATGAGTTACATATCAGCATTTAAAAAGCCTTCATTCTCACCTCTTTTTCCTCTCCATCGTAAGTCAAGCTTTCTCTGGAGTCTTTATTCTGAGGGCCTGAAACCGAGGAAGGAAGAGGAGAGGAGAAAGTGACAGACAGAAGGAGAGGGGAAGGCGGGAGGGGGAAAATGGAGGAGATGACAGAGGAAGGAGTGAAAATAGGTGAGAGACAGTCACACACTTTGTTCACAACACAGTGTGGTGCCAGATTCATTTCGCACCGCTTATTTAGAACAGAAAACACCAACTTTGTTCTGAGGCTTTTCTTTCAACGGCACCACACTGTTTTCCTTCTGTATTTCAATGTTTCCGATGCTTAGTGACTACCCCCGGTGAACAGAGAGCATCTACAGCAGCTGCCTCTTTATCATCAGTATTAAAAAGTTGAGTGCTTATCATTTTTATTTACTTTTCTCAAACTCTTACAGTCTTTTAGTTGAGATGTTGGAGTTAGAGACTTAGACATTTGTTCACTCAACACTACTTGAACAAATTGTAAACAAACAATAAAGACACACAAAAAGAATCTCTATTAAAGGCATCATCAACTCAAATTTTCTATAGATTTGGTTGGTTGTTTTTTTCCCCCTCAAAACTCAGACATGCTGCTAAACTCTCTTTAGGTCTCCACATCAACTATAAACAATATGACAAAGAAATAGTTTTATTTCTGTTTCAGTCATATGAGCTGAAAGCCATTGAACCCAGTTTGTATAAAGATAACAACACTGATAAACTAATGTTATCTGCTCATCAAGATTTATGTGATCTAGAAGGACACAGGTGTGGTTGTTATTTCAAAGGAAAGCGATCCGAAAGTGGCTCTGATGCTTCAGAAGTCTATAATGAGCAACAGAAGAATAATTAAGACGGGAGCTTGTCTCTCTGTGCGTCTTGACATCAATAAATCTTTATTTGGTTCACAAAACAGCCCGATTCTTATTTTCAAACACTAAGAAGTGTAAAGTGTGTGTGTGTGTGTGTGTGTGTGTGTGCGTGTGTTACCTTGATGTTCAGCTGGGTCTAACTGACTCGACGGCTGACCGGGCATTATTTGGTCCTACACAACGACACTCACTATTAAATATCGGCGTGTGCGAGTCATGGAGGATAATGAGCCATGTTATGCCTTCAAACTAACGAGCAGGACATTGGTCACGGGTCTTACCGGGATCATTGGTCTGCCACACTCCACCGTGACCAGTTTATGGCACTTCTTGTGCACCAGCAGTTTGCAGTTGATGCATTTGTAACCTTGTCTTCCCAGACCCCAGATTCGATCTGTGCAGATAGCGCAGTGGGCTCGCTGCACAAAAAGCGGGAAATGAATATAAAAACAAAATGTTCAAAGACAAGAAAGAACTATATTCAAGAAAGATAAAGATGTAAAGGCCGCTTCGGAAAGAAGTCTGGATTCAAACCTGAACTGAGCCCCGTGTCTAAGTGTTAACTTTTATTATTTTTTACTTTAAAAAGTCCTCCGTTAGTTTAACACTTATGGCATGAATACCTGATTACGGATATTAGGTGATATGAAATACTGTACATGAAATATGATCATATAGATCGAAGGTACAGCCCAAAATGGAAAAAAATACAAAGAATTCAAATAATTAAGGGCTTCACAAAGCAAACCAGATAAGACCAAATTTAGAAAATGTCTCACTCTGTTAAAACGTTTGGCCTGAAAGGCGTGACCACTGGCATAATACAGCTTCCTCCAGCGTCGAGCACCGCGTCGATATATTGACTCTGAGGAGAAAGAACGATCCCATTAATGCATACATCTCTTATTCAGGCATGAAAACCTGAAGCTTAGATCTCAGAAATAAAAACTAAGGGAACCCAAATGAATTTCAAAGCAGATCTCATAACACTGATTTGAATGACGTATAAAACCGTGTTCAGAAATGATTCAAAAGGCTGTGGAATTACAGCACATCTTTCTATATAAGCCACAATTCCACCAATTTTCAGGTTCACCATCAACACACTTTGGTTACTTTCTTAATGCAAATCTTGCTTTTTAAAATCCATCCGTACATCTGTAGTTTGACAGGAATTAGAATTTTGAGGCGAGATAACTATCATTATCTTTTGTGTTCAAAAGCCACAATCTATTAAATAAACTGGATTAATAAATTGATCTACAAGATGTAGGCGGACATTTTCTCTTTAAACTTCTGCGTCTTTAAAAAAAAAAAAAAAAAAAGCTCAATGTTCGACATCATTGAAAGTTTAAGCAGAAAATAGTCATGACTTTGGTGTGTTTTCCCTTTTAATTAACAGCAGCACAGTGCATAATTCACACTTCTATGTCTGGCGTATGCAGCATCCCCAAATTTTCAATAGATTTTTATGATCTTTTTAATATTATTATTTAACTCAAATGTAATGTAAAAAAGACAGTTCTTTTTTAATACCTACAATAAGAACGTAAAAGGGAAAAGAAAACATCTGATCATTGTTTTACAAAGTCACACAAATGCAAAAAATATTGCTCCATCGGTGAAAGCCTTTGCTTTAGTGTCTTTAATTTGAAATATGAACAAAGAGCAGATGATGATCTTTAAGTCAGTATAAAAAGGAGAGAAAGCTGGACTCACTGTCTTCTCCTGGACAGGGCATGCCCGGTTTCTCTGGTACACATGGAAACACTGGAAAGAAAACAAAAGACATCACCATCTGTAGAGGCAGCCTCATCTGACGGCATTTGTGTGAGGATGCTTTCAGGGTGCAGAGCACATTCCACTTTCTGCCATCGACTCCTATGTCTTTGGTGTGTGAGTGCACCGTGTAACCGCCAAGAATAAAAGCAGCTATAAACACGCAGACCATTTAACATTTACAATCTACAGGGGGAAAAAAACCCATCGCCTCCAGCCATTTCTAATGAAATTCCCTTCTAATCGTGTTCATGTGCGTCGTACGGAACAGGAAGGGAAACAGACTTAGTGGACGAGGACATGGGGCAGAGTGAGTCAGAGACGAGGCGTGGGCCTTGGCCAATAAGCTTGTTAACTAGCAGACCTGGCGGCCCCCTGCGGCCCGGTCATATCCTCACGTCAACACCCCCACCTCAAGTCATCCTCTGCACTCTTGACCTGGCACCTCTGATTTGATTAAACCGCTAAATCGACTGCAGCCCTTGTCTCCCATAGCCTCGGGTCACATGCTTATACACATACGGCCTGTCAATCAAATATTCCATACAACTCCACATATACGCACATACAGCAGCATCTGAATTAACCACAGCCTCTGATGCCATGAAAGTGCACTTGCTCAAGGGCCCAAAGACAGACTGCAACAGTGGAAGCTGTGATTTCTGCACAGGTCACTGGAGCATAAACATATTTGATGCTTCTGTGCTGTGTACAGTATCAAGCTTTCTCATATGGATAGAAATAGACAGGGGGAAACAACTATGCATCTAGACATAAAAAGAGAAGTCAAAAGGGGCCAAAAAGCAATTAAATGGACATTTACATGGATACAATATGACAACTGAACGCGCCACTTCACTTTTTGTCGAACTCGTTTCATTATCAAATAACACGCAGCTCCTCCAGCCCGGACATCTGCCATACATGCCATTGTTTTTGTCAAACTCAGCTCGGCAGCCTGATGTCGGATTTAAATGGATTCTATGGAAATGATGTACATCAAGACTTTTTCTGGTTCTGTTGAAACGCCGCTACAGATAAGCATTTAATTATGCTGCTCGTCAACGCAAGAGAAAAGGAGAGGCTTTTCAATTTGATAAGAAAACAATTACATGGGGGAAAAAAACACATAATCCGAGTTGAAATAGGTAATCAACTATGAGCCAGAGCAGTTTCCTCTGCAGTGGCTCAATAACATGAAAAAAAAGGAGTATAATGCTGCCAACTCAACTTGTCCTACAAACCACAAAAGGGAGGCAGGCGATTGGCCAAAGGAGGCTAAACAAAACTTCAGTTTGTAACTGGAGTGAATTATGTGACAGGCTGCAGAGCCGGAAACGCTGAAAGTGTGTGTATGCTGCTGGGAATGATGTCTGCATGAAAAGCAGAAGTGCTCACCGTGGATAATGAGCTCCGAGTCTTTGTTGAGCTCGTAGAGTCGCAGCGCTTCCTCCAGCTCCAGCTGAGATGATACGGTGCAGGGGTCACCTGGCAGCAGAGGAGAGACGCGATGCCATTTGACAAACTCGCACAAACACGAAAAACCACAAGAAAGCGGAGCAATGAAAAAAGAAGAGACTTATTTGAACTTTTTACCTTTATATTCACTATTTTCATCCTTTAATGAGAAATAGATTTTTCCACTATGACCCACAATATATTCATCATTCAAGATAAGAATCCCAGAATGGGTATTTTCTTTTTATGTCAGAACATCTGGACTGACGACACATTTAGAGGAACGTTTCTGTATCCGGCAGAGTTGAGCTTTAATGAACAGATTCGGTTTATTTATGAGGCAATCGAAGTTGCAAAAACAAATTAATGAAAAATTCATCTCGATTATACTTTAATGTTTTATTGCTAGCGTGTGTGTCGGAGACTGAAGCAAGCGCTGTTGCTATGTCAGTTTATTCACTTTTAATTGGTCGTGTCTTCTCATTCAAATGTCACGCATTCACAAATATAATAATCGTAGGTCATCGATTCCATTCTTACAGCTCTACCTGCAGTACCTAATCACAGTGACTAACACAATGCACTGCACGTGCACAGAAGCTGTGACACAGAGTGCAAATCTAAAATGAAACAAAGCGCTGCAGAGAAAAGCTGAACTGGTGGGAGCAGTGTGACAATCAGCACAGAAAGTTATGGTCTCAGGGGCGAGTGCCATGATGGTGACCTCATTACAGGAAATGATAATGATGCATTTGTTTCCCCGATTGCTTTTCTTCACCGTTCTGAGTATGATAAAAAAAAGCCCAGGATTTCAGATGAAGTGTTTAGGCTGAAGACCTGAAGGTAAACACCTTCCTGTTTCGGTGAGCTGCGCAGGCAGGCGATAGGCGGAGCAGGGAAACTTTACAAAGCTGCCACAAACTTTTGAATGTGACTGTGATTATCCAGCTGGAGGTCATTACTTGTCTCGGATCATTTTGACTACGTACACACACTGAAAAAGGAGTTGGGAATTGCTCGTCTTTGTTTTCACCGTTTCGTGTCACATAGTTTTCCTCTCAAACGGCTCAAAGTGTCCCCTCATTTTCCTTTCTGTTCTCACTTTGAATCAGTTGTTCTGCCTTTGTGCTCAAAGACTGATGAAGCGGAGGACTTCAGGTGCCATTCGCTTTTGTGAGCTTATTTTCTCAGCGCATGATTTGTCTACAGTTTCCCTTAAAATGTCATTGAATCTAAAGAATGAGATCAAAAACGTTACCATATGCCTGCAGAAGAAACGTCCTTGGTAGCTATCTTGGACATTTTTCTAATACTTCGACAGTGACTGCACGGATGTGTGTGTCGGGTCTCCATTATTGGAGCAGAAGAAGACACAGCTAACTCCCAACAGTTTATTTAGCGAAGACCACCAAGCAGCTTTTATTACTGACACATGCTAATGACTCCAGGATCGTACGGGAGTCGCCACAAGTGGGAGCTAATCTAAGTGTAATGAGTTTTGGCAGGCTGACCTTATAGTGAGCTAAACGATCTGATGGCTCCATCTTTCCTACAACATTATTACTGTTGCCTGACTAACTGTCTGACATGACTGAAGGGGAGTGCTGCATTCCTTCTGGACTCACAGGACAGAAAAATTGCCATCAAGTGACAAGGATGTGCATGTCTAAGTGGGCATCTGTTCATATTAACACTACAAAAGACAAGTTCGATTAACCAATGGTTTCTACATTTCTGAAGCTTTTCCCCCCCAATTATTTCCTCTTTATGCATAAAAAGTGCAGTCAAGGGCCAACGTACCTTCCTCATCGATCCACTTCATGGTGAAGAGCTGGTCGTTGTCCATGGAGCACATGTCTCTCACCTCCCCGTACAAGCCCTCATATGAGATAGATGGTTCAAAGTGTGTGATCATGATGTCCCTGCATTAAAAAAGCAAATTATTGAACTGAGTGGATGAATTCTGGCACACATTAAACATTTGCACGTGCATTCATTACAAGCTTTGCACATCTATTTATTCATTCTTTAATTTTTAATTGACAACAGAACAAAAGCATTAATGCTATTAATGACAGGGTTTAAATCACTGAAAATCAGCTGACAGATGATAAAATTATTTAAAATTTTGACGCGTGTCACTGCCACAACCCTGTCATTTTAGAAATTAGAAAAAGTAATTGAAAATTTAAAAAAAGAAAAAATCTAGTCAAAAGTTTGAAAAGTTTGATTAAGCAAAAAATTAAAAGTCACATTTGAGAGTACATTTACAAAAGTTAGGCATTTTCATCTGACAAATCTAATTACTACGGTGTGAGCACAAACCGGTACGCTTTGTGCCCCCCCCCCGCTCAGATCTCTGCCTCCCTGTTGCAGCAGAAAAATGAGAAAGAAAGCCAGACATCTCACAAAGAAAAAAGAGGCAAGATGGGGTTTTTTTGAGGCAGTGTCTTGCAGTCTGTCACATTTGTGCGAGCAGTCGTCTATACAGCCTGACTGTGGGTGTGAGAAAGAGCAAGAACAAGAGCAAGAAGGACTCCCGAAAGGAGGGGGGTGTCAAAAACTCAAACAGAATGAATCGGAAGAGATACGCATTGTACTCCGGTGGTGGTCCTTTTGGCCAACTGGCCATTAACTGCAGCCAACCAAACACTTGGCTTCCTCCTTTTTGTCAATCATCTTTAAGCCAAACATCCACACACACACATTGTAAGACACGTGGATCGTTGATCTCTGGGGGATAAATGACCAGCCCTTATAATTTCCAGACATGAGGAGGATTGATGTCACCTGATCCCGTCACTTTGGTCCACCTCTGTTTACGACCTGACGACAGGGGTGGTGTGCCTCTGCGTTTACAGAGCTGCCGGCGACAGGGGTCTGGGCTCAGGAGCCTGAGTGGCCGATCGCGAATAAACAGGGAAATAAACAATGCAAAAAAACGATGGGAGTGGAGCAGACAGATGGAAATAAATATGGAAATGCTGTGTAAAATCTGTACCAGCACCCTGGGAGTGACCACAAGGGCAAATACTTCCTTCTACCTTCACTGCCGTCGTCAAATATGGACTCGGTTTTTTATATCAACTTGAGAGCTTTACTGCAGGACGATAAAATCCCACGACTTAAACCAAACAACACAGTCCTCAAGGGCATCCAGCGTATGAGGGCATTGTGGAGAGTGTGAGGTCAGAGCCAGATTAATCCTCACCCAGCCATTTAGAAGCGGATGTTTTGGTTTAGAGCATTTAAAGTAACCTATCATAGCGAAGCAGACATTTCTAAATCTCTTCCTCCAATCAGCTGGTGATAATCGTTATCTTGGAGGGGAGAGGAAGAGACTGGCGAATACACACCGCAACAGTCTGATGTCATCTCCTGGACCTGCATGGCAGCTCTACTTCCTCCTGAAAAGCCGATAACATCAGCAGACAGAGATTACACCAGTGTTCCCACAGCCTGCTGATCCAAACCCGTGTGCCTTTAACAGTGTCGGGTCTAACTCAACCACAAAGGTTTAGTCAATACTTTTTTTTTTTCGGTCGATGCCGTAGCTAAATATTAGCCTCGTCTCTGGTGCTTTCAACATCTTCCCCAGAAGCAGAGGAACCAGCTCAGCTGCTGGCTACAGAGGGGCATTTCATTTTACTGTGTTCTCTGTGTTTTACTGTGCACTCCGAAACACGCGACAGTCTAATCAGGTTTTTCTGTCTATTCAACAAACAAAAAAGTAAGTTAAAAAATAGCCAAATTAGTCCTCTATGATTTCAAAAAGTACTTTTACTTAAAAAGCACATCCTTTGTCAAGTTACCCTTAAACCTTAAGCCTAATTTATAGATGAAACTGAAAGATAATGTTTTCCATTAAATGATGACATAAGCTCTTGTGATTAAAAATTCTTAACATCATAAGTTTTCATTGTTTCAGCCTAATAATAATTAAACTGAACAAACAAACGGCATCTCTGTCTGATATGAAGCAGGAGCAGTATCTCATGAGCTGTGTTTGGATAAAAATTGAAATCATGTAACAAATAAAAAATATCTGTAATTCTAGATATGTCAGACAAAAACTTCTGCTTTGATTGTCTTGCTTCAATGTCAACTTCACTGGGTAACGAATGGACAGAAAATACCAAAGAGGTACATCTGCTGAAATATCTTCCTTACCTCTGAGTTAAATGGATTTACAAGGCCTGGCAGTATTACAATAAACGCATGAATTGTTTGGCTTGTTGGAGACAAAAGAAAGCATGTTGTGGGATTCCTTTGGGGTGACTTAGGCAGAAGGATTGTGCAACGAGTGACTGGAAGCTTATTACTGCTGAGGAACAGGGAGTAGTGGCATTCCACGCAGACCTGGCATTCCTCCTCTCTGCGCTATGTAACATCGAAATTAAAGGGGTGGAGGGTGGGGGTGGGGGGAGAGAGGACTGCTGACCTCTGCCTTTGGCGTCTTAACTGCTTTGAGAAGGACTCTGCTGTCCCACCTGCGCAGCATAGAGCCGTTCCTCGTCGATTAGCATTCAAGCCGGCAGAAAGGGTCACTGTGCCTTTCTGGGCTCCCAACCAGCACCTCCGAGCATCCGCCTCTCTGGGACTGCCGGGCCGGGACATGACCCCAGCAACTCCTTCACACTACCCACACGGATCACGAGCTCTAATGTCCCAAACAAAAAGGGACCCAGCAGCGGCTGGAGTTACCAAAACAGACTTCCAGACGCCCCCGGTCTGCAGCGGAGGAGCACGGCTCCGCTGCTCCCGACTGCAGGATGTTGTGGTCTCCAGGCAACGTGGCCCACCTGCAGTGCCAACAGGAGGGAGCCCGCTATTCAAGCAGCACCAACTGCTCACACTCCAGATAGAGCGAGGGACAAGGTCACCCATAATGACAGAATCTGTGCAGCACACCGTGTGAAAGATGTGCAGACATAACAACACGGCTGGGAATCCGAGATGTCCGCACGCCTTAGGAGAGCTTTGTCCCACATTTTAAGACCAACGCAGCTCCCAGGATTAAACGATGATACTAGAAAAAATCATTTAAAAAATGGAACCACGCCAAAAAAAAAAGAATGAAAATGAAACAATTCCATTTTCACATATTGTTGTGGAATGGAATTGAATTTGAAGCCTCCACACTGCTGGGGTTATGGGTGCATATCGAACCCCCTTCACAGTTAATCAGCCCTAATTGCTTTTGATTGGCATATTTTAACCTGAAGGAGGTTCCACTGGCTCTTCGCGTTTTGCTGTCAAAAAGAGAACAAATTCATGATGAGCATTAAGAAAATCGTCTGTCACAGATTATGAGTTCAAAAACAATTTAGAAAAAAAAAAAAGAAAGAACAGAACATTCTTTAAACAAGCAGTGCCTCAGCCCTCCAGCAAACAACCGGGCAAAACCCGGCGGTGAATGGACGGCTGCATGACTTTGTGTCTTAGTGCTGGAGGGGTATTCAGAGCAAAAGTAAAGTTCAAAAGGAGGAATACTTTTCAAATCTACACAAAGCCAAGCTTCCAAGCATTCATGCAGAAGGCTGGAGCTTTGAAAAGCAAGAGAAACTCCTTTTGAAAGCAGAAAATAATTGAACTGCTCCGTCAAGCTGGCGCATCTCAATTTCTTGCCAAACAGCATACCACACACATGAATCCTGAAGCTGATCTGATACACAACAAGCTTCTTAAAGATCAGGTGGCAACTCCAAAATAAAACAAAAGGTACGCAAATGTACCCTTGACCGAAAGTAATGAACTGGCTATCTCAAAGATGAAACAAACAGAGGCGAGTGTTTTTGACAACGTTAAAAGTAACCCTAACAAAAGTAGGAAGTAAGAATGAGCCATCAAAAAAAAATAATTAAAAACACATCCACGACCAGCCTTTTGTAGAAGCCACTCGTCCTCTTTCTGTAATAAGGCAGGCCCTTTTCAGAATTCAGCTGTTAAATTGACAGAATTGTTATTACAATTCAAATATTTCCCTTTTACGATAATGTTCCTCCTGCTTTCTGCACAAACGACCACAGCAGTGATGTCGGGAGCCACAGAGCGATACTCCAGGATGGACATTACATTATGAGGAACATGGAGTTGTCATGGCAATTCATGTTAGCCTGCTATGAATATGTAAAATGCAGCTGCGATAGCTAAAAGCAATTGAGAAAATTTATTTTTTCTTAGGTATTTCAGCTTGCTGAACAGCTGATGTGATTTTTAAACAATACACTGGTTTTATTTTTTGTACAGTTAGCACTGAGCTCAGAGAAAGGAACACAGTTCTCATCATCTCCACAGAAACTTTCACTCAACCGAGAGCAAGCCTCTAAACCACCGTGGTTTATGTGTGACAGGAATACTCAGCAGATACAAACTTTGGATCAATTCAGAGAGAACAAGACATCTGAAAAATATTCTCAACTTTGGGGTAATCTTCAGTTCATTCACCCATTCAGAGAGAAATTCGGCAAATGAATGTAGATGTGTGTGATCTTACCTGTGATGGTTTTTTGAGTAGTTTTATTAATATTTAGTGTTGATCATATCTCTATCTGCATGTTGAATGTAGTCCTCAAAGCAATGAGTTAATTGGTGTCAGGACAAATCTACAAGCTAAAACAAGTACTAATTCAAAAAACAAATTAAAGGAAAAGAGCTAAAAGAAATAATTAGTAGTTGCTGCTATTGAACAATGTCTTCTTTTATTAAAAGTGAACCTACTTGTGACAGACTGGGACTGACACCAGTCTGCCCATGCTGGCACCGTCTGACTGCAGACATACAGATTACAATGAATAGACTCCGAAAAGTCCACTTTCCATGTAGAGACTTTTCTATTCTTTGTTATATGATATATTTAGAGAGAAGTATATATCTTATTTTATCAAAATAAGTTGTACATAGACTCAGTGCAAAAGTCTGTCTCAAAAATCAAACAGCTGATATACTGGTTACTTCCTTCAGTTACTCTCAAGCCTTGGTGTCAAATAAGACAAACATTAGATACATGCCAAGTAGAAAAAAGTGTTTTCACTGGAATCATTACCAAAGAATGTGCCTAAAGGTGGACAAAAGTCATGTTGTTACTATTTCATATACGGTGAAAATAGCTAAATAGTCACAAAAGAATAGAGCATGACCAAGTACGCTCATCTGGCTTGACACCAAACCTTCCATTTTTCAGTCATAGCTTCTGTAAGGAAATATGTGCGACTCCGAAGATATCTTGGTTTACAATAAGCCAGTGTGAGCAATGCCAACACCTTTATACTGCATTTCCTCTTTGGAAACATAGCAACAATTCTTTGGCAGTGATGTCATGCATACTTCAGAGGCCTTCTTCTATGCGATGACACTGATGATCAGCACACTTTACAGAGTTCCTAAGGTGTGTCACGCGGTCAGTGAAGAGTACAACAGGTCTGGCTGAGATGACTTGCCCTACACGTTTTTCAAGCCTCCAATCACCGGCTCCATCAAACAGAGAGAGAAAGGAGACTGTGACATAGGCACAACACTAGAATCAATTATAGGAGTTCCAAATTATATGTCACACTTTTGTCATCCTAAAATGTGAAATTAAGATCACATGATTGAGTATAAATACTGATCACTTTTTGCAAAGTTGTGTCAAAGCTCAACTAGTCAATGAAAACAATGACCAAAACTTTAATGAATAAATAATGATATAAAACATATCGAATTTGCTACTTCCTGGTCCCATTTCGTCTGTTTATGAAGAAATGCTATCGACTGTAATTTGATAGTCAGTGGAACGTATGTGAAACTTGCTTTACAGATGAATTACTAGTTAAAATAACTTCCTACTTTACTTATAAATAGGGTTAACTGGTAACTGATACAACACAGCACTATAAGCATATGGTGAGATCATACAAATGTTGTTAAGATAAAATAACAGCTTGTCTGTAAACGGATGTGTAACCCGGCAACATGCACATCACCCCTACGGGTCAATCTGGACCTTAATTACTTCTATGTTCATAAAACTTTAAACGCCACTTCCCTATATTATGTCTAGCACCAGTCTTAGACTGAGAATCAATTTAAAACTGTCTGTGGGATTCAACAACAACGAAAGCCCTTAACAAACTGTGTTGGAAACAGTCAACTTACTTAGCTACTGTTAGCTAGCTAAGCAGGAAGACTAGCCCAAAAGCTTGAAAACTATGGCAGCATTAACACGATTTCATTACAGATACAGCATTTTAACATTTAGGTGTTTTGTTGACACGTTTCTGGCATTCCTCGGCGGGACTGGCTTTCCGCTAACAGGGCGTCTGGATAGTTTCAGCTGCCAAACTGCTCAAGATTACCGAAACCAACAGATAACCAACATTAGCCTGTCGTTAGCCCGCTTAGCTAAGGCTAGCCAACAGTTTAGCAACCACGTCTAAAACTTGCGCTGATTAACTTGTGGAGAAGGTCAGCTACAAAGTGAGAGACATTGTGATCGCTTACCCTTTGTAATAAGCCTTCACCCGGACTTGGTGGGAATTCTCGCCGGGGTGGGACATGGTGCTGTCCCGCAACGTCGGCATCATAAGCTCCGCCGCGGACACACAGACTCACCAATACCTCCCTTCCCTCTTTGGCTCTGGACGTGTACACCACGGACCAAAACACTTTGTTTGTATAGTCAGTCGACAATGCGAATAGCGCAAGAGCCAAATGTGAAAAAAATCCTGAACTTGGCCTTCCTCAGTCAAACAAAATTAAGATGCAAAGTAGAGAAAAACTTGCGGGATCCGCCAAACAACTCCCTACCGCAGAGGCCTAATGATGGACGATCCCATTATTGGAATGTTAGAGGGAGGCCAGCAAACTTAGAAATATAAGGTGATTGAAGACGAACTGAATGGTCAAACATTGACAAATATATTCTCACTTCAGATGTATAGTTTAGAACCTGAAAAGTCTGTCCTATACAATGAAGCACATCAAATTTTCTTATGTACATTTTAAAACACTTTGAGTGTATCCACTCCATCTGACTTGGTACAGTCAACTAGGTAAGGGCTGCATTCGTGTTAGAAAATCAAAGCTCGGAAAAAGTTCAGACCCACTAGAGTTGCGATGTACTCTCATGTGCGGTAGCCTGGAAATAACAACGCAAATAGACGGTAACATAAACGTTTAAGCTTGAGTTCAAAATTATTAAGAAAATAACCTAATGGTCTGTTAAAGTAGCAAGGAAAATAAATATGAAGAACAAAATAAAGGGAGAAAAATAACTGTACACTTGTAATAACATGTAATCCTATTTGAAGACAGCTGAAAATGGACCGTGAAAAGTTACTGATATCGTTTCCCTTTTCAGCCAGCATGTAAAGTTATGGGATTTAAATAGTGTTTATAGATTATATTGCAATATGTTGCAATATACAGGTAGGAAACACTGAAAACCAATTACAAGTCCGACAGCACATGAAAGTAGCGCGAGAGAAAATCCTTGGAACACGAGATCAGGATGAAATTGTGCTATGTATCCAGTTGTTGAAAACTTGTTATCTAATAAACATACAAACAGACTCCCTGCCCATAGCCAGTTAAATATCTGTCTTGATTGTCTCCACTTTGAAATACAGTTCTAACAATATTTGTGTCTCCACACATACGCACACACACACACCAGTCACAGTTTCCATTTTCTCTGTTGCAAACAGATTTTCTCTATATTTTGAGGAAGGTGACTTATGTCTAAGCTGAAAAAGGAACCATCTCATGCACATTATTTACATTTATTTTTCATTTACGGACTACAGATAGAAATATATAGGCTGCAATAAAAACATGTGTTTGAGATTAATATTACATATGCTAAATTGGAGTTGAAATGCTATAAACTCAGTTGGATACGGAGGGTACCCCTCGCTGGTGCTGTGGATGGTCCTCCTGCACGTAGAGCGGTGCTGTGTCGGAGCTTTCCACACACACACACACACACACACACACACACACACACACACACACACACACACACGTACACACACGTACACACGCGTACACTGCTGCTGTATAGATTACCCTCAGATTCTTATTTTTTTCTAATTTTTTGAAATCTCCATTTTAGAACCCACTGGTGCATCAAAAGGTGGCCATGGCTGGGACAGTGTACCGGGATGTGGTCAGTTCCTGATGGCCCACTGCTACGAACACCAGGCAGGTAACGCTGACATAAGGTGGATAATTGTGCATGCGTGAGGGGCTTCGGGGGGCGGCGAGCGAGCGCCAGACGCTCGCGTTAAAAGGACCAGATTTGTTGATGCACTCTGAGGAACGGTCGGCAGTGCTTTTGGTCAAATAAATAAATGGTTAACGCTCAGGGTTTGTGGAGGGTGATCTTACCTGCGATTGGAGCCGCCTCTGCAGCAAATGAATCAATATTCATTCACATAGACCGTCTCTGTTTATTCTCCTATGGTGACAGAAATGTAGTTTATGATGAGCACTGAAAGGGATATGAAATCAGTTTGCCGACGTCTTGCCAGTTTTATGAAATAATTAAAGGCAGAACTCCAACCTTCATAATATTTTTCAACCAACTGACAAAAATCCCATCCTTATATTTATAAACATAGTTTATTTGTGGGATGTGATGATTATTATTTCCCCCTCTTCACCCGCCAAGATTTATTCAAAGCATTTTGGTCAACATGAAAAAATATTTTATTGCAAGAAATTAGGTTAATAGAGAAAGTAAATAACAGAGTTTTATTGCATTCATAAAACATTAATAAAATACTGATTTTCAGTGGGACATTGTGGCCACACATTGCAGTGACCTACTCATTCAGAGCTGCATGGGGCACACATCTGTATCCTCATTTCAAGGTTTTTTTTTAGGTATCCAAGGTATCTGATTTTGATCCAGATGGGATATAAAACAAAGTAACAAAAAAAAAGAGTACATTTCTTCCCCTTTTTCCACAGTATTGTTTGAATCTATGCGATGCGGGAGATGGATAGGCAGAGCCCAGAAAACAAGCAGGCGATCAGAAGTAAAACCGGAGCCACCACATCGTCAACCGTAACCATGGCAACAGCCGGCTCCAGCAGCAGCACTTGCGTGCAGGTGCCCCCTGCTTCTCTCAGCGTCATCCCGCCGGACAGACAGGCTGTCCAGGTAAAAGACACAACATTAGACCTTTCCATGATTTTTTTTATCTTTAATTGGAGGTTCCTCTAAGTGACAGGCTGAGATGTGATCCAGGTCATGGATTATACCTAAGTGCAGGTCTGTGCAGTTCTTTCTTTGCAGTAAGTTTAATGCGTATAGAATATAGACAGCGCTTTTGACCTCTTTCAGTTCAAACTTTCTGTATTGAAGGGTGGTCCTGCACTCATGACCATAAAAAGCTCTATGAACCTGAAGCTAGTTCGGTCAGTAGACGATACCTTATATTTCTGTGTGTTTGGTTTGAGATAACAGACACAAAGCGATAGGTTTCTGTTCTGTCATTCCTGTGATATGTGCATTGCTTCTTCTTCAAACAAACAGCTCAAAGAACAACATTCCTTTACTTTTTTGGGCTGTATAATTTAGCAACTAGCCCAGCCATAAGACAAGCACCAAGATCTTACTGTCGTACATGTTTTTGGTCAGTAAACCGTTGTCTTGAAGGATTTTTGATAGATTTTAATAGAAATATATTGAATCTGACATAATATAACATCAAGATAAAAGCAATGCAGCGTTGCGATGCAGATGAAGGACTGCAACTAGCTGTAGAGGGCTTTATGGGTCCATTCTGTGCTTCAACAGGTGATCCAGCATGCCATCCACAGACCTCAGAGCATGGCTGCCCAGTACCTCCATCAGATGTACGCGGCCCAGCAGCAGCACTTCATGCTGCAGACGGCAGCCCTGCAGCAGAACCAGCACCCGTCCCATCTGCAGACCCTGGCCACCATACAGCAGGTCAGCAGGTTTCTGTGACTCATGTGCAACACAGAAGTGCCATAAAGTGAGAGGAAAGTTTGAGTATGTCAACTGTGTTTTTTTCAATTAGGCTTCAGTTTGCCAAAGACAGTCACCTTCTTCATCCGGCAGCAGTCTGGTTCAGCCTGCGGGCGTTTCCCAAAATCCAGTATGTGTCGTATCAACCCGGGCACCAGCGGATATTTCTTAACTCGTTTCCGATTTTGAGTATTTTATCATGCCGCCCCACATCCAGATCACTTTACCAGCATCTCCAGTGACCGCCCAGCTGATTGGCCAGACTCAGACATCCACAGCTGCCACCACCATATCCCAGCAGGCCATGCTCCTGGGGAGCAGACCGGGTAACCGCAACCAGGCCCAGATGTACCTTCGAACTCAGATGGTAGAAACCTCTTTAAAGTATTTCCTTGTGTTTCTGTGTCACCTGCATGAGTGATTTCTTTTTCAACCTGACACAAAACTGCCTGATTTCTGACCAGCCTGAGCATCACTGTTGCTTTTTTTTTCTTTGTCAGCTGATTTTAACTCCCGCAGCCACGGTGGCTGCAGTTCAGTCAGACCTCCCTGCTGTGACCTCCTGCTCCCCTTTACCCTCCTCCTCTCAGGTACTAATGCCACCCGGCAACATTAGTCAAAACCATGCACGCTAAAGCAAAGCAGTCCAAAACGCCTCACACAGTTACAAACCTTCTGCATGGGCTCTAAAGCAAAACCATCTTCTCATTTACACGTAATCGATAGCTCTCCTCGTACGAGAGCCCAGAGCTTTGTTTCACTCGACTAATAGCGTTTCACATATTCAGGTGCAGAATTTGGCTCTGCATGCCCATTTGCCCGGAGCGCTGGCTGCAGCCCACCGGGTCATCTTAAAGCCGCCCTCCAAGCCTCTGACCCAGCCTAAAGCTGCTTCCTCGTCTAAGACGGCAGTCTGTGCTCTGAAGCCCAAACACCTGCCCGACACCTCAGCAGAAACAGGATCTTCAGACGTCACACAGCTGGCTCCAGGTCAGTTTCTATGTTGAAACACTGATTTAGGGACGAGGGACCTTAGTTATAACCATCATTTAGGCCATTGTTCCAGACTAACTAACTGAACAATTCAGTGGGATTTCTATAATTGATCATATCAACTGAGAAAGAGGGGAATCCAGTTGAAACAGAAAAGGGTCAAGTCATAATAGGGTAACCCTATTGGGACATTGTTACTGTTGATACAAGTCATGTTGAAAACCTGGAGAAATGCGAAAAAGAGACAAATGCTTTTGTCTACTGGTTAATCATTTCTCTCTCTTCACCTCCCCTCTGCACACCCATACTTTAGTCGACCAGCAGCTCTTTGCTCCGGCGAACCGGCGGCTTGCACACCACCAGCTCGCGCTCCAGCAGGCAGCGGGGGCAGCTTCAGGCCCCAAACCGCTCCAGCCCATCACCCTAAAAGTAGCATCCCCAGACAACAACTCCAGCCCTCGTCCTCTCCCTGATAAACATTTAAGCAATCCCGACACCCCTCCACAACCAAGAAGGGACCCATCAGACTCATGTTCTCCTTCTCCATCTGTCAGCAACGTGATGGCACCCTCCAGTCACGCCTCAGTCCTGGCCGCCGACTTTCAGCCCCAGCCTCCGCCCCTGGTGGCCGCTCCCCAGCGCCGGACCTCATTCCCACAAGTGCAAAACCAGCCTCCTCCTCCCCCGCCTCCCCTGGTTCTCCCCAGGCTGTCCCACCACCCGCCCGCGTCTGTCCACAGACTGTCCCTGCACTCGGTCCAGGCTTTGGCGGTCAAGTCGGGACAGGTGCTGCTCACAGAGCGGGGGCCGCCCGTGGCGGAGGCTCTGGTCCGGACGCCCCCCCAGAACCTGCCGCCCCCCCAGACGGCGGCCGTCGACCTGAAAGTGCATCCGGTCACGGTCCGGGAAAGTTCACCGGTGAGTCACCGGCCTTCTGTTTGGAGAGCTTTGTTTGGTCAGGTTCAGGTTTGACTGGAGCTCGTGTGGATGGTTTTCAGTCGAGGCAAATATGCAAAGTGAATGGAGTGAGCTCAGAGGAGAAGAAGGATTCTTCAGATCAACACAGAGATGCGACTCCTACTCCTCTGACAGGATCTCTGAAGAAGAGTGGTGCAGGTAAACAATGATTAATAACTGAAAAATAAAAATCCTCTCAGAGCCTACAGAGTCTCAGCACAGGCCACAGATGGCAAAAAGTTTCGGGTCAAGTCATTTTGAAAACAGCTCATAAGACAGAAAGTGCCAAATTCCAAGATTTCCCATAATAACCCATCAATTTTTTGTGGCTTTAATGTTGGGGCTGAGTGATGTATAACACTACAGTACTATGTGTTCATGCCAAACAAGACAAAGATTTTTTAAAATCTGATTTGCATATGAAAAACATTTACAAGAGAGCCAAAATTAGATACACGGGATTCCAAACAAACTCTTGATTTCAGGTTTGGGTGTTGTGACAATATCTATGATGTTCATATTAATGTTTATAACTATAACAGATTCTAATTTATACCGTTTGATTCTGGTTTGAAGGTAAATTTCACTACAGAAGGTGAAAAAGCAACTTTAACTACAATTCTATCACTGAAATAAAAAGGCAGAGCTATACCTATGACTCATGTTCATGCCAATGTTCCCTACGTGTGGCCCCTATCCTCATTTCACAGCTCAGGCTCCTGACTGCCGCCTTCTTAAACAAGACTTGGTGTAACACCTAAACATTTCAGTAACTTAAAGAGTTACTTCACAGCATCAGGAAACAGTTTAATTAACAGTCGTCTGGCAGGTTTGGTACCTGTGATAACACACATGAAGGTGATCAGGAGCGTCTTTATTTAGTGGAATAGGTTTCCATGGTGACAGTCGTGATGTCTTTTTTATTTTATTTTTTTTATCTTCAGTGAACATGAGACGAGAAGTGTTGAAGTTCAGTTTGATGTTTTTATTCCTAAGGAGCGATGGATTCGTCCTCCGTCACTTCATGTCCCTCAGCGATCAGCTCGCTGCTGGTTAATGAGCCGGCTAAGCCCTCCACCACCACCATCACCACCACCATCACCACCGCCATCACCACCACCATCACCACCACCATCACCACCACCACCAGCAGCAACCTTCCCCCTCCACCCCCCCCTCCTCTGCCTCCTCCCGTCCTCCCAGCTGCAGCCAGGAGCCCCAGCCGGCCTCCATCTGCCCCGACCAGCCTCCCGGGAAGCCCCGACAGGTCAACTCAGGTCCTCACGCACCTCGTGGGGGGCTTCGTTATCCGAGAGGGCCTGGAGCCATTCCCGGTAAGTTTCTGAGCTTGCCATTACTGGAAAAGCCTCGTCTTGCTCTCCCGAACGGCAAATGTGAGCCCCGCGGACCCTTTCAGTTTAGTTTATTTATCGATCCACCACAACTTCCACCCTGTGAATTAATTTATGTGAGATTTATAATTTCAAATATACGATGGGACGCAGGTGGGTCCATCTTCTCTGTTAGGAGACCAACAGGCCTCTCTCTTCCTGAATCCCAGGAGGTGCAGACCAATGGGGATGCAGCGGAGCACAGTCCTGCCGATGCCGACCAGTCCGATTCAGAGGACTCTGAGATGGAGAACGACGGTGAGGACCGCGTCTGCCGTGCGTTTGTGCGCACATCAGAGACTCACGGCTGCTCCTCTGCGGCGGCAGAGCCCCGGGGGAACGCGGCCGGCGTGCTGAGGTGCGAGTACTGCGGCGGCAGAGGTCCCGCCCACACCTTTCTGCGCTCCAAGCGCTTCTGCTCCATGACGTGCGTGAGACGGTAAGTAAAGTCCTTCTCTGCGGTGGCAAACGGCAAACTGGTGTAGAAGAATGTCGGACTTTGAGCTTCAGTTTTGTTTACCCCAATGGTTTCATTTAATAAAAAAGAAAGAAAAGGACAGAAACCACTAAAGTAAATACAGGAGGGTGTGGCGAGGACTCAACATCCTTTATCAAACCTTTGGTCTTTTCATTGTTACTTAATGGTACTATCCTCAACTTTCAATTGTGGCTTCATTTTTCCTAAGTTAGTTATTGAATATTGTTTTTGCTGGTGTTGTTCATTTGAGATTGTACGTACCAGATTTAAGGCCCAGACAGGAAAAAGATGGCATGTCAAACTTTAGAGCTGAAAGAGGCTGTTGATTCTTCTTCATGGCTTCATTTAATCAAAGAGGGAGTCTGACTGTAGGACTTTCTGGCTCTTCGTGTGCAGCTACAGTGTGAGCTGCATGAGGCGGGTCAACGTACAGCGAGCAGGCCGCTGGGCCCGCAGGCCCATGGGCAGGAGAGGGCGACCCCCCAGCAGAGTCAACGGAGCCTCCAGAGAGCATTTTCTCAGACAGGTCGGTAGATTTGATAGATCTGATGCTGTGAGGGGGACACAGCGTGGTCACCGTGTTTGTCAGAGTTTACCTTTGGCTCCAGCCGCGTCTGACCAGTTTACCAGGAGAGAGTTTTCATAGTTTCATAGTAACGGCCCAATAAGAATTTATGCTAAAAGTAAAATATGTGAATTTATGTGAAATGTTTGAATAGATAATGATTAACTTTTTGTGGTAGATTTTTTTTACCCTTTCATAAGATGATATTTACATGAATCTGTCAGCTCTTTACGAAATGAAAACCTGTCGTTTTTTGAGACAAATATACACCAACTTTTAGTTTTAGGGATTATTTATTTATTACCAAGATAAAAATTAAGTTTAAAATTTGGGTTTGCACAGCACAATCAGCATGTTTTTTTAAGCGTGGGTTTGAGTCATGCTGACTTTGAACAGTTTATAAACTCTGGAAGGACTAATGGATGCTTAATGACCAATAATGAAACTTTCTCTCAAATTAGACCAAATTGATTGTTTCTGTTATAGGGAGGAAAAACTTTTGAATATGCATTTAGAGTGATTACAATTATCAACACAATGCTAAAGCAGACTTCGTGCGGTTTGAATTTTACGCCTTAGGTATTTCAGTCTGTTTCGATAATTATATTTTAATCTATTAAAATTGTAATAATAAACGAGGCAGAGGGAGGCAATTTAAAGTTCAATTTAAATAGATCTTTGTTTTTTGGAGAAATTTTGAACACCCTCAAGAATAGTTGTTTTTTTCAGCTTTAATTATAACATTAAAAAAATGAATGAATTCTCCGTTATTCTACATAACTCAACCTATCATGGCTATAGCTATAGCCATGGAAATAGCTGGAGTCTAAGAAGTACTGTAAAATGTTTTCACAAAATTGAGGAAACATTTGCTGTTTCCACAGATTTGCCAATTTAGGTTTCTAAGAGAACACAGACAGCCAAGGTTTTGGTCTTAAGGTGACTTAATTTAACTTAAACTAGTCTTTAGGAACCCCTACCCAATCCAGAATATATTTGTGAAGCTATCCTGAAACCACAAAAACATTTTTAAGCAAAGAAATGCCCCACAAACAGTTTTACAGTTAGTGAATTAAGATCCCTCCTGATGTGACGGCGGCTTTCAGTTTCCAGAAGCCTGGTGTTCACTTTTTGCCTCACAGGCTTTGGAGCCATTTGGTCCGGAGAGGACTCGTCAGAGTTCACGGGAGGAGGAGGAGCCTCCCGTTCCCATGACGACCCGGCTCCGAAAGCAGGCAGAGAGGGCGCGGGAGAGGGAAGCGGAGCAGACCACAAGAGAAACAATCATCATCTCTGACAGAGAGGACGGCAGCTGTCCGTCTGAGTGGAACGTGGAGCGGGTGTTTTCCTACATCAACACGCTGCCAGGTTTGGATGGGATAAAGTTAGAACTGAAAACAATATTAAAAAACTTCCTTTAACTTCTGTTTCAGTGACATTTGTTTTGTTGGGCTCTCTATTTTTCTTCTGATAATACACATCCAGTTTGCATTTCAGGCCTCGTGTGCTTTAAGAATGTTGAAAAGTGAAAGAAAGACACAAACAAACAATCTTAAAACTGACCTTTAAATGATTTTTTTTCACATCCTCATGCATTGTTCAATTTATTTTATATTCTTAGTATAACAAACCTGTACACAATCAGCATTTTCCTTTCATAATCTCCTCATTGCACACATTGTTCAAGAATAGACTGTTTTTTTTAGTCAGGTTACTATCATTAATGGAGCCACAAATTCAATTTCCTACAATGACAATGTGAACTAACATAAAACCAACATAAATTTGAGTCATGAACATTGTCCAAAGTTTTCAGGACTGTCTGCTCCCTCTTTTCTCCAGGTGGTGCTGCTGTAGCAGAGCAGTTTCGCTCTCAGGAAATAGATGGACAGGCCCTGCTGCTGCTCACCGAGGACCACCTGGTCAGCACCATGAACCTTAAGCTGGGACCTGCGCTGAAACTCTGCGCGCACATCAACTCTCTGAAAGAGGCCTAAAGGAGAGTGTGTTCTCAGGACCAGGACGCAGAGAACATGAAGAGAACTCCTCGCTGCTCTGCACTCACATACAACCTTTCATTGTAGCAGATTGTATACGTTTATCCATTTGTTTCAAAATGGTTTTAATCAGCCTTTTTCATTGGGATCATTTTTAAACAAAAAGAACAGGCCAGCCTTTACATTGTCACGTATGACGGGTGCTGTGCGATCTAAAGGTCACAGGGCAGATTATTCCTTCTTTTCACGGAGATTTGTTACATTTATCATGAGAAAATAAATTTTAATAAATCTGAACAGCCAACTGATAACAAGGTTATTTATTGTTATTTATTATTTCCTTAATTAATATATTAATAAAACTTTTAAATGATACATCTTTTAGTGTTTTTGGTGTTTCTTTTCTGTATTGGCGCTGTTTTTCATAGCCGGCTGTTGTTTATTCTGATCACGATATTCTGCCTTTAGACAGATATCATTTTATCATTTAAACTTTTCTATTGCTGCTTTCATAAAAATGGAGGACCTGAATACAACAGCAGAAATGAAAGTATCACAGTATAAATAAGTGTAAATACTCTCAGGATCCAGAGGGGATCTCCTGGAGAATTGCAGTGAATCGCCACCAGAGGGCAGCATTGATCTCTCCACAAAGGTCCCCTTATCCTGTTGTTAACGATATTGAAACTAATCTCTAAACAAGCATGTTAAAGTCCTTGTAACAGACTGTATGTATCCATTTTAAGACACTGCCATTTTAAATCAGAAAAGACAGAATGAGAGTTTTTAAGAAGAGCTGCTTTTAGGTGACTCCTCAAAGCCCCAAAACTTTCAGAGAAAGCAAAAAGAATTGTTTTCATTTATAGGTTTATTACTTACAACGTGGAGTTTTATATTCATGGTTAATGGAGGCCTTGAAAAAGAGCAAAAAAATAGCCGTTGATAAGCAGTCACAGTACGGACCGCCACTAAAGATAGCCAGAAGTCACTTCCCCTTAACACTCATTTACAAGTCTGTTGCCAGAAGAGGAGGATGTTTACCGTCTGCAGCAGGACAGTTTTCACAGAGAGACATTTTTCTGTTCGAGAGGTTCGGAGGCTGAAGTTCAAGTGACGTCCACACAGAAACAGCTGGTTTTGAGATAACTGTTTATTTCAAACAGGCCCAGATAGTCTTTACAGCTTAAAGAGGCAGATTAAAATATATTTGTAGAGCTCTGCTTTAATGAATTAAGTGCAATTGATTACATTTTTCTACTGAAAAGTACTACTAACTACACCGTAGGCGCTCTATGCTGTACATGGGGAATGTGTCGGCCGGATGTCTTGAAAATGATCAATGGAATGTTTCAAATGTGAAGGGATGAGAGCACAGCTACGCTGTCTGTACAGAGCGAGAGCCCATGCGCACTATTTGGTTTTGAAGGCTTCTGTGCAAATAACTGTTGCATTCTAAGACTGGAGTGACTGAAATGTTTCCAACTCGATGGCAAGATGAATGCTCCGCGGAGGCAATGAGGTCCATTAGTTTTCAGGCACTGAGAAGAAAACTATACATTCTCTGTGATGATCCAGTTTTTGTCGATTCAGGTTGAATTCCCAAATTATTCTCTGTGAAAGTTCCTGGGAAAAAAACTAGTTTGGAACCGTTTAACCGTGAACTGCAAAAGATGGAGCTAACTGAATGCTAACAACTTATTTCAGATGCTGAAAGTGCTTCATTTAAAGGAAGAAACCTGGTTCGTGGAAAAATCCGTCTGAAGTAAAAAAAAAAAAAAAAAAAAAGCAGACACAGAAGAATAATTGGGAATAAATGTAGAAATCAAGGTTCAACATATCATCCTTTCTTTGCTTGTAGTAAGAAATAAAATATTTGCGTGATTCCCCTGGAAATGTCAGAGAAAAGGCTTCATGTAAAAATGTCAAAACGATTCTCTGCTGAAAGTTTACCTTTAGCGCATCGTTCAGAGTCCCCACGCTGCCCCCATGTTTGAGAGAATTTAACCCGCGGCTGGAAGCGAAACTAAAAACCACAAAACCGCATCAATAAATACCCCTGAATGCCCAACGTAACCGGTCTGTGCCATGAGGCACGACTAAAACAAGGATGACATTTAAAAGAGCTACAAAGCTTAAAATGACCTTTTAAAAAGTAAAAAAAAAACAACAAATGCAATTCTATTCTAGTTTGCAAAGGCTGCTGTGTTGGGGAACGAAAAGCAGCTAAAATGATAAATTATGGAATAAAAAAAGAAAAAGGAATGCGCCGTCTGGTGTGGCTGCAGCTGGAACGTACTGGCTCCCTTCTGGTTGCACTCGCTCTGTGGTGGGTCGTGGTTTTTGTTTTTCTGATGGGAGGGCGGAGGCGACCGACCCCATCGGACTCCACCGTGTGGTGCGCAGGAGGATCAGCGTGGGGGGGCGAGCTGAAAATGGAAACGTCTTTGGCCGGGCGGGGGCCGGCTCAGGGCATGCTGCCGGGGCTCAGGCCGCCCTTCTCCGCCGATATGGACCTGACCAGCTCCTCCACCCAGCGCACCTCGGAGGCCACCTGCTCGGCCAGGACCTCGTAGCGGTTTTCCAGACGGCCGAACTTGCGCTTCAGGACGCTGGCGGTCTGCATGGTCAGCCGGGCGTCCTCCTGGCACTTCTTGCGCTGCGCCTGCGTGCGCTGCAGCTCCTGGCGGATGTGGCTCAGGTCGGCCGAGATGCTCTGGTTCTCCTCCTTGTACCAGCCCTCCTTCTCCTCGTATATGGACAGCAGCGCCGCCACGTCCTCCTGGCAGGAGCGCTGGTTGCGCTCCAGCTCCCTCAGGCCCTCCTCCGCCGCCGCGATCTCCTCCAGCACCTGGGAGAAGCGCTCGAAGTTGACGTAGGTGTTGTTGGGGGGCATGCTGGAGTGGGACTTGATGGTGTACTCCTTCAGACGGGTGGTCTTCAGGCGCCGGCGCTCGGTCTTGTGATCTCGCTCCTCCTGACGCACGTTCCGCCTCTTGATCACCTGGAGGGGGGGGGAATGGACAGGTGGAAAATGGAGGTGATGGTCAGAACTTGTACTTAGACTTAGACTTAGACTGAACTTTATTGATCCCTTGGGAAGACTCCCTCAGGAAATTAAGGTTACCAGAAGATACTGGAGAGGCAGCCGTCTACACAGCGCCAGAATCAACTCAACTGAGCTGATATAAGACTGTCACTCAGACTGAATATCAACATCCAGAGGCGAACAGGAGAATATCAGCCACACTTTTTCACTACTTATGAATGACAATAACTCAGACACAAAGAAGCTAAACTACTATTTTTTTGTGCAAACTTCTCTGCAGCACGTCATAAGAAAAAAAAATAGACAGTTTGATCAATAAAACATGAAAATCTCACCTTGATCCAAGGATGCTCAAGACTGTCATCGATTGTCATTCTCTTCCTACAACAGAAAACCGATCATCAGAGGCAACCAACAGGAAGGAGATTTACCATTTACCATTTTTCCAAATGCGTTTTAAAAATGAGACAATCACTCCTAATGAGGTACAGGGTTCCTCAAACAGAAACAGTCACATATTTGAGGCCGTTTCTTACTTTGGATCCTTGACCAGCAGGCGGCGTATGAAGTCTTTGGCCAGCTCGCTGGTGTTGCTGAAATACTCCTCGTCAAAGTCGTAGTTGACGGCTGAAATGTTGGTCAGAGTCTCCTGCTTGGTCTCACCCAGAAACGGTGACGCACCGCTCAGCCTAGCAGAGACAGAAACTTTGTTTAGACTCCACATGACCGAGGGCTGAGGTGACTCAGCGGCGGGCGCTATGACGTGAGGCCCTACTCACAGAATGTAGGTGATCACTCCGATGCTCCTGCAGAAAAGAAGGAGGAGGATGAGTCAAATCTGTCTGACAGCTTCAGGTGGTTTTGGAAAACGAATAAACGAAAGATGGCATCTCACCACATGTCTGCCTCCAGGCCGAGTGGCTCATAATTGACTATTTCTGGTGCTGTAAAACACACAGGAATGAGCGCTTTAATTTGAACCAGATGTGAGGCGGAGCACAAGATCACAGGGTTTAAAGCACAGGCCGGCACGAAAGCCACGTTTAGAGGTCTGCAGGCTCTTACCGACAAACTCTGGAGTTCCAAAGATGTTCTTGAACTCATTCCCTGCTTTAATCTGATGAGCGATCCCAAAGTCAATCAGCTTGATCCTGGGGTTGGGCACGTTCTTGTCCAGCAGCATGATGTTCTCGGGCTTGGAGAAAAACCTCAAGTTAAAGAAATGTAGGGCTGAAAGGAACCTTTTCTGCTTAACTTCCTGGGTTTTTGTCTGACTTTGACTTTCTTTTAACCAAACATGTTACATCATCTGCTGCCTGAACACGTTAGTCTTTAATGCCTATTAGTGCAGAGTTTGAGCCATTGAGGGCTTGTATATCTTGGGGCCATCATTCTAGTAGAATTCTGGTAGAAACCTCGTTCACACAGACCAGCTGGATTTTGTGTTATCGATAAAAATAACAAAACTCCTCTGGAAGCAGAACAATGACCCTCTGATAACACCTGCTCACCTTCAGGTCGAAGTGAGCGATGCGCTTGGAGTGGAGGTAATGAACGCCGTCCAGGATTTGCTTGAGAAACTGCGTGGCCTCCTCCTCGGTCAGGGACTCCTTCTCGGCCAGGAAGTCAAACAGCTCCCCTCCGGAGACCAACTCCAGGATCAGGATCACGTCCGTCTTGTTCTCAAAGATGTCGTGCAGGGTGATGATGTTGCTGTGCTGGATCTCCCGCAGGATGTTGACCTCCCGCTCGATCTCCTCGCGGCTCACGCCCCGCCGGCTGGACGACAGCCGCCGCTTCTTAATGAACTTGGCTGCGTATTCGGCGCCGCTGCTCTTCTCCTTGCACTTACGGACGATGGCGAACTGCCCGCTGCAGAGGTGGGGGGGGGGGTACCAGAGAGGTGTCACATTTAAAACATATGACATCAATGTGTTGACTTTGGGTTTATGCTGACTTAATTAATATAGATATTGGTCTCAGAGAGTCATTGCATGGCTTCTAACAGAAAGGATCGCTTTTGTTTTGTCTTTAAAGGCCAATGAAATAAAGATATCCAGTAAAAAAAAGAATCACTTGTAAATAAAAATAGAATGAGCCTGAAACAATTGTATGCATGTACACACACACATACACACACACAGCGCCCTTTGCTGACACCGACCCACAGCAGAGGTGCAAAGGAAGGCGCACTGAGAGGCACTGACGTCACACATTTGCTGCATTACAGCAGAAAAAGTTACTACAGTGGAGAGGTGGATTTGATTTTGAGAAAATGCATGACTCATTCCCTCTCTGTGCAGCCCAGCATTACACAACAGAAAATTCTATTCTATACGCTACCGACACAATATAGGGAATTTTGGCTCTCTTCCAATCACAGGTTTTGTAGTGACTGCAGCAATTAATACGCATAGGAATTAGCTGTAAGGGGTCTGACCCAGGATGTGTGCATCCTGCTCATGTCCCTCACTATCTGTGGAAAGTTAAGGACACAGACAAACGGCAAAAGGACCATTTGTGTTCGGTGTTCCAGCAGAAATAGATCTGAAAGCGTTATAGACAGAATTTTGAGCTGTCACACATCAGGGTCTGCACCAACAACAGCTCCTCCATACACACCTTCCCAGCTCCTCTCCCATGTCATAATACAGCTCAACATCCTCCTGTCTGAAGCCAGCCATGGTGCCGCCGGCCCTGAATGATGAGAGGAGGGATGCTTTGGGGATTCCTGTAATGTAAGAGAGAGAGACTTAAATTGGACTATGACAGATATTGTAAAGCCCAAAACTATTTCTAGGAATAGATCTAGTCTTCAATGGCAGCCTGCGTAATAGGGCAACATAACAATGCTCAGCCCAAGTGGCAATTCATCTCTTTTTACCTTGACTTCCCTCCTTATTTGGTCCGTGTAAACACAGCTTTAGAGCGTCTGAGGCTGATGTCAGACCTTCGCATACCAGTCCTACTTACATCATCTCCTTCCCCCGTTGAGTTATCTGACAGAGTTAAAGGGACTGTTTTTGTCGACACAAAAGTGTCTTTTTTCCTCTTAAAAAAATATTTGTTTATATGTATCTGAAAAAACAGCATAAAGACGTCTAAAAAAAAATCTTGCTAAAAATATATCTCGCTGTGAAACTGACAGACTTCGTGATATCATAAACGGGCAGAACGGTACGTGGCTTTTTCTAGTCGACTAACATTAAGAGAACACTATGATGGACTAACTTTCATCCACAAACACGAAAAGAAACTCAGCATTAACGAACCTTAACCCTTCTGTTAACTTATTGAGATGTCAGGAGTTTCGTCCGCATTGCTAGCTTAGCTGGTTCATTAGCTACCGTTTCCATTAAACACTGGCTCAGCTGTTCTAAGTTACTACTTCTTTGTTGGCAAACACACATTTCACTACAGGGAATACATTTCTTTGGCAAAATATATTTATATGGAAAAAAACGAGGACATTACGGCAGCGGATACTCACGGTAAGGCTGGCTACTGGAACCGCATTCCTCATCCAAGAGGCTGAATGTGAATCTCCAGATGGGGCAGCATCAAGCTAACATGAAGTAAAACGGAGTTTCCGGTCAGTCGTTTAAAAGCTAAGGTAAAAGAAACCAAAACTGGTTTGTCAAAACAGGCATTATTATACTGAAGGAACCTTCCGTGATATGAAGAATTCATTAAGAAGGGGAGTTATTTTACTCGGAAAGGGTTAACTTATATATCTGAAAAAAGTCGATGGGAGTAACCGGACTTTCTTGCTCTGAATAAACTGTATTTGATCTTGATGTGTCTTTTATAATTATCTATTTTCCTCCCTTTATGGTAACTCTATCAAAGAAAATATTTTAATTGGAGTCCTCATAAATTATGACACCATCACCGAAACTCATAGCCAAAGATGAGCTTTAATGTGAAGGTTAAAACGGTTTAGCTTCCGGTGTCAGCGTAGCTTTACGCAGGTAAAAAATCTGCCAGAAGGAGGAACATATGGAATGACGTCAGGACGGGAGATCGACTCACTGCAGTCAGTCAACTACAAGATTCAGCATGCAGCTGCAAGTATGAAAGAAATAATTGACTCAGTACAGACAGAAAAGTACGGTCGTGGCTTATTTAGGAAAGACAGTTTCTTTTTATATGGGCTAGAAAGGAAACGAAAAAGTTAGAATGTTAGAATAGAGAAGTACAGCACAAAACCATAATACCTTTACATACATGCACTGATTAAAAAAAGAAGTTCCCTGACCGGGAATCGAACCCGGGCCGCGGCGGTGAGAGCGCCGAATCCTAACCACTAGACCACCAGGGAGTGGTGCATTATTGAAATGAACATCTGGAAGTCTTTATTGTAAATGTATTATTCTTTGTATTCTGAAGAGTGTTTAATATCATTTAGATAATAATAAAGCTCATATTTGATTTTTTTTTTTCATACAGGTTTTTCATACAGGTTCTGGATTTGGATGTTCGAAATGAAAAAAACAAGAACTGTTCATAAATGAAAAACTGTGCTATAAAGTCTCTTTAGCCTTTTTAGTATATTTCCATCCAGATTTTAGTAGTGTAGCTACTGTAGTTTTCATACAGGACCCAATTTAGTGTGATCATAATGCAAAAAAATGCAGTGATATAGCCCTTTAAGGCATTCACGAATCGGAAGCTGTGAATTGAAAGCCAACTTCAGCCTCAAAGTGGTGGCCACGGACTAAATATATATATTTTTTGCTCTTATGCCACCAGACGGTCCCCGTAAAAAAACACTGCAGTCTGCCTACTAAAGATTTTACATTTTTGACTGATTTTTATCTTAACCAATCAGCGTTGTTGCAATTCGCTCCTAAAACTGGAGGCCAATTAAATCCTTCAAATCACAAATGGGTGTGGTCTAGTGTCACAGCTGACAAAGGCACGAACTGAGCGACTCGAGCGGAGTGGCTGGTTGGTTGATGGGGGAAACAACAACAAGCTAAGAACATGAGGGTCCTTAAAACATTGATTTGGACCGCTCTTCTTATCCAGAAGGTGAGAGGGACCGTGTCTGTTTACTCCAAAGCTCCATTTTCTGTGCACGCGCGTGACATAGCAGCATGTTTTTGACAAATACAGACCGTTTTCGAACCGTTTTATACAGCATTAGCTAAGATGCTATGACTCCTAGCTTGCGGATATCACCGTGGGCCCTGGAAACCCACACATCACAATTTGATATGACATCAATGAGGAAGGATTGATGTTGATTCATAGGATTATCGAATCCAACAACAACAAAAAAGGAAAACGGACCTAACTGAGAACTGAGTCAGGAAAAAACACACAATGTGTTCATTTTTAATACATGGCAACATATGCGAATTCTCAAAAAATTTGAGTTTAATAGTTTTGGTTCTTTACTTGCCATGTAATCTTTCCAGAATTAGTTAGTTAACAGGTTGTTACTGTGTCATTGCTGTTGTTTCACTGGTTATGATGTGTTAATCAATTTGATTACTCTACAAGTGTAAAGTACTGCCCCTCTCTGGGGGGGAATTACTCAGGGAAAAGCCCAGTTTCCCATAGAGAGATAGTCTCCAATATTCCATGGACATGTGGAGTGAAGCGGACATTGCTCTTATATCGACAGGTGGTGGGAGAGTACGGGATGGCCCATTTCAGTGATGAGAGCAAAAGCAAAGAGAAGGATTACTGCATATTTTTCAACTCGCAGTGGGCACATCTACCTCAGGATCTCAATAAAGCCGTAAGTCCCATCTGACCCAGAAGAGGGGTAACTAAGCTGTGTTAGAAATCTAATGAGTAAATGGCAAACAAAATCCTTATCATTCAGTTGCATATATTTTTATCTCCACTTTTCATACCTGTTAGGACTTTTTTCTTGTATGTGAAATTAATTCTAATTATTCAAACCCTTTGGTCTTATAGTCACGTCTTCAGATTTATGACTTGACAACGTCAGTCCTGTGCTCGTCCTCTGAGGTCCCGGAGGGAGGCTTCCCAAATCGCATCGCCATGGTGATGAGGGGAAACTGTACTTTCTATGAAAAGGTTCGCCTGGCCCAAATAAATGGTGCCAAGGGCCTGCTTATTGTCAGCAAGGACAGACTGGTAAGACTGCTAATGAGGCAATGATAATAAACCAGTCTCCGAAAAACATAAATATTTCCCTTTTTTTTTCAGACTCCACCAGCAGGGAACAGGACTCAGTACGAGGAGATTGATATTCCTGTTGCACTGATGAGTTATTCTGACATGTTGGACATAAGTAAGGTGAGGTGTCCGTCACCTGTGAGGTCAATCTGATACATCTTCTTGTAGGTTCTCCAAAATCTGACAAGTGTACATCTTACCAAGTTTTTTTCCTGGTACAGAGCGAACATCAAGACTGATGATATCATTTCAGATTGCAATGTGTTCTTTTTGTATGCGGAAAGATGACTCTATTTGGTTTTGTCCGTTCACAGACCTTTGGAAAAGGCCAGCTGGTTGCCATGTATGCTCCTAATGAGCCGGTGTTGGACTACAACATGGTGATTATCTTCCTGATGGCTGTGGGAACAGTGGCCATCGGGGGCTACTGGGCTGGCAGCAGAGACAGCAAGAAGTGAGTGAGCATTGTGTTTGCTGAGGTAAACCTCATGCCGGTTGTGTTACAGTATTTATAGAAGAAACTGAACTCGCACAGAAAGTTGAAAAAAAAAATGATATTCTGACTTGCGTGCTGTTTAAATGTTCTCATCAGTGATGCAGGTTGTGGGGATTTTCCTCGACAATTCTTCATAACAGTGTTTTAAATCGTCTTTTACCTTAACTACTTCTCAAGAGAGCCATAGTCGGGTTTCTTGGCAAACACGCGTTCGCCCTTTAAGTGCGTTTCCTTTGAAACCGAGCCGCGACCCCTTAAAAAGGGAAGTCTTGTCTATTTGAGGTTGCGTGACTGACTCACTGGCATACTCCATCCTCTGTGACGTAGTTGCCAAGGTGACAGAGGGTAGAGTCAGATGGGGTCTCAGATGAAGGGGGCTGCAGGGCTTTTGGACTGTGAGTGTACACTTTGAGCTGAGGAGGGAGCAGAGGCAGAAAACTGGCCGAGCGGTCAACGCTCTCAGATAACCTGCAATTAGACTCTAACAGCCTGTTAAGTCGCCAATCATGGCACCTCTTTGCCCTCTGTTTCTGCTCCTGCAGACGCTACATGAAGCACAAGCGGGACGACAGCACGGAGAAGCAGGACGATGAGACGGTGGACGTCACTCCCATAATGATCTGTGTGTTCGTGGTCATGTGCTGCAACATGCTGGTGCTTCTCTACTTCTACTACGACGACCTGGGTGCGTCACACACGTAACCGCCACCGTACAGGATGTGCACACAGCCTGTGTAAACGCACTAGTTGTATTTGATTATGTTTTTCAGTTGTTTGCGTAAAATATGACTAATAAGGAGATGTCTGATAGTTATATTGGTCTGAAGACATCACTTAGAAAAAGACTGAGATTTAGATGCATACAGGAAAATGTGTTCATATCCGTAAAAATTTAGGGTAACAGAAGTAGATTATAACATGCATGTAACTCAAATTGAAAAGAAAATATCTCTGGAAGCCAGAGTGGATCTTTGAGCTCATCCTCCAACAGTACAAGGCCCTTACACATTCAAACGTGTGAATCTATTGAGTGTGAAGAAAGAAAAAAAAAGGCAGGAGTGGAAAGGAGCTTAATGGCTGAGACAAAATCTCGCCTTTGAATAGAAGAGATCACTTTCTGGCTCTTGGTGTTTCTCAGAGGCCGTTGTCTGATGCGGCTGTTCAAATATTTAAGGAGCAATGCTGATTACAAAGTGTTCTTCCGCAACAGAAAGTGAGCAGGTATCGCATGACGGTGTGCAGTAACCTCCCTGCCTTCCTCCCCGCTTAGCCATCTGGGTCATTGCCATCTTCTGCTTGGCGTCCTCCGTGGGCCTGTACAGCTGCCTGTGGCCTTTTGTCAGGAGGCTGCCTTTCTGCAAGTGCAGGTGAGGCTGCAGTCTGTGCTCACGCTTTAGGGAACACAGACAGCATTCCTATCCTAACTCTTCCCCATACCTCTTTACCCCCTCTACTACTCTTTCTGCACTCTCTCTCTTTGCTCTCCCCCACTGATTCTGACTAGGGATTTTCCTCTAGATAACTTATGATAACTCTGACATTGTGTCTACTTTGTGAGTTGCTTTGGATAAAAGCATCTGCTAAATGCATAAACATATACATTCTGGCTAGTAAAATACCAAAAAGCCTTTTTTTTTTGGAAGTTGTACTTTGTTAATTAAAGATGAAAAGTTAAAAAAAAAATCTTTAGAAGGCAAATGGCTGCTGTATTTCAATGGATATAACTGTCATGTTTCTTATTAACAGATTTTATATCTTTACATGATCTCGTAGTGTTGGAAATGTCATTGCTCTTTGGTGTATAAAAAAGAAAAATGATATCTAAAGATATTACAGTTAAAAAGGAGGCCGCAGACATGCCAGCGTTAACCGTGGCTCCTGTGTGAACCCTCTTGTTCTCCGGCAGGATCCCGGAGAACAACCTGCCGTACCTGCACAAGCGGCCGCAGATCCGCATGCTGCTGCTGTCGGCCTTCTGCATCAGCGTCAGCCTCACCTGGATGGTGTTCCGCAACGAGGACCAGTGAGTGCAGAACCGTTCCACACGCAGCCGGATCTCTGTGTCCCTGTTCACAGTCCCCTGAGTGAGAACCCCTCGTCCTGGAACCCTGCTGCCCGCTTTCTCTAACGAATAATGCCTCGATTGTCACACAAAATAACAAAACAACCCAGTAACTATTCACGATTTGGTGACTGTGAAAATGGGCTGTTATTTTTCTGGAAAACGGGCAGCAGACCAAAGAGTTTTTGGGGATCAGAGCAAAGCTGTTCTAGGTGTCGATGAGTACGTGTTGGGCGGCGCCATGGCAACACCCCCCTGTTTATGCGCTAGAACATTGGAGGCGTGATGTGACGACAACTGGCTGACAAAACGGTGTTCTGTGCCCTGCAGGTGGGCGTGGGTGTTGCAGGACGCCCTGGGGATCGCCTTCTGTCTCTACATGCTCAAAACGGTCAGACTGCCCACGTTCAAGGTGGGTCGAGAGACGAGCGGATAAATATAAAACCCCGGTAGTGTCTCCAGAGGATTCAACTCTGTTGCACAGATAAGGATCCACTGATAATTGATCTCACTTCCCGCAGGCCTGCACTTTACTTCTGACAGTTCTGTTTGTCTATGATGTTTTCTTCGTATTTATTACACCCTTCTTCACAAAGGTACGTCCACTGCCCCTCTCCCCCCCCACACACACCAAAAAAAAAACAAATAAAGGAGATCCTCTGCTGAGATTTGTAATGCTTAAGTGATCAGTCATCATCTTCTCTTTCCAGAATAGGGAAAGTATAATGGTGGAGGTAGCGGCTGGTCCCTCCGACTCCGCCACGCATGAAAAGGTGAGCACACCGGGGGGGGGGTCCCACATCTCCTACAAGTCCAAAAAACTCCCATCAACTCAAGGGAAGTAAGGGAGGCATTGACTCTGGAGTTTGCTTTTCCTCCAGCTTCCCATGGTGCTGAAAGTGCCCAGGTTAAACTTCTCCCCTCTGGCTCTTTGTGACCGACCCTTCTCCCTCCTGGGCTTTGGAGATATTCTAGTACCAGGTATGTCATCATATCAAAAACATCTCATCTCTTCATCATGTTTTTAAACCAATAAAAAAAGGGGGTCTGTCATGGTCTGCAGACTATCCGCATCCTTTGCTGTAATGATTTTAAATGAATGTAATGAAGGCAAAACAACTCCAAATGCATAACTGACACAATCCTGTGAATAGATGTTCTGCCCTGACCTCTGTTTTTTTTCCCCTTAGGCCTGCTGGTGGCATACTGTTACAGATTTGACATTTTAACACAATCCTCCAGGATCTACTTTGTGGCCTGTACAATCGGTAAGTGCGTGTACAGTTGCGGTGAAGCCGATTCTGATGTGTTATTATTTGGGTGTTTAAAGGACATAACTCATCCTCTTCCGTCATTCAGTGATATTAAAGTGCCTCACCGTCCGTTTTCCGTGACCACTTTTTGGTTGGATCTCATCTTCAGACAGAGAGAGTAAAACCAAATAAATATAAAACTCGAAGATGGAAGTTGGATGGCTTTTTTTTTGTCTTGTAAAGTCATGAAACACACGGGCCGTCTTATACGATCGCTGCCTGTGCGTTTCTCCTAATGCTCCAAAATAATTTCTCAGTTGAATTAAGCAAATTACGTTTCCACACCCGGGACTTTTTTATGTTAATGTGTCCCGTGGAAACATTTCTGTTCACACTGATCATACCACCTGGGAGACGTTTAGCTCCTGTGTGGGGATGAGGCCGTTTCTCAGCACAGTCTGGGGAAGCGGATCTCAAATTCCGCTGTAACTCCTCCAGCGCTTACCATTGTGGTCTTTTTTTTCCTGTGGTACTACCATTTGTTAACCAGGCGGTTCTGACCTGCTGTCCCTCTCTCTCTCTCTCCTGTCAGCGTACGGCGTGGGCCTGCTCATCACCTTCGTGGCGCTGGCCGTGATGCAGATGGGCCAGCCGGCCCTGCTCTACCTGGTGCCTTGCACTCTGCTCACCAGCCTCTCTGTCGCGCTGTGGCGCAGGGAGCTGCCCCAGTTCTGGACTGGAAGTGGATTTGTGGTGAATACCAGTTTGATATGACTGCCTACTGCCAAGGAACCAAAAAAAACAAGAAAGATAAAAAAAAAACAGCAAAAGACCCTAAAGACTAGTTAAAAATGCCATGCAGAGTGAAGTAGAATTTCAAGTTGAGTAACCCCCTCAATGTAACTCCATCCATTCCAACTGCCTCTTTCTGTTTCACTGTCCCCTCCCCTCCCCCCCCGCCCCTCCATCCTCCTTTACTGTGGGTGCTGTAGTCTGCTGCTGAGGGCTCAGCTGTCTGTGAATGTCACTGCAGGTATTCTATCTGGGCTTGCAACTTTCCACTCCCCATTAAACACGCTAATCCCATTGAAAGCTCCTCTCTGCTCGCGGGCTTCTCATTTCCTGCCCTGTTGACAGGCTAATCATAACTAAGCAAAGTGGGTAATTACAGCTGTATTAGCTGCGAGGCTGACTGGCCGTGTCCTCAAATAGCTTTGGCTAGCATGTTTCATCTCCTTCGGAGGGATTCCCGACCTCTGTGGGTTTTCCTTCGAACGTCCAGGGCAGGGACTTCTGACCCCTTTACGCTGGGGTTAAGCTCAGACAGAGGGATTGCTGTTTACAACCGGAGCTTTGTCTTTTCCCTCTCGATTTGTCTGTGTTTTCATTCATAATTGGCGCGTCTCCACCTTCTCACACGCCTTCCTGTGTTCTGCCCCCCCCCCCCGCAGCCTCCCATAGCGCTCGCCCCAATCAACTGCACGCAAAGCGCAGAGCTGCAGGCAGAGGGGCCCTCAGCTAAACTGGAGCCACAGACCACAGAGGCCAATCAGAGCGAGGACTCTCCCGAGCAGCCGCCTCAGGAAACGCCCACGGCGGCGGACATCGAGGAGAAAAACAAGTCAAACTGAGTCCCACTCCACCACTGCGATCCCATCTCACTCCATGTTTCATTTTGTCCATTTTCAGCGGCCCCTCTCTGTCGGAGGACGTCCTAAGTCCCGCTTTCTATAGCTACTTGGTGCAGAGGACAGATTTAGTTTCTCTGAATGGCTGCGACAGCGCTGACAAACTTACCAAGAATCAGACCTGCACAGCGGTCTGGCCGCATTCGCCCGTAAGGGAGCGGGAGGCTAAATTTAACCCAACTTTCTTGTAAAGACTGCGTTTCCACGGCGATGGTTTTGACCCCCGTCTGATGATTTCTCCGTTATGTCGAGCCCAGTGGTTCCTCAGTGAACAGGCTGCGTCATCAGCTAATCTGATATTTTAACGAACGAGCAGAGAAGTACAGCTCGGTTAATAGGATTTGAAGCATTTTTGAAACGGGAGAAAGAACCGTTTCAGCTTTTCCATTCCGTGTTCAGAGAAAGTGAATTTATGTCGTCAGTAATATTTAGTTTCATCTCTTCATTTTTTTGGTAAAAGGTCAGGTGAAATAAGAGATTTAGGTCATCTGCAACAGTTTTTTTTTTTGTTTTTTTTGTAGGATTCCAGTATTTGTCCAACATCTACCGTGTTTCTGTGCTTTACAGCCTGTCGTCAGAGGGGGTTTTAGTTAATGTTAGACTGGAGTTCGGGGCATTTGCTTTGTATTTGTACATTTAAAGGTGTTGAATGTAGTCGTGTCCTTTCACACAAGCAGCAGGCCGGTGGTCCCATAAAAATCTGTGGGACTGCTTTGTGAACGATACTAATCTGAACTACATTCCTCCATTATAACATAAACTTAATACATTTCAAAAACATAAAGGTGGCCGACAAGTTCCACACCCTTTAAAGTCCAGCGCCGTCATGCAGATGACTGATCCCAAAGGTAGTGAACTTAATTCACAGCTCATTTCCTATTTTCACTGAAGCAGCTTTTTGTTTATTCATCATACTTTGATTTTGCATGCCGCTTTAAAATGACTTAGTTTTTTTTTTCCTCCCCATTTTATATGACACTAATGGACGGTGTATAGTGACGGCTTAACTTACTTTATGGATGCAGCAGTTTGGTCTCCCAGTAATCACTAGCGTTGTCTTAAGTTGGTTTTGGCCTTACGCTGCCCACACAGGGAGATGTAGTGGAATGTGTTAAGTGTTAAAGTTGCTTTTTGTGGGGAAAACCGCAGACACTGCACTCGACCCGCTGCAGTCCCAATGCGAAAAACGGGGGTCGAGGGATTGGCTGTGTCAATCATGTCGTGAGGGTTTGTATGAAAGCATTTGCACAGTATTTTTTTAATCCACGTAAACCAACACGCTGTTGGCTCATGTATGTATGTTTGTGTTTAAGTGTAATCAAAAAGGTTTTAAGAAGCGGAAGACAAAGTAATAATCAGCATACTCAGCATTCTGGCTTTGTTTCGAGAGCTCATGACTGACCTGAGGGCTTAATGTTAAACACCAAAGCCTAGAGACGAGTTCAATCGGTTTACCTGTAAAGATGTACTTCTGGGTAATTTATTCTAATCATTTACCACCCTCTGTATAATAGATGAGGTATAAATAAAATACTGAAAAAGAAATAAACAAGGGCAGCTGAAATGTCTGAAAGTGTGCCCTCATTGATTCAGTGGGACAGTTTCCAGAACATGTCATTCTTCCTTCACTTGCATATTTTATTGTCACCAGGTGGCATTAAAGCCTCTGTTGAGGAATCCATCTAATAAAATTACATTGCATTTGACTTTTCTGTCTTTAGATGATTTACAGTGTGTCAATCTCAAGCTTTTTTGCGGATATTTCTGAGTTTACAATGTTCTTTTCCCCCCGTGGCCTTCCAGCTGTGAAAGGTCCCCAGTGTTGGTGCTCGGCAGAGACGAGCAGCCGTCTCACAAAGAGCCTCTTGTGGCTTCAGCGCATTCACTCAGAGTGGAAGATGGAGAGTTTCTATTTACTCTGGATGGCTTATCAGATCAACTGACACAGAGCCGGCTTTTGTGCAGCACCACGCCTCATCAGTGACCCTCTAACCTCCATTCTTTCAACATGTGAGACAAAGCCACAAAATCTGATTTGAAGACTAATCTGTGTGTACATTCACACAGAGGGATGGACACACTTCATAGACTTCGTAAAGTGGTGTGTTAAAGTAGTCTGTCGGCCGTAAATCGACTAACCAAACCTTATTGATCCTCATATCTTTGTGGGTGAGGGACACAGCAGTGGTTGACTCGCAGCCTCCCGTTTGTCGTGTGCAGTCAGTTGTGGGTCTGCGTTCAGAGGGTCCACTCACTTGAGATAAACTTGTGACAACAACCAAAGGTCAACAAAACAAGTCAACAGGAAAACTTTAATCAAACCAAGTGGGCATGATTCCTGAATAGTTTTTCTGCTCATACCATCGCCTTAATGAAAAACTTTCATTTCCTATTTACACAGATGCAACCTTGTTACTGCGTTTACAAACTGTTCAAATTCATTTAAAGACAAAGCTTAAGATAAGAGTGCTAATTTTACAAAATTAGAGTTAAAATATTTAAAAGAAAAGAAGCTTTGGGTGGGCTCTGCTTTTAAAAATATTAGTTTAAAATGAAACCGTTTCAAAAGTACAAACAGGCCTGGCTTCGACTCTTTTCTTCTTCCTTAATAGTGCATCTCTTCATCAAACATCAACTTGGATCCATTTTCATGTTCATGCAGCTGATTGAAAGGGAGCCATTATCTGAAAGCTTCTGGCCATCCAGAAGTCCTGTGTACCGTCTTTTCTAGGCTCCATCGATGTCTCCGAGTGGGTAAAAGTCTGCGTGCTGGATGGGCCGGATCCCTGCTCCAGTCTGTGGTTCACCCTTAAAAGAATATTACCTTCTCTTTTCCGAGGACGTCTTTGGGGAACGGAGGTGGCGGTGGAGGGGGAGTGTTATCTCGGCTCGCCTTGCTTGCGCTGAAGGACTGAGAAGTTCTCACACTGTGGGCAGATGCTGGTGACCTGAAGGTATCTGAGGGGATTAAATGACCACATCTCAACATGAAGCACCAATTGTGGCGTTCATTTAACTTCAATTACACGTGAGCTTTAGGTTAAAGTACCTGTGGGAGTATAGGTGGGAATGGACAGGTTTAAATGGCACAGGTGGAGCCAACAGTGCTATGAACTGCCTACTGAACACTAAAGCTTCTATTCTAAACCTAGCCACCAGAGGGAGCTGTTCAGTAAAACCATTAACAGTCCCATTTTAGAGCCAAAGGCCAGCATGTCTGCAATATCAAGTAACCTCAATTTCAAAACTCAACCCGCCAGGAGGGTCGAATCAATATGAAACAACATGCTGAAGTATTAATACACTATCAGAGAAATAGGCTTCAGTTTGTGGTGGAAAAAGCCACGTTTCAAACTTGTTTTGACCTTATGTGTGAGCATTTAACCAGAAGTGGTCTCCAGATTTCTGCTTTTCAATTGGACAGAAAGAACAATGCGTCTTTAACAGGCAACCGTTAAGATCTCCTTCCAAAAACATATATAAAAAAAAAAAAGGAAAATAAATAAACAAAATCTCAAAAAGAGCCATCACTTTTCATACCTGAGTTTATGATCCTTTGAGGACTGGCGTTTCTTTTGGCTTTCAGACTGCCTCCCTCTTTGCCCACCACTCGGATGGGCAGGACTTGATTCACATCTATGTTTGCTGGACAAACAATACAAAAAAATGTAAAGATTGTTAAGAATTTTTTTTTTAAAAAGCCTAAAAATAAGCATTGTCTCAAAATCCTTACAACAGAGACTAAGAAAACGGATCAGATTATCTTTCAAATATATAAACATGGTAAAAATGAATTCTTAGATTGTCCCACTGACTCCTAACTGGCTACTGTTGTCACCTGCACTGTGCGCTCTCCGGTGGGACCGCTTCCCCCTGAAGCTCTTCTCCTTTCCTTTGGGTGCGGTTGCCAGCTTGGTGGGGATCTTCTGATGCACGGCGGCAGGTTTCTGCACCTGGTTGGTGGTGCTGATCAGGTGAATGGGCAGTTCTGATCTGGAAGACCGGGGGCTGATGCTCTCCCTGCGTGGAGGAACCTTTGGAGGAATTTCCAAGGCATTGGAGGAACTGAAGGGCAGGGTTAGGGTCTTTGGACTGACAGTCGCCGTCCCACCTCCGTTCAGTATGCTCCCTCTGAAAGACGGGTGAGCGGGTAGACTACGGAACTGGGAAGAAACAAAGGAAACTGTCAAAATGCTGTCACTCGAAAGAGCTAAATGTCCAATTTTCCAGTGCAAAACTTCATATGACTGCCTTCTTATGATGATTTTCTCTGAGATTAAAAGGTAGAATGAGGTGGAAATAGTCAACATGAATGACCTCTGTAACATTCCTATATGGACTGAGCCAAAGCACCACTTTGCCTGTTCAGGGGTCAAACGAGTTTAAATCTGACCATAACTGGAGGGGGAGCAAAAACATGTCATATTCTATCGGTTCAGGGTTGTTGTTTTTTTAAATCTTCTATCCGGTCAACCCTTTGACATAAAAACTCCCCGTCTAAACTTAGAGACTTCTGATGACAGAATTATGGGATAAATCTAGAAGAGACTCCTCACTTGTGTGGGATCATCATAATTGGAGTGTGCTGAACTTGAGAGGATCTTCTTCATCTTCTTCTCCAGGCGCTCCTTCTCCTGAGACAGGCGCTCCCTCTCCTTGTCCACCGTTTTTGTGGACTCTCTGAGTCTCTCCAGGTCCTCCTGGTAGCTCTCCCTCTGCCTCTCCAGCTCCGACCTCTCGTTGCTCAGCTTCTCCTCCCACCTCCTGAACTCCTCCTCCCTCTGCTGCAGCTGGGCCTCCAGACCCTCCATGTGGATCCTCTGCCGCTCCTTCTCCTTCTCCCAGCGCTGCTGCTCCTCGCGCTGCTGCATCTGCTGCTTATGAAGGTTGGCCAGCTCCTCTTTTTGCTTCTCCACGTTGCGCTGCTTCTCCTGCTCCAGCAGCACCTTGTTGTAGTGGGAGGGGGTCTGCCTGCTCTTTGCCTGGAACGCCTGCAGCAGCTCGATGCTGCTGTCCTGCTGAGCGATGATGGCCTGCAAAATAAAAATGGATTTCCGCTCACAGGAAGCCTTTGCTACCTTTCCCACCAAACCTTTTGTCTTAAATGGAAATGATGTATATATTTAAACAGAGCAGATGTCTGCTGACCCATGCAGAACTGAGATCCAGGTGCTGACTTACCTTTAGGCTGTATAGTCTCGTGGTAAGCATTAGCACACTGTCATACACCTACAGAGAGGAAAAGACCAGCACTCATTTCAGTACACGAACCACTGAAGTAGAAAAAGAACCCTGTGTGTGTGTATAAGGGGGGTTACCGCTGTCCCAGGAAGATGACTGGAAGGTGAGCTGCAGCTGGGCACTGGGACATCATCAGTTTCACCATCAGCCTGCAATCAAAACATGCAATTAATGTAAATAGTTTATATTCTTTTTAGTCCTGGGGGGAGTTAATGGATCTTTTAGTGACGTACAGACTGCTCCCATCCTTCGATGGGGTACGCCTCCTCAGGCTCTCTGTCCTCACTGCATTCGGGCCTCTCAGAGATTTCTCCATCTGAAAAAACACAGTCCATCACATCCAAACAAACTCACAAATATCATCCTTCTTGTGAAAAGACTACGTTGGGGTTTGCCAACATAAGTTGAACCTCATTTTTAGAGTGTGCAAATAACAAGCATTAAAACGCATTCCCCTACATGGACTTTTCCACCTTGATGGCAAACAGAAAACTATCAACAGCAGATGAGTCAAGTTTGGTCTTGAACTAGAGCCCACTGTTGCAAACATTTGACATTTAAGCTGCATGCAAATAAATATATAAAAAATAAAAGCCTGTCAAGACCATGCGAGTGAATCAGTGCGAGGAGGATGACGCACCCCGACCTTACTTAGAATTCTCATGTGCACATGCATACAGTCCTAACAAAGCATTACAAAGCAACTTACTGTCCGGGCTGGAATCTGCGATGGTATCGACGGCGGCTTTTAAGGTGTTGGATCGCCTGAGCAGCCCGCCCTGAACCTGGCTCTCCTCCGTTTGATGGTTTGGGTCATTTTTCATCAAAAACAGCATGTTCAGCAGGTTTTCCACTAAAGAAAAAAAGGTAACTTTACCCAAATCACATCCTTTAAAGATCTCGTAGTTCATGAAAAACATATTTTACCATTATCTCAGTGATTAAAACTAAAACAAAAAACACTAAAAACAAAAAAAAAAAACAAGTTTCTTTTATCTGCCCTTACCCTCCTCGATGGCCTCATAGAGCAGCTCCTCCCCCTGCTGGGGCTCAGTTGAGTCTCCTCGCAGCAGCAGCCCTTTCAGAGGGGGTTCTTTCTTCAACACATATTTATAAAGAGTAGCTAAACTCTGCTGCTTCTCCATTAGACTCTGCTTTATCTGGTCATCTTTCACCTTCAAAATATCTGAAAAGCATTCATGGGTACAGGAGGAGACACTGTAAAGTGTTTGAGGAAAAAGCAGGCAGAGACCACTCTCGGTCCAACCAAACTCTTGCCGTTTGGACGAAAACACCTTTTAGCCACAATGTGTGAAATGTGCTTGAGTGCAAAACTTTTCCTAATGAATGCCATGCCTGTTGCCTTGCGTCTATCCTAAAGATTAAAAGGAACACTGTGGGAAGAGTGCATGTCATAAGGACTGAGCACACAAACCAAATTGTCACCTTCACTCTTACATCAATAATCCTCCAAAAGGTAAAAAGCCTGAGAATAAAAGTACAATCTGATGGAATCCGTTTACTGAACATGTGTAAAAAAAAAAAAAAAAAAAAAAACTCTACTCTTCTCATATTTTGTTTCTTCTGATTTGATGTTTGTAACATTTTTCTTCCAACAACAGGACTTCAGGATCTTGTATGTGATGTGCGTCCTCTCTGGGTGAGCGCCGTGCTCCAGTATGGCCGTCAAGCTCAGCCATCTTACCTTGAAAACGCTGTAATGTAGCCACCAGTTCAATGTGCTCTTCTCCTGGAAGACTGAAAAGCACAGATGGTTCATTAATTTTTCTGATTTATATTTTGTTTAAAACAAAACATTTGAAGAGAGACACCCATTTGATTAAGTTTCATGTGTGTCATTCAGGAGTACAAGGCTGGATGATCAGCCTAAGTGTCCAACCACATGAAGTACAATCTTCTCACTGGATATCTTTCATGATTCTGAGATTTTACACATTCAATTTTAAAACTTTTTAAAAAGACATCCTGAATTTTCTTTTTTTACTTCAGCACAGTCCTGACTTGGACCTGACGGGGGCCCTGTGCTGATATGGGGGATGTTCCTATAAAAGCATCTATATGAAAATATCTGAAATCTTTATCGTTAATGCTACATAATCCAAACCCTCAAAGTTTGATGTATTCCCCTTGTTGTTTTATTCTTACAAATGAGTGTTATTTGTTTGATCAGCAGACCTACTCCTCAACTATGCTAGAGAAATCTGAATAATTTGTATGACAAATAACTTTTTTATCTAGTTATCCACAGAAAATACTGTAAAAATAAATATTTGAGTCAGAGATGAAAAAATATGTTGATTATAAAGTACTGAGAAGTATTTGAGTTGTGAACAGTAGAGCTTTTTCCTCCTAAAACCAAATTATCTTTCATTATTGCAATAACACATTTACAAAATCTAACATTTGGGACGAGAAGGAATCCTTAATTCAAACATCTTAACATTTCATAATTTGAGTATACCACTCAACGGCTCCTCGTATGACGTTCATCCACTTAAGGCACTCCTCTTTGGAGCCTGTGTGGATCTCGTACATCTCTGGTAGGCTTGCACAGATGAGGTACAAGGCTTTATCCTCGTGGGCAACTTCCCTAACAATCAGTTTTTGAAGGGAGATCACTGGTGGTTTGTTATCCTGCAAAAGCCACGGCATGAAGGTAGTCAAGAAATAAGGCCGAACTGGTGATTTTTTGTACTTTTTACGCAGTCCTGTTTTGATGGGACTCACCACGGCAGCAAATACAAACTTCTGATCCTTCTCTTGTAAGAGGAGGAGCACATCTGACAGCAGCACAGCCAGAACTTCTGAAGGGGCACATGAGGTCAAACTGACATCAGCATTGAAATAACAAACACCTGAACCGCTTGTGAAATGTCTCATTTTTCTGCGAATGGAGGTAAAATAATCCACAGGTTCTGGGGATCTACGTGGCAGACGAACCCTTCTTTCTGCTGCAAGACTTCAAGGTCACTGTGCCCTCGTGCAGCAGCATCCGGCTGCCTTGAATCATTTCCTCCCTGCGGAAGAGCCGGCCGTCCTTCATCTGGCCGGCAACTTTCGGCTCCAGACGAAGGCTGATCTCTCGGAGACGAGCCGCCTTCTCGTATTCACTGACGTTGACATCCACCTGGGAGATGGTGTCTTTGATAAGCTCCAAACCTTTTACCAGAGAACTGTATTCATCTGTGTCAGCTGGAATGAGCATAAAAACCAGCCTTGATTTGCAGTTGGTAGAAAAAAAGAGTCTCAGTAACCACCTGATTTTTGTATCATTTGAGTGAGAACCCAAATGGAGTTGAAGGCAAACAAGAGGCGGGACGTTACCTTCAGTGTTCTGGATGAGCCGCTCCACCAGGATGGGGTATTTTGTGATGCGTTGGGTCACCAGGAGGAAACATTCAGGAATTCCCAACCGCCGCACTATGGGCAGCTGGCCTATTTTCTATTTAAAGTAATACACGGACGTTTGGTTTACTGGCTGACGTGGTATAAAGCAACAGGTTTATGAGAGTGGATTGCTTACTCTCATGAGAATTTGCAGCTTCTTGTTGCTCTGCATCTGCTCTTTGTAGAAGCCAATGGCCTCACTGTGACGGTAGCAAAAAACACTGTAGCTCTCCATCATCTGTTCGCCAAGTCGACCTGAAAACTGACAAAGAACAAGACTTTGGTATCCATTTTTCTGTAATGTATACATTTTTCAGTAATAAGACTTTGATGAGATTTTGATGGACACAACACTGCCTTACATTTACAGCACATACTTAAGAATAATACACCTGTGCTGTGTTCACTTTGGAGGAAGAGAGGCAGGTGTCAAAAAAAAAAAAAAAAAAAGAGGGAAAAAAAGCCAGAGCTGCCACTTTAGGAAAACTACAAGAATTTCTAAGCTCATACCTCTGTGTGATGTAATAGAAAAGTGTGCGAGTGCGTGTGAACCAGCGGACCTGAAAGGGAAAACTGTCCGTGTCAGTCTTTAGCCCCAGCCTGGCAAAAAATTAACCAGCTGCCCTCGGAAACTTGACCAATAAAAAAAAAACGGAGAAATGCCTCTCTGGTGATGTGCGACCAGTGACAAACAGAGCGTCGTTCCTGTGCTGGTTGGGCAAGAACCCCCACCAGGGGAGTCTTGCAGAGTGTTTTAAACACACCAGGCATTCCCCCATACACCTGTATCCTATTTCCACACAAACACACACTCTGCCTCTTCAGAAAAAGTCATGGATAGAGATGGAAAGCGTTTAGATGGAAAAAAAAAAGAAGCTCTGCCATGCAGGAGGTTTGGACTGCGATTTCAAAACGTGTTGTCTCTGCCGGGCCTCCAAGTTCCCTTTAGTTCTCCTAAAGCTCACAGTCGCTGGGCTTCGTTGATGGCTTTGGACCTAAAAGGGGCCCAGATAATGAAAATAAACCAGGCATTCTGCTCTCCCCTACCTGATTGATGAGGATATCCCCCAGCTGTGTGATGAGGTAGTTGTTGGTGCTTCCCTCCTCCTGACTCTGGATCTGCCGCTCTTTGAGGCAGTTAAGGAAGTGCTGGTGGAGGGTGATCAGAGCTTCCACTCTGGGGAAGAGCCGCTCCAGCTTGCCCTCTTCCATCAAAAAGGACCGCTCCAGCTCGTGCAGGTACACGTGGTAAAGGGTTTTTAGGGTGCGTACGTGGTGCATCTCGGTCTGGATCAACTCTAGGAGAAAAATTTGGAAACTGATGTTTTCTAGCCCTTCAGAAAGAGCTCATATCGGAATACTGATGTTGGTTTTGTTATTATGGAAGTAAGTTCTGAGTTGTGAGATCTAAAGAGTGCTGATCATAATCGGAGGCTTGTTCTCTCAGCTAAAGAGTGGAATTCCATTTTAAGTGGTGACCAAATACTCTCTGCTGTTAAACTGAGCATAAATACATCTATTATTATAATTACCATTACTTTCAGGCCTGAGGTAGTCAGACAGAGGAGAGGACCTGCCTCAGGCTTCGTGGGTTTTTACCTACCATAGATGACATCCTGTCGTTTAACATCCTCTTTGCTCAGGGCCTTCAGGTAGTCCTGGTCCACAGCAACGCTCCAGGACTCTGCCTCCAGATTCTGGGCATCGATCTCCAGCTCAGCTCGCAGCTGAGAGTAATAGGAGTCTAGATGAAACATAAACAGACCCACTTTATTTCATTATGACAGCAAAGACAGCATTTAAAAGAATCTACAACTAAAGGATAGTTTGGGACGCTGAGTGGAAACGCTTTAGCACCTATCCATAAGAAGCCATTTCTTAGCATCAAAAGCCTCTCTTACATTTAATAATTTGGGCTGGTTTCAGGCTGCAAATTAACTAAATAAGATAAAAGTTCATCAATTAAGTGAGTGACGGTTATCAACATTATCTGGATCTTTTGGTTCTCTAATCAAAACTTAACATCTTTACCACAAGCTTAATAAATGACATTTCAATGAGCCACATTTTCCATGCAGCTTCATAACGCTTTTGCCATTTCAACAGGAGGTAAATGAAGCTTTCAGCAACCCCTCATCCCGCTGACAGAAACCAACTGACCTTCTGGGTTGATGGGCTCAGCCAAGGAGGAAGCGAGCGATGCAGAGTCCTCAGGGGAGACCTTCGACCGCAGGCCGTCAAGCTCATCCATCTGCGCCGTGTCCGATCTGGTCGGTATGCGGTGAGATAATGCTCCACAGGTAAATTAAAACGTGAAGTCAGCACTAAAACATGCATGCACACACTGAAACGCACTGTTGGTGCAGCTGCCCAGTGCCACCACTTAATTTAAGACCGGAGCTTAAATCTGTCAGACCCCGACAAAGTCTGGAAACTTTAAGTGCAAATTTAACCCCACACTCCCTGCCAAAAGATCATTTGTACGAAGGCTGAGGCAAAAAAATCAAGTGATTTTTTTTCTCTGCTGCAGTGTGAGCCTAATAAAAGAAGAGGGAAGTTGGTTTGAGCTAAAATGATCACTGACCTGGAAATTCTGACTGTGTACAAAGAAGAAAAAGGATAAGGGCTGAAATCTTTGGGAATGTTACACTCGTGCCTCGTCTGTGAACACTAGCAGGAAGGCCATTGGAAGCAGGGGGACAAACACTCTCCCCTGTGCTGAAAGAGAACAACAAACAGAGGGTGAGAGGCTGTCACAGAGAGGCCAATATTTGCTAAATGACAGCTGGCTGAAAACGGGAGTTGGCTAGTGCATTAAGTGAAATGACATTATAACAGACTCAGTGTCTCTACTGCAAAGACAGAGAACGGAGGATGACTCCAAACAGGCCGCTGTTGCCCTGCGCACTGGGAACTGGTTTTAGTCAGGTCAGACCAGCTGTGAAGGAAAATTGCAACTAAAAACAAAAGGTGGCAATACTCCGCTCTATGTAACATAAGAGTGAACAGGTACAGTAGCTGAACAAAGATGTTTCTGCTTGAAATATGCTTGGAAGGCACAGGGCAATATGCAGCTGACTTCAGACACAATCTGCAACGTTTTCCTCTCGACTTGGATACACGTCTCAGCACAGTGGAGTCGGGAAACGATGTTCAAAGCAGCCTTTCAAATCCAAATGGCAGCACAAACTGCCCTTAGATGACACCAGAAAACTGCCTTTCTACTAGTCTGTGACAGAAAATGACTCACCCTCTTCATATAGACTTCTGCCTGGTAGCTTTCCGAGTCCGTTCCTTCACCGTTCCCTGGTGACACAGAAAGAAAACAGACACGCACGAGGAGGAAAATCTTGTTAAACCAGTGGCTGAAAAAAAAAAAAAAAAGTGGAACCAGAATGACACTGAATGTCACTGAGTCACAGACTGGGCTGATGGGCCCTTCGGGTGAGGGAAGGATCCACCTGAATTGCTCTGTGTTCATCTTTTGACAACAAATCCTGACTGATTTCAATTTCATTATGTCCGATGACAACGCATCACATATTTTCTTTGGTAAAGCAAATTGCCGCCGACCTGTTGGTTTTATTTTTAGCAGTCTTTATCGCCGCAATAATCAGGAGGAACCTTGAAGAGGTTCTGTGCTTCCTGGACGCATGGGCTGTCCAGCTTCACCTCCTAATCACATCACTAGCTAATTGACCTGATGTGGTCAGATCTGAAACAAGGAGATCATCGACTCCACGTGTATTTGAAGTAAAAGCAGCCGAACCATCTGTGGTAGTTTCTCAGAGTTTGACAACAGTTGATGTTCAAAGTCAGACACACCTAAAGTACATAGGACTGTTTGACTAAAGGGGGTTATGACACAAACACACTCACACAGCAGCTGTGAATGAATACTTTATCATTACGTCTGCAGTGCATTGTGAAAGGCTTTCAAAAAGGAAAAAAAAAAATGTGACTACCCTGATAAGACATTGTGCATTTCACAGCTCTTACGTTTTACATTCCTTCACTTCCTCCTGAGGAGCTGAGGAGTGTGGGAGCAGAGTTTTAACTCAGGCTCACAGCCCGAGTTAAAACTCTGCGCCTTTCCCATCACTCTGTATCATTTTACTTTCTTTTCTTTAAGAGTTGCTTTTAGGTCTCCTAGCGTGTTATTATCCACGCTTTGGTCGTACGGTTTAGCCTCTTGTTGCAAGTAGCAGCCACACCTCAAGCCATTCACCCAGACTGGGTGGAGAGGGAAAGAAGCGGCATGAAACACAGGCCATGCCCCACTAAGGAAAACAAGACCAGCAAGTTTGCCGGGTGGAAGGCCGGATGGTGGAGGCTGGAAACACTGTTTGTGTAAAGCGGTTTCAGTGAAGCCGACGCCGGCCCTAACCACAGCAGCAGAGGGGACACAAACAACCAACAGCTGAGAAACTGCACCCTGCAGCTTGAGCAGCCGACTGAGCTGCGAGTGCGTTGCTCCATACAAAACCCCCGAGAACTGTTTATGTCCCACACGGTAAAATCAGCGACAAATTGTCTGAAATTGAGAGGCTAAAAATCTGCCAGTCAGCACTGCTTTCAGCTTATCTTTGGTAAAATGCGCTTTAAACACATGCTTCTGTCAGCGTTACCTGCTCCATCCTCACAGTGATCCGTGCGTGCACGCCGGCAGCCTCAACCGCCAACACCTCCAGACTCCAGCACACGAGTGCAACTGGAAAAAGTAACCTCTTTAAGGAGGGGTGAGCCTCAGGCCTTTCTCCCCTGTTGGATGTTTCAATGGCTGTTATGCAACTACATGGTGTCATATTGTAGGAAATAAAACTAAAATTTAAGGAGTGAACGAGATTAAGTCACATTCCATTAAAAGAATCATCGTTTGGTAGATTTCGAGATTTTTATTCTTTAAAAAAAATTCTATATTTGTGTGCATACACTCAATCAAAACACCCTGGTATGATCTCTTGAATGCCTTTCGGTAAATATTCAGCACTAACAGCAACTGTCAGCCTGCCAGACAAAACCACATCAAGCCTTTTTTTCCCCCATCATTAAAGTGTCTGCTAACACTTGCAACGGAAACTCATTTCAGTGATTATATTTGAGGCATCCTCAATTTAGTATCAACTTTTTCCTCGCTCCATTAGAGAATACAATTCCCATGTTGACTTTTGTGTTTGTGTTTTCCTTCAAATAAATCAAAATCACCATGATCACATTTTAGATACGTCAACATTGTCAACATATTTTTGGATGCATTTTGACAACAAATTCATTTTCTTTTTTATGCCATTTAGCTCAAATATTGATGTCTAATGTGTTTGTGGTGCGAATTCCTCAGTTTGTTTGCTTACACAGGCCAACATTCTGTGTAAGTGATGCTTTTACAACAAAATATAAAAAAACAACAATCAGAAAACAGAAATTAAGAAAAAATATGTATAGAAATATACATATATATGTGTATACATGTCACAAACTATTTACTGCTAAGTAGGGGCCTTAGCAGGGGCCCAATAACAGGTTTCACTTTCAGTTTAAATAAATAGTTTGTTTTGGTCCCAGTTGCTCTTGCTCCAAAGGTTATCTAAAGTCCCCTTCAAGTAATAAATACTATTTTATGTTGAAAATAAATCAAACAAGAAAAGGGAATGTGATCAAACATGGCTTACTTCTTTCATTTACAACAGATTTGATTAACTAAATGGATATGGGATCCTTCTTTTCCATAATTGAAATCACTAGCTGGTATTAATGGTTGCCATGTGGATGCTTTTGATAAACATTCTGACAATTTACAACCACATTTCAGAGCATTACCTAATGAGATAAACTCGAGGGAGTTTTCAGGAGTTTTTCCAGCTGATCTGGTGAGTCCTGCCAGAAGTTGGAACAGCTGTTCAGGACCCCGACACGAGAAGATCTTTTCAAAAGCTCCCCCAATAAGCACCCGTTTTTAGAAAAGGGGCGACCCAAATTCAAGTGAGAGTGAACCAAGTCTGTTTTTTTAAACAGTTGTTCATTCAGATATGCGTCATGAGAAACGTTAAGCCATTTCAGGTGTGTGACAGACACCACAACCCTGTGATTTAAGGGCATTTCCCCCCCTGAAAAAGGTTTGAAACGGGTTACTCATGCGCTCCTTTGACACGGGAATGCGGGGAATGGCAAGCCGAGAGCGTCTGGCCCGGATTCAGGACGTTTCCCCACCGAGAAAGTGTCAGTTCGGCTAAACAGAGACAGGTGCTGGTGGCTGCAGGTGGCAAATTCATTATCAAATTAACGCAAAGCCTCACTGTTGCTAACGGCTGACGGAGCTCCACTTTGGCTCCCGAAAGGTAACTCAAAATAACAGGAGACAGTCGGGAAATACATGTCACTGCTGTAAAAACTATAAACTATAAAATACGGAAAAAGGTCAAATAAGTGTGAGTTTCCAAGCCCGCCTCGACTAAAAATAAAGCAGCTTTGTTTAAACCTCAAACAAAGTTTATGTTGCGTTTGACAAACTTTGTAAGCTAGCTAGCTGCGCGTGACGTACGTTAGCCACCTGTCGGCACACTTAGTTTATTTCTTACGATTCCGACGACAGTTGGGTCTTACCTGCTGTTGTAACGAAGCAGTAGAGTAAGCAGAGGGGGAAAAAAGAAAAAAACTATCTGTGTGCTTCCAGGCGAAAGTTAAAGGAGGACAATTACATCTCTCAGCAGCTTCCAATTCGTAGGGAGGACCGTGAGGATGCCCCCGCAGGAGCAAGTGCACAAACAAGGTGGAGAAGGAAAGTTGGAGAGAGAGAGAGGGGGGGGGGGGGGGGGGCGACGTCACAAAACACATCCCAGCCTCCTGGTGTCCGGATGCCCCTCCTTCCTGCTCTAAGCATTGTGGGAATTGTTTGGTTCAGTGAGTGCAGCACATTCCGCGAGCTCATCCGACAACTGGTCACATGCGGCCGGGTCCTCAAATGAAAGCAGACGGGAGGAATCCGCGTTTCTGCTCACGTGGCTGGGACCAGCAGCCTTTTAGTGAGGCCGCCACTACCCTAACCCTAACCCTAACCCTGGGACAGGACCTGATCCTAGAATCAGCAGCATGTTGCATTTGTGTCAAATGGAGTCATTATACTATTCCATTTATTTGTCATCTCACATCAGTCCACTGACTGAATCTATTACTACCTGACCTTGCACATATAATACATCATAATACATCATTCAGTGAATATCTTGTTTGAAAATGTTTTCAAAGTTAGAAGGATCAGTGGCTGTGAAAAACTAGATGTTTTTAAAAATATTTTGAAAAAAAGAGACAGCTGCTCTTTGTGTAGGTGCCTCCAGGCAGTGTAGGCAGGAGCTCAGGTATCAGCTTGTGTCAGGGGTCATTTTTTTACCTGTTTTTCTCTTTAGCAAATGGAATTGGCTCGAGGGTGTGTGCCTGGTGATGAACAGAAAGCCTAATCTAAAAGTAATGACACAGTTCGTCTGTGCAGCAAACTTATATACAGACATAAGTTAATGTGACGTTTTTCTGTTTTGGACAAATGTTAAATGGAGACTTACAAGCACAAATGGAAGAAACTGATACAACGTTTCAGTTGTAATTTCCATAATTCATGAGCAGAAAAAATAATACCTAAGAAAAACATGAAGGTCAGCATACTTTTAAAGATGGAGGCTGCCTGGCCTCTGCTACACTGATGCAGCTAAAATAGTTCAGATTTGTTGCAGACATGGAACCTTTTGCTCTGCTGTTTGAACGGCCCACAGCAGGTGGAGCCATTGGACGTCACTGAAAATTCAAAATTCGTGCAATATGTTTTAACCATCACATTTAAACGTATAAGCATCAGTCAGTGATATTCAACAAAGACTAATTATAAAGATATCAGTCTGAAGGATGCTGGAAGGTACTCCATTATAAAGAACCGTCAGTGAGCAGCTTAGTTTGTCAGTTTTGGGAGGAATTCTTCTTTTGGCCCTTCTATCATTTGATAGGTTTTGAGTTAAAAAACAAAACAAAAAAACAAACAAACCATCTGCTCCAGAAAACTGCTCTTCAACCTGCTGATATATGTATCTGAAGTGGCAGAAATACTTAGTCAGATTCCCTTTCTCATGTAAAATGGCTTGTGTTTAGTTAAATAACATTTTTCCAACCTTTTATTTATTCAGCGTGAAAGTTTTGATTTCTGCAATAACTAACAGTGAAACTGAAAAACCCCTTTTCAGTTTATAAAGAGATGGGCTTATATGAAACCGTTCATGTCTTTTTCAGGTTACATGGCAATAAATCAGTTCTCCAAATCACTAAAAACCTCTCAGTTTTTGCGGGGCCATGATCCACAGGCGTTCTCTGCTTTCTTGCCCCCATCTTTACTGCTCACGGAGTCATGCCTCCCTTTATGAATACAATTTCAGTATTCTGTGACGGAATTCTGAGGTATATGTGTGTAGAAGGCTAAACGGCAGAGAAGAAAAGCAAGAGCCGTGTCACAAATGCACCTTGCTGCATTATTTACAGCACTATTTTATTTGATCTCGATATGATGGGCAGACATTTCAAGCTGAGGATGCCAAACACCCCTCCTCCCCGGCATCATATTGTAAAAAGACCAAGTGCTGCTGGTTGATCATGAGTCCAAAAAAAAGCTAATTGGTATGATTTTCTGGATTAGAAAAAATAAACATAAGGGACTAATATGTAAAAACATTATCTAACCGGAAATACCTCAAGAATGACAACATATCAACTATGTACAAAAACATCAATATTCAATATAATATTTATGTATATAATTCTTTATATTTCTTATCTTCTATACCCACTAAAATATACCAACAAAGCAGCTATTGGTCAATCTGACGAACCTGTTTGCCAAAATGTTTCTGAAAACAGTTTAAATATCCTTCAGCTGTAAATGTGAAAACAAAAAGAGAAAGAAAAAAAGAGAGAAGAGAGGCGGGAAGAGAAAAGAAAGACAGGTAAATAAATTAAAAAAATAGAACCCAACAAAATCCTGTGTTTTTATCTTGTGTGCCATTTTGGAATACTGCAGAGTGTGAGGAGGTAAGCCACTTCAACCAGCTTCTCCAGTGGATAGGAGTTTGTTCGAGGATGGGCCGGCTCCGACCATCCGAGAGAGAGTTCTCTGAGTCTTTCTTTCTCAGTTCATCGTCCATTAGAATACAAAGATTCAGACACAGTTTCATGTCAACTGGTGTAGGCCACAGAAAAAAAGGGCACTTTTTCAAAACGTAGCAATTCGGGATGAACTCTCGATGAATTCGGGGGGAAGGGGGTGCGGGCTGGACTTAGGGGAGGGACAGTGGGTTTAGCAGCCTTCTTGTTTGTCAAGAGTTTGTTTCACAGTTGAATCCAATATCCACCCAGTCAAGCACAAACTTGGCAATAAAACTACAATCATGAACAACTGAGACTCGGGATCCTTAAATACAAAAAGTGTCTGGTGGCGTCCGTGCGAGGACTTGCTGTAGTGTGTGTTTGTGGCATCTGGAGAGACAAATGAGGTCCTGAGATATGCATTGAAGGGCTTCTGAGTGATAAAAGTGTGATCCATATAAAATGACAACAAAAAACAAAAACAAAAACAAAAATAGATCTCAATCTATATCGCATCACTGGGTTTTGCTTGTCCCGTCTGTTAGGAGGGGCTGGACCGTGGCAGGGCCAGTATTCGTCCGTTGGTCTTTCCCCCGTTCATGTGTGTAAAGGGGATGTGGTGCTCCTCGTAACTGCCCCTCAGACCCATGGAGGAGGCCTCGTCCCTGTCCAAGCACTGCTCCCTCTGGGAATACGACGAGGGGTCCAGCGGGATGCTCTCCATGTTCTCCATGTCCAGGTCAAAGTCCTCGCTCTCTGGGGGCTTGTTCTCCTCGCTGTAGAAGAAGGAGACCTCTTGGAAGGAGGAATGCAGGTCTTCCCGCAGCATCTCGATGATCTCCTGGAAGGTGGGGCGCAGTTTGGGGTTGTACTGCCAACACATCTGCATCAGGTTGTGTCTGAGGGAGGAGAAGGGGAGGTTATATATATCATATATCTCTCACATTTTAGTAAACATTTTAGCAAGGACGAGATCGTCAAATCTCCCGATTTGCCTGATGTTCAGGCCTTCTGCTTGTGCTTACAGTCGGTCGGCGCAGTTGTCCGGCCGGTCCAGGCAGCCTCCATCCATGACGAACTTCAGCACCTGCTCATTGGACAGGCCCTGGTAGGGCTGCTCTGCCAGTGTGCTGATCTCCCACAGCACAACCCCAAACGACCTGGTAAGCAAGTGGAGGGAGGGGGGACACGGGGACGTGCAGATTAGACACCTGACAGAGTAAACCTGTAATCATTTAAAACAATTAACAGGGAGACTGAGGGCGTAGGGGGCCGCGATGCGGGTTGGGTGTCCCGAGTGTCTCTCGCATCTTATCATTTGTGTTACGTTTGCTGTTAACTTTTTGTTGTGAGGCTCCCACTGCTCAACAAATGAGCTACAAACACCACTCACCAGCAGTCCGAGTGTGCGGTGAAGACGCCGTCCTTTAGAGACTCAGGGGCCATCCACCTGACGGGCAGCAGGCCTTTCCCACCTTTCCTGTAGTAGTCGGTCTCATAGATGTCTCTGGTCATCCCAAAGTCTGAGAAGGAAAGTGATGGCTATAATGAGTTGATAGTAGAGCCAAACCAGTACAGAATTGTCGGCTATGAATGATGCATTCATCCGTTCAGAACCACTGTGCTGAAATGTGTTTTGAAAATACTGAAAGACCAAGAACTTGGAAAACTGGTTTTGGTTGTTTGCTCTCCAATGTGTAAAAGCCAGAAATGATTCAGAAGTTAAAACATTCAATAATCTGTAATTTGCTTTTAAACTGTAATGTCAGAAAATGTATGAAATCTTAATAATAAAAAAAGATTATTAGTTGTCAAGCTGAGTGTCAAATTTAAAGCAGCCAGAATGTTTTAAAGCCTTAAAATCATATCTGCTGTGACATTAGATTTCTAACCCTCTGAAAAAAATAGCAGAAAACACTTTGAGAGCCCAACGCTCAGCTCTTAAAATTCAGCTGTATTTCAAATCCCAGAATAGTGCGACACAGCCCTGGTCCACAAAATATTTGTTTTCTTTTCCAATCCCCGTTTTACGGCTGCTGGCGTTGGGAGAGTTGTTCTTCATGTGACCACCAGGGGGCAACAAAGTCAGACAATTTCTATCTCTGCACAAATGACTTTGGGCACATAGAACTATAAACCCTACGCACTTCCTAAAAGGTGTTTCTTAGCCAAAGAAACTTTCAGGGCATACATTTTGGATGGTGTTTATTGCTGCTTTAGGCTTTTTTTTTGTTTTTTTAGACAGACTAATATTTCAAGGAGATTTCTATCTTCCTGTGACATAGACGAACATCACTCAACCCCAAAATGGTAGACAGGGAACAAGCAGGGAAGCTAGTGTTTAGTGCCTGTTTTGGTTCATGAAAACATACCTCCTATTTTGACCGTCAGATCAGTAGCCACCATGCAGTTTCTGGCCGCCAGGTCCCTGTGGACAAACTTCTTGGCATTAAGGTAAGCCATGCCGTCTGCGATCTCAGCAGCCATTTGGATCATCTCCTTCAGAGTGGGCGGTGGGCGGCCGGGGTTATTCTGGGAAACAGATACATTTTCAATTTCTGACCTACTAACAAACTCGCTACTATAACTATGACGTTTGATCTTAGATCCTGCAACACATGGCAATTAAAAAAAGAATTTAAACAGAGTTAAACTTTTTTTTTTTCATATCAGGTTAGTCGACAGGTTTTTACTGGTGAATTGTCAAATCCTCTGTCAACATCCAGGAGCTCGGTCCTTCCTCTTTTCCAAGCAAAGTATGCCAAAAGGTGACATGCATTTAATCTCAGCACAAACAAAAGGTAAACCAAAGAATCTCATATGGAAAGAGAACAGGAACTCGGTTAGTGTGGTAACATTACACTGGCAGATCTATATGTCTCCACAGAGGCCTCCCTAACTAATGAAATCACATTTAATGGATGTAATTTACTTGAGACCGCAACAATCTGCCTGGAAACGAAGAAAACGAGCAAATGAAGAGAAATGGGTCATTGTGATTCCTTACTGTGTTCTCATCTACATTAAAAAAATAAAAAATAAAAAATCAGAGGTGACAACAGTTGTAGACTTAAATGAGCACAGCACTACAACGGCCAAAGCCCAGCCTCACTTCTGAATGATGCAGAATAGGTTGTTCGTTTATAAACTAAAAACAATCTTGCACAGAGCTAAAAAATAATCCACAATCTGTTATTTGTATTATATTTATATTTGACTTAACTGTTTTGCCATTTATTTTGTTCTGTTTGCACATGAACATTTATTTTATAGCTTTTACTTAGGATCTTAATTTCTCTAATTTATTTCTCTAAGTTAGGGTTAGGGTTTTCTTTCTATTTCTGAATATGTTTTACAGAATTTACAACAGAGCTGACTTTGACTAATCAGGGAGGGGCACTGGGTTTCTCTGAATAAAACACAGAAGTGAAAATAAGAAAAAAAAAGTATCAGTTCATTAAAGCTCCAACAGCTGTGCCCTCACTACAGACTAATCTGCTTACCTCTGCGTCGGGGCGCAGAGAGCGCAGGTAGCTCTTCAGGTCTCCGTGGGTCATCAGCTCCATCACGACCAGCGTGGGCTGGCCCTTGGAAACAACTCCCAGGAGTCGCACCTGAGATGTAAAAACTCACTGTAATCCTATTCCATCACGTTATTGAAACAGTCACAAGAGTGAGAAGCTTTTTTCATATACAGACAAAGCAGTTTAAACATATGGCTGCAGTCCAGGGATTCAAACCACAGCCTGTATTTTTAGCAAACATCTGGAGTCAAAATGTCCTCCGTTTATTTCCAAAATGTTTTTTTTTTAAAAGGTGATGTTTACCACATGGTGGCAGCTGAACGCCTTCATGACCGAGGCCTCGTTCAGGAACTCGATTCGCTCCCTCAGGCTGGCTGACTCATTCACGGTCTTCACAGCTACACGCGTGTCCCCTTCGCCCTTTATGATGTCCTTGGCTATGCCTTCGTAGACCATGCCGAAGGAGCCTTGTCCCAGTTCCCTCAAAATGTTGATCTTGTCCCGTGGAACCTCCCACTCGTCCTCCTCATACACTGTAAAACACGTTAGAGCTCTTTAGCGTATCTCCACACAAGGTTAATGCCAGTAACGGGCTGGGGCAGGAAATCCAATATTCTGATTAGCTAGCAGGCCAGCAGAGAATCTTCCAAATTTAGGAGGACGATGAATACTGAATCATGTGAGGAGTCCAAACCCAGGAATGGGGGAAAACATCAACTGTCTTTCAGATGATCAACTTTTTTGATAGAAATTGACAGAAAGTCATTTAAACATCCTTCAGGTTCCCACATGACATTTGTTTACTGCACACTGGACCCTAATTTGCTTCCTACCATTCTGTATATGATGAGGTTTACTGTGCTGTTTCTATCTATCAAAATATGTAAAATGTTTTGCCATTTAATTCACTGCAATACGCACGCATAGTTTACAGCACAAATATCTTCTCTAGATAAGTGTTAGCCCCCAAAGAAGACAACAGATTTTGTTAAAAAAAACCTTCAATGTTGTCTTCAGTCGTGATCTTAAAGACACAGCACTGTTTCAAGAACAGACACGGACACTGTGATTCAAATTTCAATGATAAATTCAGTCTCGGTTAAATGGGTGAACAGGTTTAAACCCTTTGCTTACCATCAGCTGCGCTGATGTACTCGGGGTTTGAAGAGGCGTAAATGGGACCGCTGGGACCTTGGGTTTGACTGCAGGGAAAGAGGGGGGGAAAAAAGGAAGCAAACAGACATATTAATAACCAGAAAATAACACACCCAGTAAGAGACTGAGAGGAGAGAAGGCCGGGATGAAAACGTACTTCTTTTTGAACATCACAAATCCGGCCAGAGACACAAACAGCAGCAGGACAAAGCAGATGATTGGTCCGATCACTATCTTCAGGACGTAGAGAGGGTCACCTGTTCAACACATCCCACCAAAGAATGTGTCACATTTCAGGAGAAAACAAACAAGCTCCGCAAAACTAAAGCCCTCACGCTCCCACATTTACATCCTTTAATTAAATTAATATTAAATATATCAATATATCAATATCTCCACACTACACCATGATGCGGGTTATCGAGTGGTACCACATATTTTCAGGGTCCAATTTAAGACTTACTTGCGTCCTGAACGTAAAAGTATGTGGGCTCGGTCCACGATCCGTTCCCGGCCAGAGAGGTGGCCCGGATCCTCACGGTGTAGTTCCCGGGATGCATTACTTTCAGCTTGCAGCCACGAGCGACTTTGTACATCTTCCTTGACACGCAGTAGTGCAGCTCCTGCAGAGGGACGACTCGCAGGGTCAGACATTTGTGACTTAATTTCACACATTTAAAGCATCATTTTGCCTTGTTGGACGTCAATTACTCATCTCGCTGTGCACAAATTTAAAAGCATGCTTTAAAAAAGGGAAAAATAGTCTCTAATCAATTCGATGACTTACATGTTTGGCCCTTTCTCCATGGCAACTAAAACATAGTCTAATACTTAAATTACCATTAGATTTAACAAACAACTTAATGAGTCAGATTCTTTAGATATAAGTCACTTATAGTGTGGACTCTTTTGGTGGCTGGGCTCCTTGGCCAGTTTCAAAACAACCAAATTAGGTCACCATAAACAGTAAATCCGTGAAACAGGTTCAGAAATATGTCCTCACCTCAGAGTCTCCCAGTCGCTTGTAGTTCACCTCGTACAGGATAATTATCCCATTAGGGGCTGCTGGTTCCAGCCACCTTACATGCACAGTGTTTTCTGTCACCTCGTAATGGATCGGACCCAAGATGTCATCGGCTTTATCTGTGGAGAAAAAAAATGGCATCCATTCACATATCTAGTATTTCCCTGGTTTGTCTGGAGTTAAAGGAAGAGGCGCTGTTGGTGAGGCTCGGCAGGGTTCAATTAAATCTGGAGGGCTTGATGAAAAAAAGAAATGATAAAAAAGGAGCCACTTACAGGAAAGGTTAATTAAATAAGGGAAAAAAACACTGATAAATGGGAGAAATTAATCTGGATTCAGGTGGTTTAGCTAGTTTCAAGGAAGACACGGTATGTTATTTGGAGGACTGAAAAGGCCCAGTCAAGATTAAAATGAAATGATTTACTAGTTACGACGCTGAGTCTGCAAACAATAAACTCAATTTTGCAGATATTTAGACTGCGTCATATTTGATTAAATAGTGGACAGAAACCCAATGACTGTCTGTCTTTATGGGGATGTGGTCAGGCTTTATTTACTGCTTTGAGAGACGAGGAAAACGTCTACCAGAGAACCAGACACATCTCCGCTGTTCGCTTGTGCCACTTTGGTACGTTAAGGTGAAGAGCTGACCCGGCATAAAGAATTCTTACGATGGTTGTATCGACACAACGCCGGCCAGTCGGGTGACCTTACCTCCGGGCATGGTGCGGGCGCTGACATACGCTGCCATGCTGCAGCGGTTGGGGTCGGTGGGGTGGTTGCAGGCGTGGATCTCGATCTGGTAGCTGGTGAAGTGACGCAGGTTGGATATGACGGTGGACTCTTTGGCGTGGACGGTGACCATGGTCTTTGTGCTTTCGAAAGTTTCCTCGTCCTCATCATCGGGGATGGCCGTGCCCCCGGGCGGGCTCGGGGAGGCGCCGATGAAGGGGAGCGTTTTGTTGGCGATCCCCATCGCAGAGCGCCGCTGCCTCGAACGTCTAAATAAGGCACAGCGTGTTTCGAGGGTCTTATTACGTGAGTAGACGTTCCCAAAACCTCAGATCCTTTTTTTCCTGTAGCTGCTTAATCTAATATGTACACGAGGCACCTCATTTAGGGGATTAGCAACTGTGAATTGGATTAATTGGACAGCCCGCATTTAAAAATGCTAATATTTGTCCGTGCACCTGATATTAAATGGGTCCGACTGAACCCATTTTACTGCTCCCGGGATTGAACTTAATCCCTGGAGCAGTAAAACATAATACAATGGGACAAAAATAGTAATAAGACCTAGACTTATTCAGTGAATCTGGTTAGAATGAACTTTAGTAAACTGGGTAAAGTATGAGTAGGATGGAGATTTAAATGGCTTTTTCATTCATTTCAAAACCCCCAAAACACAACAGGCATCTTTCTGGAGTATTACCTTATCTCAAAGACTTCATTGTGGAGGTAATTCTCAAAGGTTTTGCGGTACTCTGAGTCCTCCTTCTCCTTCTTGAGCTCCTTGTCCGTCTTTGGGCAGGCGCAGCAGCGAGTCTCCAGGCCCAGGTCCTCGGTCTGGTTCTTCTTCTGCTCCTCATCGCTGTCCACCTGAGTAGGCACCCGGGACGGTAACTTCATCCCTGATGACACAGAGTCAGAAATAAGAAGGAAACTGAATGACAGGTGCAACGACCACACTTATCCAACACAGTCCTGTAGACGGTGACCACACACACACACACACACACACACACACACACACACCTTTGGGGCATGTCTGACTTGTCATCCCCAGGTCTTCAACCACTCTAGTAAAAATAAATCATCACTGACACAATCTTCCTTGGGAGCCTCATCTTTCAGGCGGTGCAAGCACTGTGAGCGTTCCAAATAGGACAAAGAGGTCTGATTTTATGCTTACCAAGACAGTCACTGACGGCAAGACATCGACTGTGTCCAAAATAATTCAGCCAAACTAAAAGGATGAACTTTGTCTGAACCAGAGCCAGAGAGAGACCGAGCGACCTGACTGTGTCGATGCCAAGTCTTACCCACCTTCAATTATTTAATGCTCTCAAACAACTAAATCTAATTTAAAGTGATTGGTTTTATTCCTCTGTATGTAACTGAATCACCATTAGAGAACAGTTAAAAACAGAAGTAACCTCATACAAACGTATTGCCGAGGACTTCTGTTAATCTGAAAGTAGGTGAAGAGCTGTTTTTTCCATAATAATCAGTATATTACAAGACAGGACCCATGAGATTTATGCACCACCCCCCCCCCCTGCTGCATATAGCTGCTGCCAAGCTGTTTGAAACTTTTGCAGTCACTTTTGCAGTCCCGCATTTTTCTTCTTCTCTCCCTACATCACGTCTGTGTAGGTCCTACGCAACAGCTAGCTCCACACACACCAAACAAAGGGCCCACACCCTCAACACACGCTGATTTGGAAGGTCGAATATGATTTAAGAACTAAGTATCGGTTTACACACACACACCCCGAATGTCCGTTCAGGCACAAAACAAACCGTTTTGCTTGGATTTAATGGAAGTAGGAAGGAGCCGTCTCTGCTGAATCTGTTTAAATTAGCCAACTAATTACCCTTTTTTCTTTCGGTGCCACTTTGTTCTTATTACCATTCAATGAACCAGAAAAAAAGGCTAAACAAAGAGGCAGAAACGAGGCACCGCACAGGACAAATAATGCGTTTTACAGGAATGACATATGTAATAGTTGTGGATGTCTGAATAAGAATGTGCTGTCTGAACACAGCTATAAGCTGTGCAGGTCTGAAAAATGTACAACGCAAATTTGAGCAATGGGACGACATTAAGCCACGTTATTTGACTAGAAGGAAAACTTATTTTGTCTTTCATTGAGATTTACTAATCTCCCCATTATGATTTTGTTAAAAATATAATCTATGATCATATACGACTAACGTCTAATCGAAAAAATGTCAGAATCTTTTGGCAGCTACGAGCTTCAAGAAATAAGAGTCCTCAAACTACAGCACGGCTCAGAAAATAAGCCTTTTTCCTGCATTCAGACGTACAGACAAACAACCAACAAACCCTCAAACAGACACAATAAACACCAACCACAAACAATGTGGCTCACCCTTCTGGCAGTAGTCAAACTTGTAGAGCTCGTTGGCCTCACGCTGGCGCTGGTAAAAGACCAAATAGTGAGTGATGTTTCCATTGGGGTCATTGGGAGGTTTCCACTTGAGGATGATCTGAGAGGAGGAGTTTGAGGAGGAGATGGGGTCCAGCGGGACTGACGGAGCTGTGGAGACATAACCGAGATCAAAAACCAGTTTAGAGGAAAATATAGGAAAACACATTGCCTGGTGAGGGGTGGGGGCAGTGATAAATAAAACAGCATTCCACGCTAAATGATTTTTTCAGCAGTGATTGTAATCAATCAGACCACTTTAAACAAGAACACGTCAAAATAATTCAGGTCTCTTCATTTTTTTCCCCTTAAAAAAAGGTGTTTCTCTTCGCATAAACCCACTTAGCATCTTACATAAATCAACCACCAAAACAGGATGTAAACAACTGCCTATAACACTTAAATGTCTCAACTTCTCCTGAAAGTGTTGACAAATGGATTTCCTTTTTAAAACACGAGCCACGGCCCGAGCTGAGCTCTCGTGGAGCACAAGACCTTTCTTGTTTCCGTTGCCAGAAATTGTCCTGATGGTGATACAGCAGCTGAGAGTGCTCCGCTTCTTCCATGCGAGACATTCAAATCAAATCAAAACTTTAGAGGGGGGAGAAGCGGTAAAAACACACGTTTGTGCCATGACTTTGTGTATTTGTTGCCTATCGTGGCACATCGATCAGAGGAAGAGGGCTGCTATCATTCGCTTTGCATTTTAGACTACTGCAGCACACTTCCAGCCAACAGCTGCCTGCTCCGGGTATTCCCCGTGAGTGTGGGGTTTTAGTGTGATCCTCCCTCTCCACAGCTGGATGACCCAAAGTTTGGCTTTGCTGTAAGAGGTCTTCATGGTACAAGAGCATGAAGACCCGAGCAGGGGATATCCATACTTTTTTAGTATTTAGCACAAAGAAGAAGTGGCCTCTTTTCAGAGGTTTCAATCCGAGTCTTTCTGTAGCATCTAAATGTGATTCAGGTTTCAGTTCTACTTTCTCTAACCAAATTATTCTTTTTACATTAGTTTTGACTTGCCCACAAATATCTTTTTTTGTAAATGACTGTAACTACCTAATTATCACAATCATCCTGTGCATGAATTAAGCCGGTGTCTAATTTATGAAGGCTGAGTGAAGCCTTTGTGTGTGTGTGTGCATGTGTGTGTGTCATTACTGGAAGCCAGAAATTCTAAAATATCCTTGTCGGTTAACACTCAGCATTTTAGTGCAGAGGTTTTTGCCTCTGCAGTAAAATCCAGTTACACGTGAATAAAGACGTCTTCGTACGGCCTGAATCCGTCGTGTTTCCAGGAATACGCTGTTTCACATACATGCATGGTTGGGTAGTGTGTTGGGGGCTGAGTATATGGGAGGGTGTCAGACAGAACCCCTCAGGAGGTACGGAGGCTTGAGCTCCACTGTCAGAGTGTGTTTGTGTCATCCTTGACTCGTGATGAAGCAAGACACTGGTCCAACCACATTGTCAGACTAAGTTTCAACAGGAACAGCTTATATGTAATGACAGCTTTGCCCTTCTGATGAAGTACGTGGGTGAGACGGAACACAGACAAGGAACCTGCAGTGGTTGCCAAACTGGTATGCTAAAGAAACCCTCCAATGATCTGGCTGGCTGGCTGATGCACCTCAGCTGGGAGCCCCGTTTCGTGCAAGCGAAGGATGTCGTGTTTGAAGCGGTTCATCAGGAAGGAAACTTACATAGTCTAAAAGGAAGCCAGCTAGACAGGCTAACGTGACTGTGATTAACCTAAATGCACACGGCACACTCTGTGGGTGGCAAAGCACACAGAGTGCTGACAAAGGGCCCGACGATGGCTGTGGAACCGACTGATGCAGACACCTTGCAGGAGGCGGGGCCCTGTAGGCTGGTGGCAACCCGAGTGAATCGTACCATCTGTCTTCCTCTTCCCTGTTCTCGTGCCAAGGACACTTTGGCAGCTGGGAGACTGACAAACACAGCACTGACTCCATCAGTCAATGATAGTAACACCACAGGATGGGACCCAAAATAGCCAAATTTATTTAAAGGAAAGACGCTGACCTTTTCCACCACTGGAACAAATCATCACACCACCGGGAGCTAAACTTAAGCTTTTCTGAGCGTTTCTGAGAAGGGAAAGAGACATTCCACTGGGAATCATAACTCTGAGACTTCCCCACTCCTTCAAATATCACTGGAAGAATTTCAGAAGAGGAAACTGCTCAGTCTGTCAGGTTGCATTCAGTCAGACATAATCAAATAGTTCATCTGTTACCATGAAATGGGTACAAGAGAAGCAGGAATTTAAGAAATGCTAACAGAAACTACAAATACGGCAAGAATAGGCTCGCATTATGTTTTAAAGTAATCATTTATGTAGGCTGAATGAAAACTTCTTTATTGTGTCAAGTCTCGGTGACTCAATTTCAGCTCTGAAGTTCAACATCTGGCATTATCTCCTATCTAAAATGTATGTGTGCTATCAAAGTAATTTGTACGCAAGTTGAAAACCCCCTGACTCATTCCTTGTGTCGCTGGTTATGAAGACACGATGACGGAGGATTAAATAGACTGTATTAAATAGAATGTAAAAGGCATGGATTTTATTTGCAAAATGTTCTTGGGCTATTATGAAGTCGCTTCTATTAACAAAAAATGGAAAAAAAGAAAAAGGACTGCTTTTTCTTTGCAGGCAGTCACTTCTGGCCACTGCAGGCTCCTCTTGTTGAGCCGCATAAATTAACTTTACGTCCAAAATCGATTCCTGCAGCTGCTACACAGCAGCATTAGCATTCATCTCAGGTGGTGTGTGCTCATCTGGCTCCTCAGCTTCTGAGCACAACAACATGTTCATTTGCCAGTAATAAGCGTTCAGTTTGCTGGGCAGGTAGTGCACATCGGCTTTCACGACATGTCTGAGATACAGAAAAAAACCTGGACCTGAAGGCCACGGGGCCCTGCGTGTTGTAAGCACCCGCAGCTCATCAGTGGAATGTAAGCATTCATGTGCTGGAGCATATCCAGTCAGAGGTCGCCCACTTTAAATGAGATATGATGTGTAATAACATGCCTTCTTTTTGACCTCTTGTTTTTGTCTTTTATGTTTGGTGTCTGTTAATACAGTCGACATGGCTCTCAGCGGCTGTTGTTTTAAACCGCCATTATGAATTGAAAACAAACTTGATTTTCCTTGATTTGATCAAGCCTAACTACATCAGATGGCAGTGTGACGGAGGGAATGGCCATCAACAGGGATTTCTTACTGGTGGCGTTGGTGCGAACGTAGATGATCTCGCTTTTGGCTCCGTGGATCTGGTGCTCGTCAGAGGCCGACAGCTGGGTTTTCACCATGATGGCATACTGCGTCCAGGGCTTCAGAGGCAGAATGAGGTGACCCGGTTCAAACTGCTCCTTTTCGCCCTCCGTGGCTCGGCGTGGAGGGTCCACATCGGCTATCACCCAGCTGTTGGAGCCGCAGGCGTCCTGCCCATCAAACTCAGTTACGTTCTGAAAGGGTCTAGTGTGGGGAAAAACAATAATAATAAAGAGATGAAAGGTGTGCAATGCCTGAGAGGAAGCATCTTTATCATAACAATTTTCTCTCCACTCAGAAGACAAAATATATTAAAAGAGAAATTAGGTTAGAGGTCCTCATAAATATATTGGCTAAAAGGGTACATATTCCAGGACATTATTTAAAAGCTTTTCATTATTTCCTAACTATCTCCACTTCAGCTTCATTAATGTAGTGAAATGCTAAACCAGAGGAAATCTTTGGACTCTTTTTGGGGTGTTAACAAAGGAAAATGGCTCTTTCAAAAACTAAAAACTGCTCATAAACATTTCAAAATGCCAGATAACAATAATTTGAAATAATCAAACAACTGCATTTTGAAGTCGGAAAGCATTTTGGATTACCCAAGAACATTTATTTAGATGATTGAAATCAGTTTAGAAAGTTATTTTAATTTCCTTTTGACGTGTTGTATTTGTATTTTTAATAAGATTATAAAACAAAAATGTCACCACTGTAAATCTAAATATTTGCTATCAGCTGAGATACTCATTTATGTGTGTTCAAATCTTACTTCTTACACAGAGTGTCTGGTAGTCTCTCTGAATGCAGAGGGAGGATTATTCAAGATAAACTTACGCTTCTTTGTAGAGCACCATAAAGCCCAACAGATCCCTGAAGTCTGGAGGCCAGAAGGCTTCCCACTTTATCATGATCTTATTGCTCAGGGTTCGGATCTGTGTGAACCTCAACACGTGGTTCTCACCTGAGAGAGCAGCAGGAAAAACATCATTAAAAAACAGTATCTTCACTCTAAAAACTGAACCAATCCTACCAGCTTTGACATCTATGCTTTTAGGAATTTAATTTGTAAATCAATAGAAATATACTGTCAGCAATCTTCCGACTTTTTAATTATTGTTATCAGTGAAGAGGAAACAAGCAAGCAGCTTTTAACACACCAGTGCACAAAGTTTATTTGAACATTCAGCATCTTATGAGATTAATTTGCTAAGCTGCCATTTACTTACTATGAAATACCACAAAGCCTCAGTAAACACACCTACAGCTGTGTATCAAATGGAAAAAGGATAAAAGAGAGTACTTGTGATCCAAAAGTGGCTGAAGGACATTTGATTAAAACTCAGACTGCTCTAGCTGTGAGAACTTCAACAAGTCACACCAAAAGCCAACGGGTACATTTATTTAATTTATCCAAAACTTCCATTTTCACTAAAACCTGCAAGAGCCAAAAAAACAAAAACGAGATCTGGCTGAAAGAGAGCAAACATGGCCTGGTAAATAGTCTAACATCTCTCCCTTTTAGCACAGACCCTCCATCTAACTACTGAGAGAAATATCTGATTATTTTCCTATTCTCTGTTTCTTTAAAAAGGTGAAGAACTAAAGGACTGTTCAGTGCCGAGTGGATGATTTGTGATACATAAAGGGTGGAGTTTTTCACCATTATTTGGATCTTCCTTTAATCTTCCTTTAAAGCCCAAAGCAACTGCTTATTCTTTGGGTGTTTCTCTTTGGATTCAATCCATTTAACTTACCATCATATATTGTTGTTCTAATAAATAAATAAATGAATAAATAAATATACATAATAAAATGAAGGAAACTTGTAATGATCTAAAAGAGAAATATCATCCTTGCTTTAATATCTATGAAATCATGAATGTTCCTCTACACCCTGGCTGTATACAAAGCTCACAGTTGTGGACCAGAATAGAAAGTCAAACTGATCTACAACAATGATATCAAGTCTAACACTCATGAGTACTTTAGTCTGCTGGTTGTTCCAAGTTTAACAATATCTGAATACACGTCTCCAGGAAGTTATCTGCAAACACAGGACGGGAAATGACCATCATAACAATAACTATGACTTTGTTTGCGTCTGTACCAGGCCGGACTGTGTTGTCTGTTGCCGTGGTAACAACGTAGCAACAACGCACAAGTCTGCACAGTGGAGGTTCTTACATGAGGCTTGGTCTCCGTTGGTCTTGGAGGCGATGTAATTCTTGACCTGCCGGTCTTTGGTTCCCGTCACCTCCTCCATCTTGCGGATTTCAGACATGCAGAGCTTGGAGTTGTAGTGGAGAAACATGCGCCCCCGCTTGATGGTGAGCTTGTGTTTGGACCAGTCCCAGAGTTGCCGCAGGTTCTGGTTATCCAGGGCATAAAAGGAGTAATTCCTGGAAAGAAAGAAAAAAAAAACAGAAGGCTGCATAAACATATTTGTCATGATACATGACATTTGGCTTAGGGGGTTTCTAAGCTAAAATAAGTAGGAGTCTCTGTACACAACGGTTCACTGGAGACTCTGAATTCCCAGTAGGAATGAGTGCGAACGTTTGTCTGTCTTGTTTGTCTCCGTTTGGCCCTGTGACGGACTGGTGACCTTTCCAGGGCGCGCCCCGCCTCTCGCCCCGTGAAAGCTGGGGTAGGCTGCAGCCCCACTAGGAATAAACAGTGCGGAATATGGATGGATGCATCTCTGCGTGATCAGCCTTCAGCTTGATGCGTCTTCCCAAGTGTAGCTTTCTGTGCAAAAAAACAATCTCCCGACATGTCTGGGAGAGACCTCGTGCTGAACCAGAAACAGATGCAGCAGGAAAACATTTCTAAAAGGTCAGTCATTCTGCTTTTAACTCATAATTACAGGAGGAGGCTCTGACCCGGCGAGGATAAACAGGGGACTAAAATGATGGATTCTCACCCGATTTCCTGTTCTTCCCCATGAATAATGCGGAGATTGCGGAAAAATGAGAGGGATACAAGGGCGTAGGAACGCCGTACTGTCAGGTAGCCAGTGATCTCCTCCAGCTGGCCCAGGCTGGCCTCCAGCTCAGCTGCAATGTTGTCTGCAGAAACCACAGGACACAAATTATAAAGCAACTCTTAATTCTACGACATGCTGACAGAAAAAGGTAGAGGCTGTTCTCTAGTGTTTGTGCTCTCACTTCTTTTTTCTTCCCCACTTCTGGAACTTTAATTCTCAGTTAACACCTGAATTTGTTCCTATCTGACTCCTGCTAAAGTTTCTTGCTGGTCTGACTGCTTCTACATCACCTCCAGCAGGTCTGAATTAGCCGTGTGCTCGTGCTGTATCTTCCTGGTTTTGTGTAACGCTGACAGCTCTTTGTTTATTGTTCTGCCCGGCTGATTAGTTGTACGCTGTAATACGACTCAACCAAACAAACCGCAGGCACTCACTTCCTCCTCGCAGGTTGATAACCAGGCTCCCGTTGAGAATGGTGCAGCCTCTTAAAGACTGGGCAGCCGTGACGGAGTCCACTGTTTTCAGCCCCATGCACACCTTGGGGCAGAGCCCCGCGCAGGGAGAGCAGTTGAGCCTGCGGGTGGAATGAAAAGGAGTCAGGTTTCAGAGAAGTTAAAGAGAAATATCTGTAACGAGACGCTAAATGCTGCTCTGTCTGATACTCGCCAATAACTTTGGCTGCCCTGCTGTGATTTTCGTTTCGACCGTGGAAAGGGCAGCCTGAAACATCAGGGGGCTTAGAGACTAATTCAGCTAAAAAGGTGGGGAAATGTTGATGCTGAGGTCCTTCCAAACAGGTGATAATAGAGTTAGCATAAAAACGCCACAAAAAGGATGTAAGAGATTCAAAGTGGGGCAGATTGGCAGCTACTGAGTTGCACATTTTTAAAAAAGGCACCGCCAACTGTGACTGGGAATGAGATTAATCCAACTTCCAACTTTAAAAACAATTATAGTGACTGCAATATACTGACATAAAAGGTGCATGTCTGTTATGTGAATAAAACTTTTTGTGCATCGTTTCCTCACTTGGTTGAAAACTTCCCTGAACTATCTTGACCTCTTTTCCTCTCTGTGGTGCCACATCTGCACTTTAAGCCCAGACACTCATAACTCTGAGGAGAGTGCCGCTTTTCCCAAGAGCACTTTCATTTCCACAGCTTAGTCTAAAGCCGTCCACGGGAGGGAGATGCCAAAGAGGGGAGACGAGCCAAAAAGGGGAACAGAGAGCGAGCCGGCGCGAAAAGCCAGAGAATATAAGCATGAACGGGTTAACTGTAGGTCAACAGTACCCTGAAGGTTTGGATGAGCGGGAGGGTGGGGATTCATAGCAAGAGGACAAAAAAACCTGGGCAGCTACCAGTAATTAGGTTTACCACGGCGTTATTCATCTGACATTATCTGCAGGACATCTTTAGAGACAAACAAAAAACAGATTAAACAAATAAGCTAGTAACTGACCTTATAAAATGGACAAATCGTTTTTTGTCCCACCAAAAAACATCATTCACACAGGATTTTTTATTTTATCTTATTGCGTTTCATGTGTTCTAAAGTGGTGAGCACATCGACAAATAACTCTGTCTTGACCTGCTGGGAAAAGTACGCAAGCAGAGGAAAAACCTGAGCGCATGAGAGCCAGACACTCTGGCCTCAGCAGCTCCACTGGAGCGCCATCTGCTCTCCAGTAGCCCGTCAGGTGTAAGTGCACAGCATGTGACTCAATGAATGTGCAGCTGCATGTTGTTCAAATGGAGATTATGTACTCTGCAAATCCCCCTGTGGATTAATAAAGGTTAAATACACGTAACGCCGCAAACGCCGCCGAAGTAGCACGGCTGCTTTTCCAGGCTGTTTGGACATGGCCGCCGGAGCTGCGCGCCGGCAGAACCCTCTTTGTCCGCGGCAGGCCAGGACCCCGGAGCTATTTGTGCAGAATGCCTCTCACACAACCGCACGTTTAATTACTGCGTGTCCACCGGCCACTTCTGGTGTAGAACCCCCCCCAAAATTCAGTCCCATTTTCATGTTCTGCCCTTCGCGTTATGGTTAAGGCCGTCTGGATTTTGTGGATTTAGCAGTGGTGGTCACAGACGGGGTCAGAGAGGGAGGTGGTGAAGGTCAGCAAGGGGCCACCTGGTGTAAGAGGCAGCTAATGAACACATTACGGGTTAAAGATTGAGAAAGAAGGGAGAGCATTCTGTCCCTGCGTCTGTACCGCCGACTGTACAGCCAACCTGGCGACGCGCACCTAGCCAGACGACAGCAAAACAGAGAGTGCTGAGTAAAAAGCAGAGACGCAGATATGCCAGCCTCGCTAATGTGCTGCACCACTTTGACCTAGCTGCACGTGGTATATTTCACACAGGCACAAAGAATAAAGAGGCGCGCGTGTGTGGGTGTGGGTGTGGGCCATGTCTGAGCTCAGCAAACCACCAGTTCTCGCACCGTCATTCTGCGCCTCAAACACGAAGACCTGAGGCTTCAATTTAGGCCAGATTCGTTACATGTCAGGAACAATTGTTCAAGGGGCGCCATACAGGGACTGTTTCTAGCTCACTGCTATCACTGAATCTTCAGTCTCTCATCGATATCCTGTCCCAAATAGACTGCTTTCCTTATTGAAACAATTGTTGTTTTCAATAAAAAAAAGTAAATCTTTACCATTTAGATGAGAATTTATAAAGAAATCAATATCAGACCCCGACTCAACCAACTGGGATTAAACCTTGTATATACAGGTAGGTTTTTTCCTACTCAGAATAAAGTGTCTGTTGCTGGTTTAACCATCTTTCCTGCTGGCCATCAGGAGCCCAACAGACCGGCTGGAGTGTCCACTTACGAGGTGGAGTTGACGGTGGTGTAGCCGGAGGGACACTCGGGGATGCAGGCGCCGTTGTGGATGACGTACTCGTGGCAGTCGGTGTTCTTGCTGCGCTCCTTCTCCCGCTTGCATCTGTTGTGCAGATCCTGGCAGAAGGCGAAAGACACGCAGCGCCAGTCCTTGTAGGTGAAGTGGTTTGGCGGGCAGCGCTCCACACAGCTGCCCTCGTGCTGGAGGCCGCGGCAGGCCACGCAGTGGCCGGCCGAGTGAGCCTGCAGGCAGCCGCCCAGACACTGGTCGTGGCAGCACTGGCCATCTTTGGTGCAGGCTCGGTGTTTGCACTGAACAGGGCACACTGCAGAGGGGGGGGGGGGAGAAGAAGAAAAAAAAAGTCAGGTCAGTGAGGGTGCTCGCGCATGAGAGCTTCAGGGCCTGTAGGCAATGTCTGAACTACAGGAAGAGCCACACAGGAAGCGGGAGCCTCTCGTCATGCAAATGGGCTGCAGATTATTTCGGTTTTCCCAAATGGCATAAGTGATCTTAATCAGTCCCCAAATAATAATCTCCTGAATTGTAGATTCATACACAGGCAAATCTCTCTGTCAGCAGGAAGGAAATCCCTCCTCGGGGCAGATGCCAGCAGGCCAGAGGACCATCTGCCTCTGGCCAACGGGCAGACTGAGCACAGACAGCAGGGGTCCGGCACAGTCGGACTAAAGACTAGCCCATGGGCACGATTCAGCAAAAAAAGTGACCACAATTGTTTTTTGTTCTCGTCAAGGCACGGCAGAATCCAGTTCCATATGATGAAGTGAAAAACAAAGGAGTAACTGAGGAACTGAGAGCAAAACAAATGACCCCCGTTTTGTCCCTTACGCTTTCATTAAGCAGACCCCTTTGGGCTGACGTGGCACCGTCACTTTCTGGGTTATTACTGCTGATGTTCCTCAGACTATTTGCATAAGCAACACGCGGGCTTATTAATGACAAAGAACATGAAAGTGTCGTCCTGATGAGTGCTAACACAGTTATTCAATTACCGAATCAACAGCAAACTAATCAAGAGCAGCTGAAGCAGTCGCATCACATTTGGCTTCATGGAAACATAACTGGATGGGACTTTTATTTGAAGCACAGAAGCTTAAAGCAAAAAATTGTTACCCAATGACAAAGGCATTTTGGGGGGCTATAAATGAGCCTAAAGTAATCTAAAGCAGATAAACTAAAAGATTATACACAGAAACCTGAAGCATAAAATAGTTATCCAATGACAAAGGTATTTTTTGGGGCTATAAATCAGCCTAAGTAATATAAAGCAGATCAACTAAAAGATTATGCAGAACTGGCCAAAGTGACCCTGCTGGGCACAGGTGTGACAACATTTAGGGCGGACTGGCTGTGCACACAGAGATCTTTGACAGGTTTTTAAAGAAAGAAACAAAGACATTCAGATGTCAAGAGACGGGGTTCTGGTATAGACGTGAACTCAGGACAAAGACACAGGTATGGGGAGTTGTTTTTGACACTTGCATTTGCATGTTCCTAAAACAGCTCGTTACATAACGCCAGGCCATGCTGAATCATAGGTGTGTGTGTGTGTGTGTGCACTTCTGGTTTGGAAAATAGTGTGAGGACGAATTGTGCAAGCACTGCTGGAGGATTCACAGAAGTAAATAGCTTCTGCTTTACGGCGGCCACAGACTGACCGCCAGTCTTAATTCCTACTGCCGAGGTAACATTTCACAGGGACCCCTTTAGGGGTTCGAGCAGCAATGGTCTTATAGCTCTCAGGCAGACAATAGGAACCACCGTGGCAGCTAGAAAAACACTACTCCCAGAAGTAAAAATGAAAAAAAGAGCGAAAGGGAACTGGGATTAAATCAATAGGCTCTGGACAGCTAACAGGTCTGACCATTAAGGCGAGTCCATGTGGCATCTTCTGTTTATTCAGCTACACAAACTAAAAGCAAAGGGGAAGGGAACTGTGTGGCAAACAAAAAAAAAAACTGAAATCTGCAGTGTTTGTAACACTTTCCTGTTAACTAGATGTTGCACAGCCTGTGCCAAAACGGATTGGCTCCATTAGTGTCATGCGGCCAGCCATTAAAGGAACAAAACAACATGGACCCGCTGTCCTCTCACATTGACAGAGGTGAGCTTGGAGAGAGTGTGTGCTCGGGGAGGGCAGCAGCAATATGAGAATGGCAGTGTGAGAGGGAAGCTGGAGGGGCACAGCTCTGCAACAACAAATGATATAACCGCCTTTCATTTACGTCAGCAATCTTCCCCACAAAAAGATTTACAATCCGAGTGCCTCTCGCCAGGTGAAAAATCTTTCCCTTCAGACTTGAGTTCATGTGAGAAACTGCCCTTCAACTTCTCCGCAGTTGCACGTTCACACACACACACACACACACACACACACACACACACACACACGCACGCACACACAAAGGCAAGCACACGAGCACACAAAAGCTTGGCTTGTTGCGGCACAGACTCCCGATCCTGCAGCGGGGCTCCATGCCGCAGCACAGGCCCGGCTGCAGATCCACCCCAGCCTTAGCCAATGTGTTGGCTAAGGCTGGAGCTACTCCGTTCAACTGGCCTCTCCCATCTCCAAGGAAGACTGGCTCAAAATGTAACCCTTTGTGCCTCGCTGTTCTCCTACCCGCGGCAGCGCTTCGAGCTGGGCACGGGTTTGACGTTTCCCTTCCATAACCGGAAAAAAAGGCCTCGCTTGGGGGGGGGGGGGGAACTTGGTTTTTTTGGGGGGGGGGGGGGGGGGGGTCGAGCCCTGGCTGAGACAATCGTGCTTTGTTTGCGTGGCACGCGCCGCCCCGGGCCGTGGATCGCGTCTCATCACGCCTTTGCCTCATTAGGAGTTCTAACAGATTGAAGCAGCTTTGATATAATCTCCATTCACGGTGAAATGTGGGAACGACACCTCCCATCTGCAGCCGCGGTCCGTGTGAACACACTTTAATGACACACGTTGAGGTTTTTTCTTAACCTGAATGCATGTGTAGCCTTAACATGATTAACATTACTTGCACGCAGTGGCAAATAGTTGCTCTGTGTCTCTAATGAAAAAAGTTGACTTCAAAGAGTTTGACCGACAAAAGAAAAAATGCCAGTTTAGACAATTAGAGCATGTTTCGTTCGTTTTTAACCAGTTAATACTACTCATTGATCAAGTTCTGTTGATGCTTCTTTGGTGTCGTTAAGTGGCTTGGCTCGACATGATTCAAGGTGGATTTAAGTCTGCCTGCCGGCAGCTAACTCTGTTGTGTTTGCCCAACTGAAATCAAATGGTCCAAATTGGCCTTGACAAATTACTCCAACATCATTATCATCAACAACAGAGACCAGACTGAAGGATATAGAATTGTTTTCAGTGCGTCCGTCTACTAGATTTTGGAGGATGAGAACATTCAGAGCCGTGAAAGCAAATCAAAACTGAGCCACCTTTGATCTCCCCGAACGGGGACGCTGAGGGGGCTTTTTGAGGGAATTTGTTCTTCTTTTCTAAGACCATGCAAATCTCTGAATACATGTCCTTTTTCTTTATTGTTACAGATCATGAATCCACAGGCATTTTTTTCCCCCTGAAATATTCTGTCAGTCCACTTCAGTTTGGTCTTTTGGGCACCTTCACGCTTCATCTTCCATTCCTCTGAGCACCCGACAACAAACTCCGAAGTCACGCCTGTCTCTTTCGCTCATTAGCTTAAGTTTCACTCGGTTGAGGGGGAAGTTTGGCACAATGAGACCCCCCCAATCCCTGAGGCTCAAAATGGTTAGCAACAACAAACGAACAGCAGGGCAGCCCCCCCCACCCAGATGAATGCAATCTGCCAGGAGGATGAAGAGAAAAGAAAAAAGACAAACACGCGCAGTGGGCCGGCACCGAGCTTCGTCCACAGCCGGGGGGGCCAAAGGCTTCAGGAGGCTCGTCTTTGTTCCCAACAACATCAGATCGCCGTACACATTCTGGTTGCACGTGCGCAGAGGGCAGCGCGGGCTTCGCTGTGGACTGGGACCGGGATCTCTGCCTGAAATAAAGAGGCTGTGCAGTTCCATTAACCACAATCCTCTATAAAATCATTTAGTGGTGAATTTTTCCAGATTCCTTTCAGGCCAACGATAAAACAACAGCACATTCAGGACCTCTGCGTTGGGATCACACTGGGCCAGAAAACATGCCAAACAGGGACGCGGCGGTGTGCTGGATGGTAATTAAAATTCCACGGCCATGACAAGGGTAGTATTTAGTTTCTTATGAGAACGTTTTCTGCTGAAGGCCAAGAAGAAAGGAAGCCCAAAGTGCTTTAGAAAAATGGTGAGCTTGTGTTTCCAGACTTCTGACTATCCAAAAACTACAGTAACAGAGGCGCAAGTCGAACATTTAAGACACCAGCTACAGACCGACTGATGGTTTAAGAAGGACATGGTCAAAGATAAGGAGCAAGGGCTGACAATAAAAAGACAGAACACTATTTCTGATACCATTTTTTAACAAATGCCCATATTTGCTAAATAAGCCATCACTTCCATCTATGAAGTCACTAAAAAGTGTTTTTTTTAAGTAGATGCTGTAATAAATAAACCTAGCTGCTTGGGCTTAAGGGAGAGATCTTTCTTTTAGTTATTCAGTCAAGCCTATAAAACCTAAAACCCCAAAACGTACACTAAAGAGAGGCTTTTTTCCCCCCTCAAATCATCAAGAGAAAACAAATCGCACTGTAATGCGACTTCATAAACTTTATTACCTGCGCAAATACAAAGTCTGATCAACAGCTTTTTTCGTAAAAAACAACCGAAGATGAAGTGCTGATAATGGATCTGAGAAAAACCTGACCATCACCCCTAATGCAGGAAACAGCCTCCACCTGCAACCACCCGCCCAACGGCGAGGCAGAGCCTGGCCTGCGTCACACACAGAGGCCAGAACAGCGGCGTGGACGTGACCTCATCAAAAGCGGCGTCCGATTATCGGCTTCATTTGTCTCCATTTTCCTGGTAGCCACGTGTCCTCTGGCCTGACTCGATAGCAGCGGGGCTCGGTTGAGATGACTCGGGAGCAACAGGAGCCGTAAACAATTTCATTAACCAGCTCCAGCCTCCGTTAATAGAACAAAAACACATCAACAACATGGAAAAGCACTTTTTGTTTTTAATGCCGCCCAGCCACCGCCGTCCTTCCCGCGCAGGATATCCAGTTTGTCCCTGACTGGAATAGAAATGATAAACACTGTGCTTTCAATGATGGCCAATTACGCCGCCTGCTTGACAGGCAAATGACGCACGCCGGGGCCTTGAATCTTCATTTTCTACCAGAGTTCGGTGCAAGGTTGAAAACAATCTCCACCTCGGTGGCTGAAATGGACCGTCTGCCCCAGCATCGAATGCATATGTCATTAATGTCCGAGTTCTGAATTATAACCGCCGCCTCTGACCTTCTTACCGGGGAGGAAGTAAACACCAAATGTAAGCAGGAAGAGAACAATCAGAACACCAGAAATACACTGAAATATCCGGTCAATTTCCTTTTTTTTTCCCATAAGGAAATTCAGCTCCATTTGAAAAATTGTTTAGGGGACCTGAAGCAGAACAAAGCAGCTTACAAATAAAGTAAAACCCAACATGTAAAGCTTGAATCTGCCATTAACTCTGCAATCAATATTCAGAGGGGAACAGCTACCGCTGCCGTTTGTGATTTAACTGCATAATAAAATGATCTTTTTCAAAGAGCACAACACAAGGAAAGGAAACCACAAGGCTGATGTGAAGGTAACCACAGAAATCCTTTAAAAACTGAACGGCTACAGGTTGTTGTTCAAACATAATTTGGTTTTATGGAAGCAATAAATCATTTTCCATTTCCTACGCGTCTTAGTACAGATACACATTCACCCGTATCCTGTAAGGCGCGGCAACCTTTTTCCATCAGTGATGATCGTTTTCTTTTCTTTGCAGCCTTCATGGTAAACATTCAAATATCTGGGCCTTTTGTCTGATGCATCAAGGGAGGTTTTGTCACTGAAGTGCACACATTTACATGGTGAGCCACTCTAAAAAGGGGGTTGGGAGGCACAAACGTGAGGAAAATTCAGTGAACTTTTGCAAACAGGCCTGCTTGTTTATTAAAAAAAAACAACAGGGACCTGTTGGGCTACGTGAGACTCGTGAAAGCAGATAAAGAGACATGTGATTAAACCAGCCTCAAACAGCAGCGAGCTCTTTGAAACCGAATGGTGAGTGTGAGCGTGCAGAGCGGTGAAGAAACGCCTGTCGGCCCAGCTTTAACAAATGCCTGAAATGTCTGGAATTCCATGGGAATGGCTCCAGTAGCTGAATGGAGAGGGTTTGCAGGGTGCAGCTCCACAAGACCCAAGTGCCAGAGAAGTTAAGTCAGCTCAAAGAAAAGGACCCTGTGTGTGTGTGAGGGGGGGGAAGGGGGGCAAACGAGTTTAGCTTCAGGCTCGTACAGAAGCACTCTGCATAATTAACCCAGACTAAGGAGTAAAAACACAGAAGCTTTTCTTTAAAAAAAAAATCTTGTAGAAACTTGTCTGCTACTATATATATTTTTATTTTATTTTTACTGCTGTTTTGCTTCAGGAAGTGGGTCAAACAACCCGAACATGTGCCTTCTTTAAACTGAGTTGTAAGCTTCCTAAACGGAAGAACATGTTAGTTTTTCCCACCTCTTTAACAACTGGAGTGGATCTGCCTCGTAAAGTGGGTGAAACATCACAGCTGGGGTTCAGCAAAGCACCTTTCATTTATTTTCTCTATCTAAATCAATCACCGTCTAAAGACTATAGATCCAATCCCCACTTTATTGAAGGTTTCATATTTATTCTAACCTACTTCTGGTGGTCTGTGTGTCCCTCTTGCGTCATAGCTGCCTCATAATAACCCATAGCTCAAGTTGAATCTGCTATCTGTAGCAAAACAGAGGAATCAAGAGCTGCAAAGCAAACAACTGCCAGATGAGTGGAGCTCAGGTCCAACAGGACAGCGGAAACAAAAAGGGGAAAGAAAAAGGAATTCAGACACGATGGCTGGTCTGTGTGGCTCTTCAGACAGGAAATCTTAACTGTTGGAACTAAATCTACTGCCCATACCTTGTAATAAACTCATTGGCCATGTGTGCACGCATAGTATGTGATGGATGACGTTTGGCCTTGGCTATGTGAAATAACAGAACAGAGGTTACAGCCCAATCATAAAAATCACACCGGCTGCTTTAACAGAGCTGTGACAGGAAATATATCTTGCACAAACTTTGAAAGAGTAAATTACCTTCCACCACCAACTTTTCAGAGTGGTTTAAAGTCTGCTGAACAGCTGCTGAAGTTCAGCAAGGACACTTCCCCCCCCGCCTCACATGGACATCCAGATTGCCTAGCACCTATGTTTTAAGTTGAACACAATTTAATTTACTTCTCAACAAGCGAAACGCTGAGATTTAAGCTCCCTGGTTTAATATTAAACTGAACACGGGGAGTGACTGGCAGCCGTGGCGGAGATTGATGTGACCGTGGAAGGAAAAATAAAAAAAGGAAAAAAGTCCTTGGCTTTCAAATTAATTTTATTTTTAGAGGCAACTTAATGGGCAATGAATCCATAAACCTCATCAGCATATTGAGATCGGACCTAACTGTAACCTCTGGCAAGAATGACATGACTTAAGAGTCACTGTTCACAAAAAAATTAATGAAAAAAGATGGAATAAATCCAACAAGGAGCACAAGTGACTGGAGATCACGTAAAGAGCTCTGAACTTTTTCAAGGTTTTGTCGCTCCAGGAGTCACTTCCATCTTAAAATAATAAAACACTACAAAAATATCCTCCCATTTCCCCCCGGACGGCGTTACTAGCAGCTAAGTTTGTCCTCCTTCCTGCCTTCCTGACCCCCACGGGTCACTCTTTAGTATTGTGGTCTCATAAAATGATCTGTGCTACCGGAGCGCTCGAGGCCACGGTGCCCATTCATAACTTCAGAGGGGAAGCTGACCAACAAAGACAGGAAACAATTGAGTCGAAGTCTCGCTGAACTTCTACAACCGCTATTGTTTGGAGTGGAAAGGGATCGCGGCGCCAGCGCCGGCCTTTGCGTGCAGGCCGGCGGGGAGGATATCTGAGTGTGTACACCGAGGCGATCCCATCCTTTCGCCCTCTGCGGTGACCGGCGACCTCGCTTTTCCTTCCGATACGGCCAGCGCGAATGACTGATATATATTCGGATCCAGGATTGCGGCACAGTGTTACTCTCTGGTTTCCTAGCAGCAAGACTAAACAATGGCTGTCCGCTGTCTGCACACACGCGGAGGTTATGTCCCTGTGTGATTTACGGTCTGTCTGCGGTACTGTCCGACACCCTGACCTATCGCTGACCGCTGATTGGTGGGGAGACATGTGACACAAGCGCAGGGTAAATCTGGACTCTCCATATCAAGAGAGGTCTAGCCCCCCACCCCTCCGCCCACCAGACTGATTGATAGCGATGGCCCCGATTTTGAAAGTGTTTGATCCCGGCGGAACGCGCTCTGGGCCAGGGAGAGAATGATCTCTGCTCAGAGCTGCTCTCCATCGCCTGGGAGCGGATTACGTAGGCAACAGTCCCCTGCAAAACCCAAACAGGGCGGACGGTTGTTGCGGTAGCTGAAAATGAAGCGCGCGGCCCCCCTCGAGGGGAGATAATGAAGATCGCTTTCAATGATGTGTGTAAAACACGAACCTCGTGGGACGCGCGGGGCTCATTTACTGCGTGCCGCCGTGGCCCTGCAGAACAGCCTGTGACAGAAAAGACTTCTGCACGGAGGAGAAACGCAGGCTGGACTCCATTACAAGAATAAATATATTCTTATAAATATATAGCCGCAACTAAATATGTACAGAACAGCTTCACTTTGATGCCTTAAAGCAACCGGCCCAGTTTTATTCATGATGGAGTGCCAGGTTTTACTTTAAATAATCACATCTTCTAAAAAGTATCAATAATTCCTGTAATTCAGATTAAGTGAATTCAACCGACAGATGATCGGTAGATGGGAGGATGGCAGGATTAAGCCATGAAAATGAATTCATTACTGTGAGTGTTTGCAGTATTGCGACAGTTGTGCATTATAGAACATGTTCAAAGCAGTACAGGTTTGCTTTAGGTTGCTTCAGTATTCTCAGTTGACATGTTAAGCTTTCAACGGCTCACATAAGGGTGCAAATGCATCTCAAGAGATTCATTTTGAGAGGCAAGAAAAGTTTTAGAACTTGATTAAAAAACTTAATAATAATCATTAATCAAAAATGTCTCTAAGAGGAAGTTTTAATACTTTAAAACAGATGGGATCAAATTCAGAGAAATGGTCCATTTAAATAGATCAATCATCTGTAGGGTGTACTTCACCGGTTCTCGTCACAATGACGCTCCCAAAGCGCGTGCTTTGTAAAATATAAACACCTTTAGAAAAAAACTAAGAGCTTTGCATGCGTTGGATTAGACGCACAAAAGAAGTCTAAGCAGCCTTAAGGTCCTGAGAGACAGACATAATGTTTCTATTTTGAGCGTTCAGCCACCACTGGATCCCTGTATTGTTAACATGAGGCAGAGTTCTTATAGGTTCAGACAACAAGATATGTCTGTGGCCAGGACAATTAACTACTGACTTCTGACATATTTTGAATTAAATAAATTCAGATGTCTGACGGGTTTGTTAAAGAGATCTGGTAGTTTCTGCTTAGCTTCTCTCTCTCTCTGATATCGCTTTATTACACGATATCGAGACAGAATTCAAAGAGATTCTCACCATGAACAGCATGTGTTTGTTCAACATGTCACATTTCTCGATAGTGGGAAGTGTAAAGATTTGTGGCGCATTTATTCAAACAAAATGCTTACATAAACTAAACATACACTATTTTGACCAAAAGCAGATGCTGGACAGTCGTAACAATCTTTGGCCATAGCAGAAACCCTCTATAACATGTTTTCTGTAATTCATTCAAGCATTTTATAGGCTAAGACCACCTAAATTGCTTCTTTTCTTCCATTCTTTCGTGAAATAATCCCACACTGCTTCGCTGACACTGACACCTGGGTTCTGGGGGGATTCAGCCCTGAATCAGAGCTGTTGCCGCTGGTTTTCGGTCACTTACTATGTCACTGAGCATAATACAGCATTTGTGCCCTGTTCCCTTTCTTTAAGACTAGCGTCTTGCCACTAATCCATGGAGACAATTTCTACTGATGCCTCAGTGCTCAGTAGATGGGTTGGCTGAGGGTCCAGGTGGATCTCTTGATTCGTGCATCCGGTCTTTGCTGACACTTTTATGACCTCCACTTTTATGCTTTTCACAAATTCCTACAGTAAACCTACACATCATGATGGCACATGTCAAATTCCAGGAATAACGGGGCAAAAATATGACCATGTGTCTGTCAAACTGCTATTTTCGTAAATTTCCATATATGCAACTTAAGTAACAGGAGCAAACAATTGGGAGCTTGAAAACCAATGCCTCAAGATACGGTCAAACTTTACATGTTGAGTTTGGGGGCTTTTTATTCACAGTTCAGTGCCGAGTGGGTTCATAAACCAATAAAAACACATTTCTTTAAAATGGTCCTGACAAAAAGCTCAGAAACCAAATCATAAAGAATAGAGTGGGAGCAGACTTCTGCACTTTGGTGTTTGTTTTATTCCCTTTTCAGGGTTTGTCTCTGCCATGCCCTCTGACCCTCCACATCCTCTGAGCATCAGGTGTCACCACGTGTTCGGAGGGCGACTGAGACTCGCCCCCAAACCTCACAAATCAAATCATTAAAGCCTTCACAAACAAGGGTTGATGACTGTAATCTGACATGTAGATTGTCCTCAAACCTGGGCCTTTTATCTGGGAGCTCCAGTTTACATGCGCGACGTGAAAAATCAGGCACCAAATCTTACCGCGTACGTTCGGCTTTGAATTCCTGTCATCGCAACACTCAGGACGGGGGCTGAGCTGACGATCGGGCAAACAAGCTGCGCCGCATAAAAGCGCCCGCCAGACATAATCAAATGCCCATTATCCTCAAATGAGAGCTGGCAAGAAACGGTGCCAAACAGTGAGAGAATAGACTCAGCTCTGATGCATGTCGCCAGCTCACAATCTCAGCTCAAATTTAAACAAGAACTGTATTTTTTTTTTTTTATTCTACCAAAACTTTTGTTAAAGTCGACTTTTTTGGTAACAGGGCACAGAATTATAGTTATGTAGTTATTCATTTCCAAATTTATAATTTATAAATTTATATGAAAAGATCCCGATGTGCTCCAAAATGAAAATCTAATCTAACAAACATGATTCTGTTAACACCTTGGTGGGCGTCTGCAGTTCAGCTGTAATTAATCACCAGCGCAAAAACGCAGCTCATTTGAACTAACTGCTCGGAAAGAGAGATAATTCAAAAATTGCAATGAGATAATGGGCATCAGTCTTTCCCTTAATGGCGTCATCCGCCCCTTCTTTTATGCTGCTGCATCTAAACCCCTCTAAAACTCAACTACAATGCTTATTTAATTGGTCAGAAACTAGTCTTTATTGAATCCCACAGCTCTTGGGATGTTGGGTCTTTGCCGAACGGAAGTTCCTCGTTTGGTGTAGAAACGAGAGGGAAATTAGCAGCGGCTGCTCTTAGAAAAGCCCAAATTGCTCAGATTATATAGGCAAGGAAGGAAACTAGGTTGTGACTCTAAACATGGGACTCCAGCCAAACCGCGTGGTTGTGCGGCTTTGCTTTCTCTTGGCGTACAAACAACAGAAGGTGTGTGACCAACAGTTACCTCTGAGGTTTCTAGAGCTTAAAAGCTGCAGGTCCCTGAAAAACTACCAGGGAACCTAGCCATTTAGAAAGGCATTTTCAGTTTAATCTCTTAATTTTCTAAAGTTGTTCCAGCTACTTTTCTCAACATCGACATATCTTACAAGATTAAACTTTCAAAAGCAGCTAGTCTGGGAACAAAATGGTGGAAATGAAGAGTGCGGCTAGTTTGGGAGATGTTGCTCTCTTCCAGAAAATCCTGAGGTCTATAAAAATCTTGTGTGGATCAGGAGGACACCGAATACGTTGGACTCTGTCCTGTGGTTCTAGATGGCGCTTAACCGATCTTTTCATTGCGGAAAAAAAAAAAGAAAAAAACGCAGGTCCCAGACCGCAGGACCACACGCCCTCCCTATTGCAGGATGCCTTCCACTGATCTTTTCTAGCCTGTCAACATCTGGTCTTGATTCATTGTCGCCAGCTGGGGCACAATTAGGAAATCATCCCTGCTTGGAGGCTCGGGGCTTCTGAGTTTTTTTTTTTCTGCAAATAAACATGTATTTTTGGTGACTATGAAAGAGAAACCTCGGGCTAAAAAAAGTTATTAGAGGAAAAGCCGTAAAAAATACTCTCGTGGGGAGGCCACTGAGGAGCAAACTAACAGGCTGTGATTGGCTATGCTCTAAACCTGCAGGCTGCTGCTGCTCAAAACAAACATTAGTAAGGGGTTAGAGAGGGTAACTGTTCTGAAAAAGTGCATAAAAAGAAAGTTGTTGATCAAATGCAAGTAGGGTTGTGAAATGTGCAAGCAAAGGCATTTATATTGCACCCGTGCGTGGCACTTGAACTCTTTGGCACTGGGACATGGACGGGCTTTAGGTTTGATATTACGAGGCAGGACAAAGAGAGATGTCATATGATCCTGAATTTCACCTTCACCTCCTCCACGCAACACCAGAAATGACAACACTACAGTCTTTTGAGAGTAAACACTGGCAGACTGACCGGAGAGGTGTAGCAACACTTCGGCGTCCAGTTCAAACTGCGCTGACACAGATCTGGGCTTACTACCCCCAACACACAAAACAGCTATGGCGCTTCTTTTGATGGCCTGATTAGAAAGCCCTATTTACTGCCATTAAGCACCTTATCCTGATACTTTTTAGTTGTGGCATTCAAATTCAGAGATTGTTAAACAGAAAAAAGGTGGTTACAGGATATATATAAAGGATATTTATAAAGTCAGACTGTAGAACCAATAATCTGAGGTAACGAAAAAGAAAATACTCTGATTTCTTTCGGTTATAATAAAAAAAATCACCCTAATCCAGGGACCCAAAGGGGGTTGTCCAGGGGGGCTTTTTTGCATTTTTCAGTGACAGATAAAGAAGGCCTTACTCCTTGAAACACTGCTAAAAGAAAAAAATCTACCTGTATTGTTCTTAAATACAAAAAGTGAAATTAACAAATTGAGATCATCAGGTCTGGTGATTCTAAATGACCAGGGAAGTAAATCTCTGATCATGAAAAATCGGAAAGATCAATGATATTAGCATTAATGCTGACTTAATAGGAAAGGCTGCTTACTTCTTTGACAGTGTCTCTGTGACCAGCAGCGTTCGCTGAAGTGTCCGTTGATGGTGGTCGTCTGACAGGTCGCCTTCCCGACATCCGCCCCGGGGCAGACGTCGCCACACTCCCTCTCGTTCTTGTTGGCAATGATGTAGTTGTCCTCCACCGAGTCCAGGATCTTGGACCAGTCAAGGGTGGACAGGTAGCAAAGATCGGGGTTTTTCTCGAGTCTCACGGCTCCTCTGGTGATGTTCATCAAGCTGTGGAGGCCGAGCTCTCGCAGCTGGAGCATCTCAAAGACCACCAGAGCGTAGTTGAAGAACAGGTTGTTGCCTCTGATGACCGTCAGGTTGGGAAAGAGATCGCTGAAGCTCTCCAGGCCGTAAACTCTGAAGAGCAACAGGTAGTCAGTCACCACCATCAGCTTGGGGAAGCTGAGGCCTCGGAAATCCTCGGGCTTGGTCCTGAACATGAGTAAGATCTTCAGGTGGCCTTCGATCACGGTACAGTTCTCGAGCGTCTGCAGGTTGGTCACATTGTTGCGGATGTCCTTGCTTGGACAAACTGAAAAAAAAGGGCAAAACAGAGGGACATTTTAGAAAGTAGCTCATTATTAAACATCACTGGATAAGCAATCATACAGCTCATTCTTTGGGATAACAAAAGTGTACTGCATTTAGAAAATACAGAATATTCTCATCTAAAAGCAAAACAGCATCATTAAATCTGCAAATTACAACAGCTGAGTCCACTCAATAAAAAGGGGTAAACAAAGGAGTCAGACTCTGTAGACGAAACAATGGGGGAAAGAGCCTCTTAATAATTGGAGGGGATATTTTGCTTTTTCAAAAATGTGATTGTGTCTCAGGCTTTGAGGAGAAACAGACTGTCCTCCATGTCATTTTGTTTAGTAACCACATATCTGGCATCAAGCCTCGGTCAATCATGGGGTGCTGTCATCTTTTGCTCATTCTGTAGCACAAGCCATAAAATCCTCAGCTAATGTATCAAACGATGTTTGTCTGAGAGACCGGCTGGACCGGCCTTGACCCAGACGCACTCATCCTCAGTGAAGAGCTCCTAAACTATCCCATTGTGCAACTGGGCTGCATTTTTCTGTCTCGAACATTTGAAACTGTAGTCCATCACAATCACGCAACACAAGATACCCAAGATAAACGAAAGACAGCAACCAACTGATATTCATCTTAAAATCGCTTCTACAATGAATCCAGTTTTTTGGACCTCCTTATATTTAGTTTATTTAACAACAAAACATAAGCAGGAAAAGCACAGTAACAGAAAGAGTCACATGACGCTTTTCCTCTACAGAATTCTAGTCAAAGCTTGAGCTTAATTTTCTTTCCCTAAATATCTGAATTGACATCACTCTGAAAATTCAAGTATCTTCACAGTGGAATAAGTCAGAAAGAAGCTTCAAATAAACGCAACAGAACTTCTAGATTTATTAAAGTATATCAAATTAATTAAATTATTACATTAAATAACTGCAGCCTTTGCGTTCCAGGGCTTTCTGTCAGCCAAACTGAACAAGGAGGGAGTGTTTTGCAGGAGGAATGCTGTAAATCATCCAAACTAAGTTCTGTGACTTTACCAAGACAGATATGGTAATAAAGACATTTTTCTTTGCAGGTGTAATGAGGAACGTCCAAGTGTTAATTTTCCAGTTTACAAGTGGTGGGCACGGCTGGAAGAGTGCAGGGGGGGGGTTAGTTTAGAGTCTGGCCCGCTGCTGAGCTGTGTGCACATCAGGCCGACTGGTCAGCCATGCGGATAAGAGGTTTAACAGCTACGTGTGCACCTTTTTCGGACAGCAGCTCTTCTGGTTGATAACAGACACAAAAAAAACCCAAAAGCAAATATCACACGCGTAGAACAAAAAGAACTTCACGAGTAGGGATGGGACGGTTTCTGAAAACCGTCTGAACCGTTCGGTTCGACTGTCTCGGTTCGGTTCGCGTGTGTACCGCACGGTTCATGCACTGCTCCTTTTTCTCAGAGGGAAGCGTGTTCACTCCAGAGCAGAAGGGGGCGCTACTGCACCCAAAGTCAACCACCAGTAGTAAACAAGAAGAAGAAGAGAAGCAGCGTAGCCGATAAAAATCCGACGCGCCAACAGCAGTTTCTAGGTCTGCTGTATGGACCACTTTGCATTTAGAGGGAAGCACATGTTGGAATTAGCACTGTTTCCTCTCTTGCAATGCCAGAATCTCACCTACTTTTAACCTAAGACTGTCACAATAATGGATCAAATGTCAGACTGCTTTTTTCTTTCAGTTTTTACTAGGGATGGGGATCGAAACCCGGTTCTATCAAGGACCTGGTTCCACTTTTTTCAAAACCCAAAAATCAATAACGTTTGGGCTTATCGATACCACTATCGAGTCTGGTCGTTTTTTTTATTACAATAGTAATTGTGAAATCTGTGTTGTAATCGGCAGCATACAAGCTAGTTAGCTTGAAAAGTAAATTAAGTTTCAGACGTGCTGCGTGATGATGTGTTCAGATTGGCTCAGTAAAACGACAATTAGGTTATCATGATGCGTTCAAGTGTAACGTAAAGAAAAGGGAAATTGAGTTTTTGGCGAGAAACATGAGTAATACAGTTGTATATTGCTCTAATTATTTTTAGAATATATAATTAAACTACTGATGCCAACATTTATTAAAAATTACATTTAATTTAAAATACAATTATTTATTTGTTAAATATTGTTGCATCGTCTTTCCACCAAATAACAGAAAATTATCGATAGTGGTATCGATAAAGACTCGGATCGATAAGGAGTATCGATAAAAGTATTGATATCAATAAATATTAACGATCCCCATTCCTAGTTTTAACCTGACTATACAAGACATAATAGATTTTCCTAACGATCACCATATACCGAACCGAACCGAAAACCGTGACCACGAAACCGTGAAACGAACCGAACCGTGGATTTTGTGAACCGTCCCACCCCTATTCACGAGCTCTGTAGCCTTTTTCTGACAGTTTTGAGGTGAACACGCGGCGGCTCTTTTCAGGAATGTGCGGCGAGCGATTAGCCCTTTAAAGCAACTAACGGCATCTGCAGCAAATGGAGTCGACTCCGAATCCAGCAGCATTCCCAACTAAGGGGAGCCTCCCTCCTGCTCGTACCAGGCCCCACACGCGGTCAAACAAGCCCGAGTGGAGTGCCTCATATGCACCAGGCAGCGTTTCTATAGTCACCGCAGAGTCAAACAGCAGAGCATTAAGTGACCCTGTGGAAAAGAGGAATCATCACAGGGCGGCGAGTCCAAGCTCCTATCAGTGTACACTTTCAGCCAGGGCAGTATTTTTAGCACCGCATTCCCAATAGAGAATCTAATACACTCCAGTCGTACGACAGGGGCTCACATTGGAAACTGGAACATAGCAGTCCTGGTGTGTAAGTGAGGAATTTCAGGGCGGCCGCAGAGGTAGAGCTAGGAGGGCCTGTCTTCTCTGTTTGTGAACGGACCGCTGCCAGCGGCGGGCGCCTCAGCAGCACCGCTTGTTCTTTCCAGGGGAGGCCTGTGACGGTGGGCCGCAGGTACCGCGCGCCATACCGCGCCCGCCGCTGAATTTGTACCGTTACGACAATGAAAGAAGAACCCGGCGACATCGCAAAGGTTACTATGGTGACCGGGCTGGCTCCAGGTCTCCATCCATGTCCTAATTCAACCAGAAGAGACTGAAAAACAGCCAAAGTGCACCGGCTCATCAATTAGAGTCATTAGAGGGCCAGATATCCGTCCTATTGGCCGTGGACGCCAAAAACCTTAAACTAAGAAACAGATACGTTTTTATGGTTGATTCTGTTTCAGCGCCGTTGCCCTGACAACAAAACAGGTGATATTGAAAAGTTAAACGGGCTGAATAAAAATTCAAAACCAACTATCTTAATTCTATCAGTAAATCCCACTGAGACTGAAGAATATAAAACCTGGTTATGCAACCCTGAGTATTTGAATGTTCAACACTATGAGCTTTCAGTGACATGACAACCTGCCTTCACCGTGCCTCTGGAAACCTCATCACGGAGTGGAAAAAACGCAAAATATTCAAATGAAAACATTTCTGATCCTTCTCGTCGTCTCGAGAAGTACTGCCTGGCATCAGCCTCTTAAACTAGAGAAGTGTTCGGGTTTATTGATATATCATAAATCATTGGAGGCAGTCTATTTATCTGATCAAAGGTTAAAAATCCAAAAATATATCCCAAAATGAAGATTACGTTTAAATGATCCTCCTTTCTAACAACATTAGTTTATCGCCGTAAAAGCTCTAAAAGCTTAGATCCAGCGGCCAATATTTTAAGGTGGTCCGGTTCGCCTTAATGAGACCACAATCAAAGTAAATGAGCCATGAAACAAACCCATACGGCTGAATCCCATTTAAGTAAAAAAAAAAAAAAAGGTATTGTTTTTATTAGAACCAGGAGATGGGACAGCTGACCTCTCTGACCCGGACGCTCTGCTGTGTCACGGTCCTCCACAACCTACGCAGACGGGCAGAAACCACCACGGCTGCTGGATATCAAATTAAGACTTTATTACGGTGAAAAGCCTGACACGGCTCACGCCTGAGCCTGGGGATGTCGACGTGTCGGAGCCTCGCGTGCGGCCGACTCTGCTTTTACCAAACGCAGTCAGCTGCGCACAGCCAGGGCTCCACAAGCTCTCAACTTTGAACGCAGTGGCACGGGCTGACGCTACTCTCAGTGCAGCTGCAACAGGCACCAGCGACTTCTGCTCTGAGGATCTGAATGTTGGGGGGGGGGGGAGAGCAGTTAAGAGCGTCGGTGTGTGTTGTTGCCGGCCTCGCAGAGAGCCGAGGCCTCACTATGTATGCAGGAACAAAAACGCTGGGTGATTGCAACACTTCCCTTTTTTACAAGCGTCACGCTTCTGCTGTTTCTCCACCTCGAGCTGATCTAAAACAACATGATCTCATTTTCCAAAACGAAGTGAGAAAATCCACTTTGAGAGAGGCTGTCAACCTGATGTTACCGGATACTTCTACACTACATAGTAAAGACTTAAGATTCTCTCCTGGAATCCTACAGTTCTGCTTTCGTCCCAATTTTGGGGCGAAGGAACCGCAATAGCTGCAGTTTCAGCAAAGCAACTTTGATAAGATGGAAGGAGGAATAACCCCGAAAATAAAGGATCCGAGGCAAATCCAGCTGTTTCGTGTGAGCACTCTCAGCACAAGGCATCTGGTTTCTGGACACCGTATGAAAGGCTTACGAACACTTCCCGCTTTTAGACCGAGCATCTTAAATGTTTGATGCTCTGAGGCCGTCGGTAAGGGAGAGTTTGGCTGGCAAGGAGCGACAGCCAATGAGAAAGCGGGAGATGGGGGTCAGGGGACACGACGGACGGACGGAAACCTGGAGAGGTCGAATAAACATACAACAAAAAACAGGAGGGAAACTCCAGTCTGCAGAGGAAACGAGAAGATTTTTTGGAAGCCATGACAAAAAAAACCCAAGAGCCTCTTTGATGCTGCCGTGTAATGTCTACTAAACTTGGGGCAGCTGTGGGGACAGAGGCCACCTTCACCAGCCAGCAGATCTGAGCAGATTTGCTCAGATGCTCTGGACACTCAGCAAAATGACACTAAATCCGTCTGACAGCCTCACTCACGTAGGCTTTCCTCCCAATGTGAAAGCTATTTTCTATGAGTGAAAAAGAGAAAAAAACTAAACAAAAACGGGGTCCTGGGTCTTTACATAGTTCGAAGGAGTACAACACAGAGCACGAGCTTTCCTCTTGGGAATGTGTCACGTGTGTGACGTGTCTCTGGACCAAAGATCATTTGATGATTCAGCTGCTCACTTACTCTGGGGGCTTCAAAAACCGGCCTTTTCTCTGTGTTGTTGTTGTTGTCGTGAACCCCAACCCGCCAACACTTTCTTCCTTTTTGCCCATTAAGCTGGAAACGCAACCTGTGATCAACACTGAAAGGTTTGGCCTCACGCTGAGACAGCTAATGTCAAGTTAACCATCCAGGCCCTTAATGGCCATTCCAAGAACTTTGATTTCACGTGGGTGTCGAGCAACAACACCGGCTGTGAGGTAATTATTACCTCTTAACCACGGCGGGACAAAAACAAGTGCGTTTCCTTCTGGCACGGGGTCAGAGGTGCAACCCCAAACCGAAAGGTGTCGTTGGCAGATGCTTTGCCGCATTACTCAGTTTTACAGCAGCGTGTAATATATGAACCCGTCTCTCTGGATTGGCCGGGTCATTGCTGAGGCTAACGAATGGAAAAGAAGCAGTCTTTTTTTTTTTTTTTCACATGTCAAACATGCATTTGAGTTTGGTATATTCCAGGTGTTGCTACATCCCTTTTACTTTTGGTCGGGAGGTGGAAATCAAGGCTTCCAGGTCACTGGACAGCCACCTGATTAAGAGGGCTTTTTTCTGGGCAGAGCGGTGCTCAACAACGGGACGCCGGAGGCCCTGCGGCGAGCTCCCGCTTTCCCCGCTCGTGGTTAAGTGAGGGGCCATGGCGGACGTGCAGCCAGAACACCTGAGGCCTATAAGCCAGACGGAAAAGGAGGGCTGCTCGTTGTTCCGCTGCTCACTTGTTTTTTTTCCCCACACGAAATCCAACTCTTAAAGCAAACGCATTTTTAAAGTTTTGTAAAACTACGAACAGGAAGCTGTGGGATCAAGCCACTGTCACCAATCAAATTCAAAATAAAGAAAGGGCTAAATATGCAGTCACGCGGACAAAAATTACTCTAAAATGCAAAGTTGATGCCAAAGAAATTAATCTAATTGATTTAGCCACTAAAAAATAAGCTTCCATTATCAGGTGAAAGTTTCCATTAAGCTGAGCTGGACAGCGACCAGGAGATTTCCTGACTTCGACTCAGTCGGACTTATGAAATCTGCCAGTGTGAGGCCCAGGTCCCACTCTTCCCGTCTGTTGTTCATTCAAGTCTGAGAGGAGCAAAACGGGGGGGGCCGACATGCTATTACACAACTTCTTCTGGATTTATGTCCCAAGATTCTCGCTCAAACTGGTCTGACGACATAGTCCTTTCACCCCTCGCTAAAATCTGAGGAAAGGCGCGAGAGCACATCTTCACCTCTGAGGTTAAACCGCCATTATACAACGTAGAGATCAACCTACAGAGGCTCTGATTTTTATCATCTACTTAGATCTAAATCACATTTCCTGGTGTGTCATGCAGCGGTGAATTAAATGTGTGGCATCACACTTACAAAGCGGTCTGGTTGTTGACTGGATATTTATCTTTAATGTGTCTTACGCTGCATAAAAGAGGAACAAGGGTTCATTTGCAGAATGCACTTTATCGTGTTTTTGTGCTTCTGCTTTAGCAAAAACGCGGGTTTGTTTTCAACTTGTGCACCAGTTGTAAAACTTATGTCACAATTTCAAAAAAGTAATTTGAAAGCAATTACTTTGAGTTTATTTGTCTTTCTGTACTTCGAAAATACTCTGTTAAGTTACATTGAATGCACACCAAACTGACTTCTAACATCCCAGTAAAGTGTTTTAGTTTTATCCTGGTTGCGACTGACTTAACACCTTCCATTTTAAACTAAGCAGAGAAGAATTCAAACTAGTTATTCAGGGTCGACAGTCGCACTGTTAGATCTAAATCTGAAGATTCGTTTTGCATAAATCACAAATCTCTGATGAATCATCCAGATAAAAATCTGTTTGTGGCAATGAATGAAATGTGTGATGACAGTTAGAAAGCCAGTTTCTGCTGGCACTCTCACTGCCCTACAGGTGACAGCAGCCAATCCCCGTCCTGCTACACGTTTCCTTCTGAACACAAACACTCATTTGGCCGACAAAGACTTCACGATGACTGCGCGCCGTCAGAGAGAAGTGTGAAGTGTCTTCAGGCGCCGGGAACCGCATTCGCTCAATTCTTATCACCTGGTTCAGGGGAATTTAAAGGGATTGTCAGGAGCTGTAAGCAGAGCTTAATGTGACATTGCTGCGCTGCCCACAGAAAAAACAGTCAAAGCGTCCAATCTGCAACAACAAGCGGCTAATTCCACTAAACACTCAGACGACTTACTTAATTGGGACAAAACATTTTGTTTACAGTTCCTGCAGACTCACACAGCCGATAAGTGCTAACCTTTGTCCCTTCTATGCAGTCACTGCCTACAACACCAGTGCTGCTGCTAGCACGCCTTTATCAACCCCCATCACTAACAAAACAAAAAATCTGTACATGCCAATATTGCAGCAGAGGATCTGCACTAATCAGCAGGCTCTTATATGTAGTATTTGCTTCGAAAACAAAGAATGTCTTCTGTCAGACGAATGTAAAGAAAACATGCAAAATACACAAAGATGTTTACTGCCCCTTTGTCTAGTGACATTTAATCTCAAAAAGGCACGTTGAGTTCAAAAGTTCTGTTCATTTGGCATCTAAAAACAGCTGAAATATAGGGAAGTTCAGTCTTTAAACCATTGTGCAATCCACGGGGAAATTTACCTAAACAAACGAACAAGTCACACCAAACAATGGGTTACAGTTCGTTTGATTTTGGTTCCCCCTGATGCACTGACAGAAATCACAAAGAGACCAAGCTCTCCAGTTTTAGTGCAACTACAGCTGTCACTGGAGGGTCTGTTAAGGCATAGTTCATACAGTCTATCCCCAGAACTGCATCATTAACTTTTTTAAATTGTTTTTCTTTTATACTGTATCCTCACATCAAAGCAATGCACAAAAAAGGATGAATTCAGAATTCACTTTGTGAAAACATCTGTTCCAAACTGTTCAAAGGAATTATTTTAATCATTTAGATAAATATCATTTAGGACCAAGAAAAATATATTTTGTCAAAGTTAAAAAAGAAATAGGAATGAGAATGTTTAATTGTAATATGTGTTATTGTTATTACATACTTCATCATATTGATTTCTAGCATCAGTCTTATGTTTCAAACGTGCATTATTTACCTTTATAGATTAGTTGGAATAATTCATATGATTAACTAACATGTTTATACATCTCCCTACTAAAATATAAACATGATTTGTTTAATCAATTGCCAATTACCATATTCAAATAGCAGAGCCGTTGAAATAGTACAGATTTCAGTGTTAATTCGCTCATCTGAGTCAGGAAAAAACACTTCCAAATCAATTGTGAAAAAGCATTTCTCACTGCTTTAATAATGCGTGATCTTCAGCTCAGTCACACATGTTCGAACTGGGCAAAGAGCCAGCCATCCTGATCAATTTTACACTGTTTTAAAATGTCAATACGTGCTGGGATAAATGCTCATAATTAGGGTTACTTACTTTCTCCACACGCTCGATGACAGCTCATCACAAGGCAGACAGCGATCAAAACAAAAACCCCAGTCCGGAGCCACATAACTGACATCATCCACCGCTACGCCGGCTAAAATACGCAAAAAATCCCGGGTGAGGAGGGCGGCTCAAAACGCTAGATATATACGCTCAGGAAACTGGTTTTGTTTTGCGGCGCAGGCCAACAGGTAAACAAAAATAAATAAAAGACATCCCGGAAGATGGGCGGAGGAACGTGTCCAACGTGTGCAGTCAAACACAGGCTAGCGCTGCGGCTAAAGCTAAAGCTAGCCACTTCAAGGAAAAGCTCCCCTAACAAACACCTGCACTGCGCTTGAAGGCGCTTCTTTTGGCTTTAAACGGCTCGGTTCTGCTGGGGTGGTTTAGCCCGGCTGTGTCCCCTAAAACGAGCAGAAACAGACTTCTTGACGGAGCAGAAGCTCGCGTTAGCGCTAGCAGTTAAGCTAGCTCGCCACCTAGAGCCTGGCTCCCAGTCTCTGGTCCAAGGCCACAAGGGAAGTTTGCGCTGCTCTTCGGGCAACCTTTCTCAACAAAAAAAAAAAAAAAAACGTTTGCACTTAATTAAACGTTCAGGACTCCCACGCAGCAGCGAAGCATCTTCTTGTTTAAAAAAAACTGCGAAAAAGATGCATGCGTGAAAAACCCCCTTCGACAAAGACTGGCTTTTTTTTTTTTTTTGAATTCAGTGAGGTTTTTTTCGGAGCGGCTGGCTCGGTGTTTGTGGCGTGCGTGGCGTTACGACACCGTGTGTTTCGTGAAAAAAACAAACAAAACAAACACCCCCCCAAAAAGTGTCCCGACGTCCCACACGGAACACGACGCAAACAAGTCTCGTTTTTTTTTTTGGGTTGTTTGACGGGAGGAATAGTTTCTGGGCGGCTGGAAACTCGTCTTCGGTCAGAGGCAGCTCCGCTCTCCGGAGGACTGACAGGCGGACTCGGTCGCTGCTCCGCGGCTCTCCACTCTCCTTTTTTGTTTGGGAATTAAAAATAGGAAAAACGCACACATGCTCCGGGTCTCGTTCACGTCCCGCACGGTCGTTTGTCGCGAGCGTAGTAACTTTGCATTGGTTTGAGGAAAGAAAAGAAAACAAGTTTCGTTTTTTTTCTTTTCTTCTTTTCTTCTACAGCCAGAGGTAGATTTTAGAGTCTCTCCCAGCTCCTGTACGATCCCCCTTCTTCCCAGCCAGTAAACAAACCCTGCCAGCGAGCCAGATGGGCTCGAGGGGAAATGCGGACTGGAGCTTATTGGATTACACAACTATCTGATCCCACTGTCAGGCGGTAACGCGTTAAAATGTCACCCACTTACTCCTGCGAGAGATTTGCGGCACAAAGAAGTTGTTCTGTCATTTAACAGGTTTGTGGAGTGACCGAGATCTGCGCACGTGAGCGGCAAAATGTGTTCAAATGACCAAAAAAAGTCATCCCAATCGGCTGAAATTGCATTGGGAAAAAACTGATCATGGTTACATTCAAGGGAATAACTGATCATTTATCTTTTAATTTGACAGCTATATTTTCATTTCGACCCTTTTCAATTGCTGGACCTAATTTATTGTACAACCTCAAAATGTTTTTTCCATTACTGCTTTATTTTTGTTTGTATTTTTAGATATTGGATTTTTTTTTTATTTCTTTAGTTTCTATTTAATATGAAAGATCCATCTTTTGAGTTGGAGCTCCCCTTTGAATGTGGCATCCAAAAATGTAAACATTTGAGAGTGTATTTGTCCATGTACACTGAAAATGTGAAAGATATCCAAAGAATGATATTTGGCAAACTTTTTTTTTAAATCAAATGACATAACATAGACATTCACATACAATTTGTTTGCAGTAGTTCATCCCGGCTCATTTTATTGGGAGGTGACAGGTTGCCAGTCCATCACAAGCTGGGCTCATTCTCATTAATCACACACAGGTCTTCTGACCCTGAGAGGAAAGTGAAGCGTGTGAACACAGTAGAATGCTCAAAGGAAGGACGTGCAAACTTAATTGAAAACATTTTCTACACTTTCAAATCACATCCTGAGATTGGATCCCTAATGGACACTGAACACCCTTAATTGTGACACTTAGCCCAGTTTTAGTTGTAAAGTGGTTCATACGATTGAATAGTCTTCACACTCAGATTTAGTTAAGAGCCCTTAATTAAAAGAAAAAAAGGAGGCCGATAACCAAAGATTTGTGTCCATTGTGTAAAATCTGTGTTAAAACTGAAGAATGAAACTTCAGAAACTGAAGACTGTGAATCAAAATGAATCTTTTACTGTTCATCTGTAGTGATCAAATGTTAAATGGTGGAGGCGTGTTTTAAAAAGTGGGGAAATAGACAGAAATGCAGCAGAAGACTGGGCCTGAGTTCAGATTTCTGAGTTAAAGGCCCCCAAAAAAGAGGTTTTTGAAAAAAGCCTGAAATTGTAATCTTTTATTCTTCCAAAACATAAAAGAAGCAGAGGAAAAACATCATCAGCCAGCCTGTTGTCTTTTTTCCGGTTTAATTCCAGATCAAGACGCCATTAACAGAAAAAACATCATTCAGTCTCATGATGATTGCAGCCGCGTAGTTCGTCTGAAATTGGAGCTATTTCCAGAAACCGATGGGCAAATGTGAGGAGGGAAAAACATGTGCGCAAAGCGGGCATTGTTGATTCTCCCTTTTGATCCTCCGACGTTCTCACACTTGGACGGGCCGACGGAAAAACACCAGCACTGCGTCTTTCGGAGGGCGCCCCCCCCCCAGAGGCTGAAAATATCCAGGCGTGTTGCTCCCCGCCTGTCTGCCATCCCCGTCACCACTGGTAATTCTGTTTGCGTCCTCCATCAAAGCATTTGCCCTGCTTGATGAAAAAAAATAATCACGTCCTGTTGTTTTGCGGCCCTTAAAATAGTGGAGGCTGACCGGTGAGGCAGCTCGGGGGGACGTGAGTGACCAGTGTCACCTGCTTCGATTCGGTTGGGGATTTGGACGTTTATTTACACCCGGTGTGGACCGGGAAAACATCCCGTGTCTCCGTCACAGTGCCCTGAAATGGTGGAAGGGAAGCTGGAGCAGAGAGGTCAGGAGGTCACGTCCCCGGAGAAAGATTGCAAGCCTCATCAGCATAATTGACCACTGAGCCGATTGGAGGGCCAGGCGTGGCGGGGACACGGCGGGCCGCGGTGAACAACGCAGAGCTAAATTGCACTGCTGTGAATTTAGTATCTTAAGCATAATCCACTATTGAGTATGCTGTTTGTATGAGTGGATGTGTTAATGGGATTACATCCTATAGAGAGCGGCGGGATAAAGCCATGCTCCACTTCACGGGGTTCCATCCGCTACGCACCGCTTTGTTTTTGACCCGCGACAAATATCAGAGATGTTCACCTCCGTCAGGTTTGTACTTTTCGGGAGGGGCGTTTGCCGTTTTTTTCGGGGATATCCTGCAGAGGAGAAATGATTTATATGCCTTTTGTCTGATTTAAGTGACCCTGGAGAGGATGTTGCATAAAGAGCTGTCATCAAATGAGACAGAAAACCTGTGGTGAGGTTTTTCTTTTTTTAAAGCCGGCTTGTTTTGTTAACAGCAGTATTCTATCTATTGAGACGCTTTTGCATCCATTCCAAGCGGCCGTGGCAAATAAAGTATCTTGCACTTATTTACAAACATTTTAAGTCCCCGAAGTAATACCCTGCACATTCTATCTTAAACCCCTGTGACCAGATTAGGCCATTAGTCACTATGGCTCAAAGCTATTGATGTGCTATTGAGGGGGAGAGAAACAAAAAAACAAATGTACACATGAACACATGATCTGAATGTGACGACCTGCCGCCGGTGGGGGGGTAAATACTCTGTTTTTTTAGCCGTGGAAAGTCCTCCAAAACCTCTGATCCTGACTCCAGAGGTCATGTCAGTCCGCTGAGTGTGGCGCAGCTCACCGTGCACGAGATGGCCGCCGTAAGCCGCAGGGTCCCTGAGTTTATTAGCCCGCTCCAGGTTGCAGGTGGGTCAGTAAATATCAGCTTATGCGGGAGAAAGCTTATGCTTAAAGGGTCGTGAGCTCTTGCATAGTTTTTTTTTCTTTGCCTAATCGATATAGGTTACACCTACTTAGCGAAGCCAAAGTATGTAAGAATGCTGTCAAGCAAAGTCAAAGTACATCAACTGTCATTTGATTTAAGCGTTTGTAGGTAGATGTTTTTCTCAGTTTGTGTTACGGAGAGATGATAAGAAACACAACATCATGTGTACCATTGTCCAATTGAATTGTTTGATACAGTTTTCACTTTAGTTTAAAGTATTTATAAGCCTGTTTCCAACCTTCTCTGTAGGTAAAAAACAAAAGAACAATTTCCTTATAGAAAATATTCTTTTAGAGCAATCTGAAGGACCTCACTGACTGTCTGGGCTTATAATTCCTGACCACTTTACAATGCTTGCTTGACAATGCTTGCTTGACAAACTTAACACAAAGAATGAGCAGCTATTTTAAAGTCCTCGCTCTCTGATCGATTAACTGATCAATCATGGCAACCCATCAAACAGCAGCTAAAACAGGCTCTTTTAGGTCAGGAGGTCCTTATTGAGCTAAGCATGGTTTTTTCTTTCTTTTTTTAACAAATGTGAGATTGCGTGAGTCTCTGTGTCTGACTTACAACACTTCATGGTCAGACCTCTCTGTCTCTGAAGTTTGAATTTAGTTTTTTTCTGAAAGGTCAGTAGAACTATGCGCCACTGAGACTGGGCCCCATATAAGAGGGAGTTTTACCATTTAAAACCACCCAAATTTAAAATCTACATCGCTATGACGGTTTCTTAGGTGAGGAATTTGCTTTATTGGTGGTAGCAGTGTGTTAAAGTATTTCCCTCAACGCAACCTGTGCAACAGGAAAAACAGGTCAAAAGTTAACAAACACACAAAACTAAACTCTAGAAATATCTCCACCTTTCTTTGTGTGTCTGTGCAAAAGGTAAAAAGAGATGGCGAGAAGGAACAGTATCTCAGTAGATTTTATAGGTACACAAAGGATAATGGAATACATTTGCTAACCCAATATAATCCCCAAACACACAAAAAAAGGAAACACAAAAGATTAGTTTTTCCAATGATGCTTTCATGATATAAAAATAATATGTAATGACATAAACAATTTCCCACCTCTGAGCTTCCTGGTAAAGTCACTTGTACCGTGTTGTATTTTCATCCATTGCACAAAGCCTTCCTCTGCGACGCCCTCAAGGAAACTTAAACATCCGATATTTACATGTTGGCTGTTGAAAAAGCACTGCGACATTGTCTGGAAATCAGAAACGGAAAGCAAACAATAAGCAAACTCATATCCTGGAAAAGGAATATGACTTATTCCCTGGCTCCAAAAAAAAAAAAAAAAACATGAACACAAGTGGTATTTGGACACCGTGTTTTGAAAAATGATTGACAACCCGAATAATGCAAATCATAAAACTGTTATGTTGACAAGAGCTGCAACAAAAATAATTTAGACCGAAATGGTGCAAAAATATTTTTAGACGTCTAGAAATTTTTTTGTCTAATATAAGTGAAATCAAACAAATCCTTCATTGTTTTATGGACAATATGGAGAAAAAAACATATCTTAGAATGGCTGGGAGAAACAGCCGGCTCAGAGTCTCAGGAAACCAGGGCAGGCCTTTTAATAATTGAATGAGCCTGACTGTACTCACGGTTGTCTCTTTTCAAGGTTCTCCCATATCCACAAAGATCTTCTTAATCATAATGACTCTTGGTTTGTTTGTTAACTCTTTGATTACTGGCTTGCCAGGATAAGGATCTATGATGGAGATTGGTGGGCTTTTAGACACCAAAAATGCAGTTGGAATCTCTTGTATCTTAAGTGAGATCTTTAGGTTGTTATAGTCCTGTCCTGTAGGACTACGGAGAATGTTCTTTTTCTCACAGCTTCCACATTAGGCGAACTAAAGGTGTAAATGTGCCTTTCTTTCTATGATTGGATGAGGATTTTGTACCTACATGAGTTAGGACTTTTTAAAATCTCAAACGTTGAAAAGAACCTGCCAAAAGACTGTTTTCGCTCTGTTATTGTGAAGGAGTATCATCTATGTGTGGCTGTTTGTACTTTAACAAACAGCCAAACTTGGGGGCTTTGTTTTTTTGGTGCTCGACAAGTTGTGTATGGTGGGCTTATCTGAGATTTTGGGGATGCTGTAATATGACACAAAGCGTCAGAGTAAATAGACAGATGGGTAAAAGACCTCAAGATGCTTTGGGTGTCTGCTATTTCTTCGTTAGAGATACTTTTTTTTAACCACATTGCAACAGAAAACATGTCTGAAAATAAATCTGGCTGCTTCCTCTGAAGACCGGACTGCGATGATAAAGATCTGAGCCGATAAGCCGTGCTCATCTTGAAGTTTCCGTTTTGAATTAGAAAGATGTGAAGGGGCTTTTTGACATGGCCCGAGGAGCACAGTGAAAAATCATGGGAGGTAACACGCCGCGATTTGTGTGAAACCCTTGGTGGAGGTGGTCATTTCACAGCACAGGTTTATGCTCACGACCTCAGTAATGTCATGAATCTGTTTGAAATGATTAGCTTTCCAAGAAGAGTGCTCTTACATAAAGGCTTTTTGCCACACGTGGATATGTAGGTAGCACTCAGACAGGGTCAGGGTTCACAGCGATGAGAGCTCCTGGCTCTCCGTCAGATGAGTGGGAGGCATCCCAGGAGTAAGTACATGTGGGTAAATATATTCTCTTTAGATGCACTGCGGAGAAAAAAAAAAGAAAGAAAAGGGGCCCGGGGCTGTGGAAAGGTGAGTGAATCTTGGGAATGAAGCGGCCATTTCCGAGACGGGCTCACGGGCTGAATGCCCGAATGAATGGCCGATCGTAGGTGACGGGCGGACAGCACAGACCCCGTGGCCGGCCCGCTTAAAGAACATGGGAAAGCGGGCAAAGGTCAGCGACAAAGCCGGGCTCGCACCGCTGAACCCCGGCCCCGGGAACAATAAGGTTCACCCATTGATCGTCCCGGGGTTCTTCCTAGACGCCAGCAGAGATGTTTACCACAGGAAACGTAGCTGTCTCGTGTCGTGACGTCCACCGATGGGCCCACTTCCCCTTCCCTGACGGCGTGCCTGTGGGGCCGTGTGAAAAAAAAGAAAAGAAAAAAAGACTTCCTCCCGCTGCCGTTCCCAGTGCTTTTCCAAACGCAGGCCATTTTTTAAAGTTCCGAGCAGCTTGATGGATGCGGCTCGCCCTTTGAGGTTAATGGATGCTCCCACGCACAGGCAGCAGGGCCGGGGGGGGCCACGCGTGGCCTCCAATCGGCTCACGCACGCCCGCCCGGAGCACCTTAACGCATCACGGTGCAGTTACCCCGGATAGTCCCGCGGTCGGAGCAAATACGCTACGAGAGACACTCCAGACTCATTCATGCCAAGGAGGTCATCTGAGAAGCTTCCCCCTAAAGCTCAGTAAAGTTGCTCTTGTTAAAACATGCCCAATCCTTTCCCTGCCAGAGAGCTGTTAATCCTGACAAGGCTTTGTGCCCCTAATTCCCCAGAAAGCTGGAACCTGCCGTTTGTTGATGCAGCCACAAGCACCGAAGGCTGCAAGTTAAAACACCCCCCCCCCCCACCACCACCACCACCACCACCACCTCCGCCACCCTTCTCTGCCTGTCCACAAACATTTTTTTCCGAGGGGGGAGGCAGGGGAAGCTGCAGGCCGAACGGGAGAGGCACGGAGCCACCGTGGCGTGAACCGCCCGCCGTTTTACCGGGGCCTGCGTGCCACGGCGATTATCGACGCTCAATATGTGAGCACATTGTGCTGATGAGTCCATTGTAACTAAATCCAGCGCAGTTACCCAGCGCTGCCGGGCCTGTCAGGGGAAAAAAAATGGGCATGGATTATGGTTAAGAGTCTTATTATTATCTCTTCCATCCCAGGTTAAGACCACGTAACACCTGCTGCTCCTCGTGGAGTCTTTTGCGGACATCATCACATTTCTGCACACGGAGGAAACCGCCGGCCGGGGACGATTCTTCTAATGTAGCAGGAAACGTCCCCTCTGAACCGCCAAGTTCCCACCGCCCGCTGAAACGGGCCGGGTTTTTCAAAATGCACAAGCAGAGGCGATGCAACGACGACGGCCTCGTGTAGCAACACGCTAGCATACTTGAAGCGTGAGGGTTTTTTGTTTGTGTCAGTGCTGGAATGCGCTGGTATTTTTAGAAATAAAAAAAGGTTTTGGTCCTGTCGGTGCAGGGGGAAGAGACAGAGATGTGAGCCCCAGAGGCGACGCCATCACAAAGCCTGGTGGTGCTGTTGCTTTCCATGTGAAAGTTGGCTCTCAATAGTCAACAGATGTCCATAAACCGATCAGGAATATAGTCAAATGAATAGACCCCTGCTGTTATACAATACACAGAATGTGTTTGGGCAGACTTGCTATATCTAACATGATCTTTCCAGGGAAAAAAAAAACAAACTTTGCAGCAAAAAGCTGTCCTTTGTTTTCATTATCAGTGATGCATTCACCGGAGTTGTGTGCACTAATAGTCATATCCTCCTAACTGGCTTTTGAACTGGGAACTCAGTCTTCCCTCTCCTTTTAGCTTGGAGGACGCCAAGTTCAGGATTTCTAAAACAAATTTCGCTAAACCCCGGGAAGCATATTCCGGCCAAACTCCAGATTCCCCATTTCACATGCTCCACATTGACCCTGGAGAGGTCAACAGTGTGTTTGGTAGTGTAAGCCAAGTCCCAGACTAATACGTGCATAAGAGTCTCTGAATATGAAGCAATATGAGCAAATAGGTTCAAGAGCTTTGTCGTGTCAAGTGCTACAAGGGGTCAACAAAGCTAGAGGAGTGACAAAGTCTTTAAAGCCACCTCAAACTGTCAAATTAGCTCAGGACCGGGGAGGCTGTTTCGATCATGTTTACGTTTTACTTACATGCATGACAGTATTTGAAAAGAGAAGTTAACATTTAGCAAGAATTTTGATTGTATCGGGAATAAATGGATTAAAGGTTGGTCATTAATTTTAGGATCTTTGCCTTAAACTCAAGAAAAGCTTATGTTGAGGTTCAAAACTATGTAAACAAACGGAAAATGACAACAAAAATGGCCCACACACAAGCACACAAACATTTCACCGCATCATTGTACAATAAACCTTTAATAAATAGTTCATTAGTTTCCCATATTTACATAATAACCACCATTTACTTACGTTGCCATACTCATTTCTTGGCTAATTTTAGGCACACAGAGAAGGGGTTCAGGCCACAAACCACATCATACTAAAAACAAGAGTGGCTAGCAGGTAAGTCTTGAGAAATATAGAATAACTGCACCATACAACCAAAGAGACCAAGAGGCGGCCATCTCCTTGAGCAATAAATATATACATTTGCTGTACGTACAGAGGGGTTTCAGACATTTACAGTCGTCTGCTTGGAGGCTGTATGAGTGCACGTGGGGCTGGTGCAGAATCGAACCAATTACAGCAAATCTGAATGTGTGTTTTTTTACTTCAGTTTTCAAACAATGAGGCAGAAATGAAAGGAGAATTAACACTGAACAGAAATGATTTGATGGCCTCTTGTTGAGCAACAACCCCTCTAGAAGACTAAAAAACTATGATAGGTAGAGTCAGTGTTGCGAATATTGATGGTCAACGTGTTCCTCTTCTCTCGGAACATTCAGAGATAAATCCGGGAAGAAAAGAAAAAAAAAGCTTGAAAAAATGAAAATAAAACAGATACAACAAAAAACAGAAAAACTTGAAATGCTTGTTGTTAAAATGAAGACTGAAAAGAAAGAGAATTCTCATCTAACATCTTCAGATTAATGTTGAAAAGAATCCTTAAAAAGTTTTAATTGTTAAAAAGTCTGAAAAAAAATTTACATTATGATTCTCTGACGAAAAAAGTAAGAAAAGTGAAAACATGACAGCCAAAGTAACATCCACAACACTCGCACACAATGTACATGAAAAAAAAAAAGAAAAGAAAAAAATAGAACAAACTATTTTGGCACAAAATTTGTGACACATTTCAGCTCAGAGATGTCAAACAGAGTGAGACTCACCAATTCTAGTTGAAGCATTTAGAAATTTACTGATCAGTGGCAGATTTCTGCGGTTACAAACGGTTTGTGAACAAATGCAAAAGACCGACGGCCGTGGGTGGGCAGCTGCACCACCGATGACCTTAGATGATCACAGAGTTAAGGGGTGTGTGTGGGTCCTTTTTTATTTTTGAGGATTCACTTTAGCCTCTACGCAGTCAGGGACATTTAGTCAGAGACTCTCTCCTGGACACACGTCTGTCTCTGAACCGTGACTTTTCCTCTGACAGAGAAAAATATGTTCACAGTTCTCTGGATGATTTCAGTCTCAGCTCGTATTTCTGCATTTGTTGAAAATAAAAGACCATTAAGAAAAAAAAAACAAACAAAAACAACAACAGAAAAAACCCTTTCTTGCCGGTTGGTGACATCAACATTGCTTTAGCTGAGCCGGTGCTGCAGCGGGTTTAACACCCGCCGCTGGCTCCTGCAGGCTGCTGCGGGTACAGGGGCAGAGGTCCAGCCAGGAGCCGGACCTCTGCCTTTAAAGAATCGTTCGGCCACGATGACATCTGCCGCTTCGATGGGAATCGGGATGAAAATCGTTTTCGGCCACAGGACTGTCGACCACGAGTCGTTAGAGGCTACATCTTAAAATAAGCAGTGTCTCTTTTTTTAAACTGTATGGCAGCTTCAGTATTTGGAATTATGTGAAACCGTTGTAGAAACCTTTACCGCCTGATTTACCGCGCCACGGCCCGTTTAACCTTTGACTTTTCCCACTGACGCCACATGACTGATGCTCTCTATAAACCTAATGATATTCATTCAAAGACTGGCTGTTAACAGTCAGTGGCCGCACTGACATGCTGATAATGAAGCTCCAGCTCCAAATGGTCCAGAGGCTTTTCAAATAAAAACTGTGGTTCTGTAAGCCTTAACCCTGATGGTGATAAATGTCAGGGAACTAAGTAACGGGAAGGGCATGAATACAAAGGAATAAAAAGTGTCAAGCCGCTCCGATGGGAGCAATAGCGTAAGATTACAGAGCCTTCTCAGACCACGGTCTTCATTCAGGTTGCGGAACGTCTCTGTATGTTTATCTTAAGTCACTTCAAGGCAACATTTGTTTCTTGAATAAAAACTTGAAGCACAACTAGCCTTCAGTTTTAACAGAGAAAAATATACAACCCAAACTGTACTATGAATCTAGAGTTTGGCAAGTAAACATTGAGAAACAGTTCAGCTAATAAAGTGGTCTCTTTTGTGCACTTCTCTCTGAAAGAAGTGTGATATTCGGACAAAGTGTGGTCCTACCAAAGCGGTCCGAGTTCTGAACTGGTTGACCATCCAAACTGGGATTAGGCAGCGCCGTCCGACTCTCCCCTTACAGTTACTGAGCCTTCCTGTTGTGTGCACAGATGAGCCGTGACCCCTTCGGGATGATTTACCAGAAGCTGGCTCATGAAAGAGCATTACAAAGGTGCTCACCTAACCCTTTGTCACACTCCGGTTTCACAGAGTTGCCACTTGACTAACTTAAGAGCAGTATCAACACTCACACAGGTATTTAGTAACATTTGAGATAAACTCCATTTGCACTCTTAACCAAAATCGCCTCGGTCCTGTTAAGCAGCAGGAGCAGGTGGGGGGGCTGTTACATTTTCCACTCTGTTACAGCTTCAGAGAAACCAGAGACTGGAGTCCAGCTGAGCCAGGTCACACTCACACACCTCTGAACTCCAACCTGAAAAAAAGATTCAAAGCAGCCTCTTCATACGGGGTTGTTAAGAGAGTCCTCACAAACCCCGCGTTTAGGAGAGGGCTGCCGGGGAGGGGGCGCCCACTTTTGTGCTGTGGACACCGACACATGGTCACAGACTCCGACTGGCGGCTCTTTATTCTGATGTGTTCCTGAGGAGCATCAGCGTCCATGTGGTAAAATGTGTGTCTGTCCGTGTGTGGAGGGGCCTCTGGGGGCGGAGCGAGGGAGTCGCCCCCCCTCAGCAGAGGTTATACACTGCTGTCCTCCAGCAGTGGCTCTTTGCCCTCGGCCCCACTGCCCTGGGGGCTGTGGGAGTGACTCTGTGCTCCGTTGCTGTGCTTCTTGTAGGCTCCGGGCCTCATGCCGGGCCCCGTGTGCTCGGGGATGAACAGGGCCACGAGCAGAGACAGCAGCACTGAGCATGCACCAAAGAGGAAGGGAGGACCGGGGATGATGGCACTCTAAAGAGGAGGGCAAAAAAGGAGAATCAATACCCAGCAGGGGAGCTTAGAAACGGACTGGGAGCAGCGTGAACGATGGAAGCTCACCTCGTCAGTGGGGTTAGCCATGTTGGGTTTGGCACCTTTCTCTGAGCCGTCCGTGTCGCTTAGCTCCACGTGGAACAGGTAGAAGACAAAGCCGTAAAGAGCGGGGCCCAGGCCGTTACAGAGCCCCCGGATCCCAGTAATCATCCCCTGGACAACACCTACACATGACACGGGAACATGGAACAGCGTCGTCAGGTTGTGCACACGGAACCCGGCAGAACCGGATCCCTGGCATCAGATAGGTGGGAACAGGCATGCCAAACGGCGTCCAAACACTTCATGCTTCAGCAAGTGCCCTCGATCTCAACAATGACAACATCTAGCAGCACGTAGCAAAAGGATACTGACAGCGCATGACTTCAGTTAATGTGAGCTCTGATGAAGATGAGAAAATGAGAATCAGACAGACAGTTAAAGAGTGGGGGGGGGGGGGTTTACCTTGCTGGTCAGGGTCTGCGTTGCGGGACACGATGGCGCTGATGGCTGGGAACGTGATGCTCGACATGGCTGCAACAGCTCCCGCTGCCCACATCATCCTACAGCCAAAAAGAAAACAAACAAGCCATTTTCATTTGAACTTTCTGAAACTAAAGCCTGGCTACAACACACGTATGTTCTTCTGCAGCATTCTGTTTGGTTGTAATTTTAGTAGCAGAGACCAAATCTGTAAGACGAGTCATTTTTTTGGGTGATCGTGAGCACACAGAAGGTTTTCCTCTTAATGTATGACACATCCAACTTGACCTTTTCTTAACTCAATTTCTGGTGTATTGAACAAAGCCGAGAGGAGACGCATTGTGAATGTTTTCTTTCAGAATCAATAGATATAACTGGTGCATGTCTTCTCCTCGAGACCAAAACAACGAGTCCTGAACGACTTCATTTAAAGGGAAGTAAAACATGCCCTGTTAGCTGTGCATTGGTTGTGTCTGCCAGCTTTCCTTGTTATAATCAGAAAATATGGAGAGAAAAAAAACATTTGTTCATAAACATTTCGATTCCATTAAGAGTACAAAAAATATTCCAGGATGACGATATTAGTCTTTAATTAACAAACTGGTGGAACTAGTGGAGTGTTTTAGAGAGGATGAGACACCACAGAGTCGGATACCATAACCCTTCTGAAAATCTGAGAATCTTCAGGGTGAGCTGTTGCTCAGCAGATGGTCTCTCTAATAGATAAATAAAAATTTTAATTGTTTTTGAAAATATATATTAAAAATATATATCATTAACACTCTTGGAGGGACAGGTTGTGACATAATATTACTGACATAATAAGAGACAATGTGCAGCCATTCAAAAAAAAGGTCCCAAAAATACTTTTAAGGTGCAGTTTGGTTAACTTGAGCTGGTAAGAGGATTACAGCAGAGTCTGCTTCCCCCTAGTGGTCTGTCCAGGTAGTGACGTACAGAATAATGAGTTTCTGTACAAAACTATTTCTAATTCAGCCCCCCTTATGGTCCAAGGTGAAATAACAGATCTTGAGTTCTTATGAACTTCTTTTTTCTAAATTTGTAGACACCAGATAGTTGAGTATCAAAATGGGGTTAATTATTTATCATTACCAGCTTCTTTTGACCCTTGACATCACATTTGCCGATTAAATGGAGAAAAGGATGCGTGGGCAAACGGGTAGTAAGATTTACTCACCATGGCTGAGAACCAAAGCCATACCAGGCAAGCTGCAGGATCTGGAAGCCAAGGCCAAGCAGGATTGTGTTTTTATTCCCTATGGAGCGCATCAGGATACCCAAAACCACCGTCTGAGGACAAAAGTTAAATGACAAGGGCTTTAGCTCCTGAGGTCTGATAATCTTATATAATCATTAGATACTCATTTCATGGAACAAAAATGAACTGATTGGGAAATGGTCACCCATGTAAAAATTCACACAAGGGTTTCAAATAAAAAAACCCAAAACAAAGTGACATGGAATAATGTTACATTTGGATTCGGATCAAGACGAGTTTATAGTCTTTTACCTGAGCTAATATTGAGAGGATCCCCACAACTGCAATAAAGGCAGCAACCGTCTCTGAGGAGAAGCCTATGACCTGAGGGCAAGACAAAACAAATGAGAACACTGAACAGAAATACAAAACAAGCCCAACACAAAGACGATGAGGTGTTACATTACTGTTTTTCTTGTGTAAAGACTGTTCAAACTCTCAGATACAGGGCTTCTCTTTAACATTCAGGGACATTCAGGCTGCAGAAGTGCAGCAGCTGATGTCAGTGTGAGTGTGTAACATGTGCAAATAAGTGAGCAAGAAATGTGATAAGCCAAATTCAACACAAAAATAGGAGGGCGAATAAGGTGCTTGTGAGTTGTTTGAATCAACTTTTCAAAGGGTACAGGAATGTTTTCCAAGAAAGTGGAGACGTAGTATCAGCCTTTGAGAGACAAACCTGCCAAACTGGTTAATCTGACACCGTTTACACAAACAAGCCTCAGTTCTACATGTTTGTTGAAAGAGGAAGTCATGATACATTCTCAGGGTCCTTCGGCATAAATATCAACTCTGTCCCTTATCTGATAAGTTGTGCCCTCTTCCTTAGAAGCACTGAGCCACTTAAGGCAGCTACTGTTAGTGTTTGTCATTTCAGACTGCAGTAAGCGTGTCAGTGCACAGCAAAGGAGAGTAACCTGAGCTTTTTTTGTAGTTATCCTGTAAATGTGAGTAGCAGATGAAGAATGTTACCTGTCTGAGATAGAGGAAGAAGCTGGAGTACTGTCCAGCCTCAGGGAGGTAGGAGAGAAACACTGTGATACAGATGAGGAGCACTGTGGAGTCCTGGCCCACTTTACGCAGAGACTGCACAAGAAAACATAGAGAACGCTTCAGCTTTACTGACAGGGAGCGGTCAAATGTTGATTCTTCCTTCAACGAGGCCAGAGCAACACAGCCAGCTCTCCTGCGTCATGCAAGCAACAACCAGAGGGGTGCAAATGCACGCCAGACAGAATGTAATTATGAATTAGAAGCCTAATCAAAATAACAGGCTACCCTTGTAAATGGTAATGTTCAGGCCTCAGTGGGATGGTTTAGATAAGCCAAAAGCCCCGAGGTGCTCACTTGTACAAGAACAGCTGCTCGCATATCTTGGGCACTACGTGACTTACAAAAACATTGCCAAACAATTATTCTTTGTTAATTTCGACTCCAAGAATCTTTGTGCGAGAAACCCAACCTTACAATTAGCAACCACACTGCAAACAACTTTGTTGAGAGCTGGTGCTCAGAGCATAATACCGAGTGACAACTCACAGCAAAGGGGTCTGCCTGTTCCCAGGAGATAGGTGCTCCCCAAGACGCCGGCCTCATTTTCTCTGGCAGCGATTCTGGTACGGCCACCAGGATGAAGCAGATGTCGAGAAGGGCGATTGCTGTGGCCAATATCACCACCAGGGTGTCGCCATAGGCCACAGAAAGGTAGGCCCCAATGGCCGGACTGGTAACCAGGCTGGCCGCGAAGGTGGCAGATACCTGATGGGAGGTCGAAAGAAAGCATGGGTAATGAAGGATAAGGGACATCAACTTGTTTGACTTATGTGAAGTAAAGTTTTATTCTAACACTTCCTCACCAAACCATATGCTGTGCTCCTCTCATGCTCCTGTGTGATGTCCGCCACATATGCAAAGATTACAGAGAAAGTGACGGCAAACACCCCAGACATGGAAATGACTGCAAAGTACCACCTGTAAGCACAAAAGGCTTGGAATTACCCGATTTACAGAAAGTTATTTATTTAATATGCTGTAAGACTGCAATGTTACAGTGTACCATTACAGGAAGAATGTCCCTCTGTTATTTTAGTGAAGTGTCAACGTGCGTAATTCTTCTGTTATAACAGTTAACTTTGATATAAAGATAAGATAAATGCGTAGATGTCAGTTTCTGGCTCTCACCATGGGCTGATCTTCATCAGTGGAATGGGCGCACATGTGAAGAAGACCGTTAGCAGCAGGAAGGACTTGCGTCCCCATACGTCTGACAATGCTCCGATCAAAGGAGCGCTCAGAAATGATAATAAGCCCTGAAATATACGATAAAGATAGGTGAAGAGGACAAAGAGGACACAGACTGTTTGATAGAAGGATTTGTCCGGTCAACATAAACTTAATCAACCCAGATTTAATCAGACAGATTAAAAGCTTTCTCCATCAAATTCTGTATCTTTTCAGAACACTGTGTGTAATAAAGCAGAAATGCAAATGTAAGATAAAGAAATAAAAAAAGGATAAAGTAGCAAAATGGACATATTTCATATTCTGTTAAATGATTCTGCATTTCATTTTGGTAGCATTTATTCATTATTTAGCTGTTATCTTATTTTTGTGTTTAGTTTGGATAACGGCAGATCACAGCCTCCGTACTTATGACTAACACTAAAATCAACACAAGTAACACATTTAAAGCTCATCGGTTCTCACTGCTCTAAAAAAAGACCTGTGAAAACCAAAGGATAGTAATAAATCACCCACTTTGCGTGGCCAGATAAAAAAAAAATATAATGAGATGATATGTAAAACGATATTGTCCAGGAAAAAAAAACTTCCTTAGTGTTTAAAATAATGTATTGTGCTACTTGTTGGGACTTTCCAATCCCAACTATTTATTACAAAAAAAATAAAAATAAAATAACAACATAGGCAAGCCTTTCCGTCTTCCTCGAGACAGCCTCCCTCCCTAAACACAATAAGTTTGGCAGACCTGTCAAGCAGGACTGTGTTCCATTACTTTGCATGTGTTTATGTTTAAGTGCCATCATTAAATGAGTCTTACCTTCACACCATGAATGAGTCCATTCATCAGGAATGTGTGCTGGGGGAATGTCTGGTGTAAAACCTAAAAGCCAAAGAGATAAAATAATTTATATCCATCCTGCATCACACTAGAAACAATGACTTACAGTGGGAAAAAACAGAGCTTTTAGATAACCTGCATCTACAGAGCAAACTGTACCAGCATGGTGGAAGAGTGGACAGACATACTAAATGATTATGGAAGAAATTTCTTTCAAAATGTCATTTGTGATCACAAAGAAATGAATGAACGTTACAGTCAAACTGTATTCAACAGTTATTTTATGTTTTATTTTCTACTAGTTTCCTTAAGGCTTTGACCAACAAGTCAACATTTGTTAGGTTACTTTGGGGTTTGTTGGATGACAGCTTCTCAGGATACTCTTGACATTTTCCACGAGGAAAAACAAAAATATGTCCTAGCCTGAAGAAACATTTCACCGCTCTCACAATGGCAGCCCCCCTGTCACTGAACCCATTTCAGCACATAGAAAATGGATGGGTTACAAACCACAAACACACAGTGAAGTACTGGAAACTTTCTCTGGAATATTACTGAACTGATTATCTATTAGTATTTAATGTAAGCTTACCCCAAACACCTGCTTGGTTCTGACATTCAAAATTAGCATTCCTGAAGTTTTTGTGTTCTAAACGTTAGGAATTCCCTGTTGATGAAGATGGTTGACATTCCTCACATGAGTGCTAAATTTAGTTCAAATTTACCATGCAAAGATGGCAGACAGGTGTTTTCTAGTGGATAATGAATTAATCTTCTCTAGATTAATGCTCAGATCGAGTGCCTCTTTCTACTGGAAAGTTCAAAAGATAAGTGCCCACTCATCAGAAGGGAGCGACTATAAAAAAGTTGTTTTATTTACCTGAGGCAAATAAACTCATACCTCAAGCAATGAAGTGAGCTTAGCAATAGACAAAAGTGGTAAGTTTTTGCTGTTTCACAGTGTTTTATCTGCCTAAATAATTTGTGGTTTGAGTTTGGATTCATTTTTATTCTGCTGATGGTGAAGTTTGTCCACAAAAACTAAAAACTTTACAGCCTCTTTGTAAGCTGATAGGAGCGTCCAATTCTAAAAAAATACTCAATTTATCAGTTAAGTAAAATGCTACCTGCTTAAAAATTAAATTAAAGGGGGATGTGTATTGTAGGGATTTGTTAACTACACAGATAATGTATGCGACCCCTGTCTGCATGAAGAAGGGAAAGAGTAGTTTGAATGGTTAAAATATATGGGACGCTGAGCTCAAAGTCCATAACAAGTTTTTGGTCTTTGACACAGCCGTTAGAACAAAATGTTTTGTTTAGTTCACTTTAGGACATGTGGAGCTTGACTGACACAGAGTAACAGAATCTGGTTATTGTTCAAGACTACAGAGGAAAAGCTAAAGCAATAGCAAAGAATCTCCTCTCTTCCTCTGAGATTGAGTTACAAACACAAACAAACCCTGAATGCTTAGTGAGGACTGTTGCTGCTGGATACTAATGAAGCAGTGCAGTCACTGGGAGCAGTGAAGCAGTACTTCTCATCTTTGGGAAGCATCTGATTAGTCTGAAATGCAAATCCTGCCTCCATCCATAGACTGTGCGGACAACAAACACCCTGTAATTAATGCTGAGCAGTTGCACATATAACCACCATCGAAAAGTATGTTGCATACTGGTCCACATCATGTGGATCACAGATGTTTACTCTTAATCTGAAATGAAAGTTTCTGCGTAACTAGGATTATTTATGATTATGGGGATAGGTGTGCAGTTTAAAAGAGGCCATGGAAAATAATTAAATGTTTACAAAACTTGACTGAAAGATTAAAAGCGATGAAAAGCGATAAAGACACAATTGATAAATTTTGCTGATATGAAAATAGATCTTTAGTATATCTTTTCTTCGAACATTATCTCAAATCTGATCAAAGCAAATTCCGAGAGTTGAATGGAGACATAACTATGTTAAAATAAACATGCTTAAAAGCTATAAGTGTTCTTGAATTTTGAAGTAAAATCACACAATATATAGGCAAGACAAAGCAACCCTCCCTCCCCAATACGCAAACATTATAGTCACAGGTACAACAATATATTAACCTCAGACTAAATCACATCACAGAAATGCATCTTCACTGGATTGTAAAGGTTTACAGGCAATAAGATTGGCTTGGTTTTGGTTTTCAACTCCCCAGATGTTTCAGTGCCATGAATTCAAACTTGATGTTTTTATTAATCATTCATGTTTGGCTGAAGGACATGGTGTTTTACATGGTGAGACAAACTCAGAATGCGGACTACATCTTGCTTCATTAAAAGTTCAAGAAACATCAACCTCTAGTCTATTTTCTGGCAGCATGGCTTTTGCTACTACAGAGCATGTGGTGTGATGTGGTGTGGGTTGCCAGGCCAGCACCTGTACTGTGGGCTGACAACACAAACCAGTGACCCCCTGATAAGCCTTTTTAACAAAGCAACGATGTTCAAACAATACAAGTGTTTGATGCCCTATTCATATTTCTCTGTTCATCAGAGTGCCTGGCAAAACATCTGCGTACAGACAACCATGAAAAACAAAATCCTCCTGGGTTTTGCTCAACTGATTAGGGATTCAATTATTCATAGACACTGATGGGCCTTGTGTGATTCCAGTCAATGAGAAATGCCATCCTTTGGCTTGGGTTTACAAGAACCTTTGTTTACATAACAATGCCTCTGCTGAGGAAGTGTGTGTCCAGGCTTACCGTGAGCATTGGTGTGGTGAGGAGACCCCATGCAAAAAACTCCAGGAAGATGACCACCACAGCATGGTAAACACTGGGCTCACCAATTCCCTGAGGCTAGATGGAGACAGGGACAGACACGCAGAAAGAGGCAGTTAGCTGACAAGTAACAGCGATTAGCGTGCCTTAAAGTGCCTGCTGATGGTAACACATTAACAAATCGAATCTTACTCTGGAATCTATTTTAAGGATGCCCCTGACAAACGATATTATACAATATAAATTGCATTTCCTGATCCTGTGAGACCACCCACAGTTGTGCCTGAGTGTGGACTTGCAAAAGCCGATTATTAAAAGAAATTATAAGAGAACCAGTACAGTGTTGAACGTTGAAAGAATACGAGAGAAGTCTGCAAACATGAAGGTTTTGTGCGTCAAGCTGACATTTAAGAAGACAATTCTTTGTTCTGAAAATAATTAAAATTATTTTGTAGTACATGAAGTTAAAGAAATTAGAGCTGCATCAAATGTTGAACTGAAATTTGATAATGATATCTATGACGTAGGAGAACATTGGCCCAGTTTGTCAAGTCACACTGATTCTAAACATAACAATGTCACCATGATCGAACTACTTAAAAGTTTACAAATGTATTTATTTTTCATGTACTGTATACCAAATTGCCATTGAAAAAACAAATAAAGACCATTTAGTAAGTGTTTATTTCTGCAATGCCTTTGTTAAAAAATAATAAATGAGTATTTCTAGAATTAAGATTATTTAACTAAAGGAAAACAACTATACACTAAAATGACACAAACAGGTGAGGCTACCAGGTCACTCTAAAAAAGCAGACAGGTCTGTAATGAGTAAAACATAAATAGACAGCCTCATTATCTAAAAAAACCTGGTTTCTTGTGGGGATGTCACTTCACAGCAGCACGGTAAAATATGTCTGTTCCGTAAGATGATTAAATGATGTGCGAGTCTTTGAGTGGTGTAGCAGGAAATACAACTAAGCGTCATGTGAGGGTGTCCAACATTGGCCAGGTTAAACTTTAAATTGATGCTAACTGTCCAGTGTGGTCCTGCTACAGGTCACATAACCAAGGACAACTCTCGCCCTTTGTTTGACAGCAAGAAGTTCAGCAACATCTGCTTCTGAAAAACTAAGGAACTATAAACATTTGATATGAAAGAGGCAACTTCCCTTTTCAGGAAAAACTAAACCAGTGACGAATTCCGATGTCACCTACTGTTTTTCAGTGTTGGCTTCTAAACCTCTTTGCATTATAAAGAAATCAACAATATGCAACTCATCAAATGGATTAAAACAGTCTGGCATTATATTACAAACATGATTATCTAACATAAAGTCTCATCAAAATCACAACCCCCCAGAAAGCTCTTAAATCTTTTTAAAGACATTCACTTAGAATCTATCATCCCTGTGCTTCAACCAATTAGGATTCAATTCGAAAAATGTAATGTGTGAGGAGGAAATTTTATTTTTTCATTATGAGGCTAAATCAAAGCAATGACTATTTATCAGTCATTGAGAGAGACTATACATTTGCAAGAAACAAAATGCCTCGACTGATATATCCGGTAGAGGCCTCTTTTGGTTACAGGGCTCATATTCGTTTAGGCATTTAAGAGCCATGCTCCAGATTACTTGTTTACTTCAGCAGTGTGGGCTTGTGTTTTTTAAACCAACAGCACAAACTGCGCTGTCTGAATCTCTAGCATTCGCCCGTATTGTTGACAAACGTGCTAAATGATTTAATGCCCGACGAGTAGATATCCTTAGTTATGCATTTCTTTAGTTGCACATAGTGTAGTATCAAACAACATTGAGGGTGTAGTTTTAGATTCTTAAAGGCACTGAAAACCTTATTAAAACATATGCTATAGGGCTAAGGTTAAGCTAGCCACGTTTAATGACTTGGTGATACAACCAAATGTCACCCAATGTTAATGTTAACAAACGTTCCCATGTAAATCGCCCGCTAACATTCCAGGCAAATTAATAACTACTACAAAACATTTTGTTAAAGTGAGGCTAACGTTGTCGCTGGCTAGCTCCCGCTACATGAGCTGACGTGTAAACGAGCAGCTAACACGGGCCGCTAACATTAGCTAGTGCTAGTTTACAACTAGCCAGTTAGCTAGGCGGTCCCTTCAATTCCAAACGGCGTTAACGGTCAACGTTATGTACAGTGGAAAACCATTGAACTGACAGGCATAAACAAACTCCGCTTTTAGCCGTCTACAATAAAAACAAAAGGTTGCCACAGAACAACGGTGGTCGATAGTTATTTTGGCTAAATGGTAAGCTAAGTTAACGAAGATAAATAAATATTTAACTCACACTTCCTCCATCTTTTATTATAATTTTCTTTGCAAGAAGAATGCTGCGGTTCAGCCGCTTCTTCTTCTTTTTCTCCCCCGTCATTGTTAACTTATGTCCATTCTTGATGTCAATGGGTCATCGTTGCACCTACCAAAATAAAAAGAATCTACTTATTTAGGGTACTAAGCTCATTACACTTCAGCATTCGGCTATGGGAAGTAGCTGCAGGCTAACCAAATGATGATTTCTCATCCCCACCTCACTTCAGTCTGTCTTCCTGAACTGAAAATTAACCCGCCTTTACAATGAAATACGACTCTATGATTGGGTAGTTAGTATGAAAGCATTGCAAACTCTGTGTCTGATTGGCTTAGATAACGTCGATGACATGGTCCTCACGTGGTGATTTGTGAACCTCGAGCCGCGGGCAACAAAGAGGAAATCCCTTATATAGAAATTGGTTGCGTTTACTGGGAAGCGTACAAAATGTTCAGCTACTTTTGTGGAACTATTGAAAAAATCATCACTGAAAGGATAGACTTGCATGTAATTAATTGATATTCAAAAAATCTAGCATCTTTAGGGTAATCTCTGTTCTTTTGACGTAACAGAAATGATATAACAACGCAGTTTATTCAATTTGAATGAACTCCATACCTTTTCCTGTTCTGCTCAGTTTTTGAAATACCTCTTTTCATATAAACAGGGGGAAAGTATACACATAAAAATATTTACATGAGAAATATGGAGACCAAAGTCTGTTTATTTGAAATCCTGGTTATAACTTAAGTTAAGAAAAGTCACTGTATAAGAATAAAAAACACTTCAAAATTGTTCATTTATTATTATTTTTAGTAAGAGGATGTAACAAACCATGTGAATGTCAACCACAACATGTACATCCCTACCCTTTTTAAAATGTACAGTCATGCACAAAGAACAAGAAACAAAGAAAATATGTTATCAACTTGGTAAAGACGAAGCCATTTCATGATAAAAACATCACTTTTAGATAGAAAGTGGAAAGTTCACAGATATCCAAGCTTATTTATAGAGACTCAGTGTAAGATCGTTGACAGTAATGTGTAATATACAAAATAATGGAAAGAATAACCATTTTCAGCAATCCTCCAAATTGCCAACATACTGTCTCACAATATTGTACGCAGAATTACTATGAAAAAATCTGGGAACATCTGGTACTGTTACAATCTATTTCCCTTTTTTTGCCACAGACAACAAACTGTTGTTAGGAAGAGGGTTGATCTGTGAATCTTGTCTATGTAAAACAGAGCACTTGCATAGTCATTTGCCACCAATCTTGTTCTCTTTGTTTCTTTTCATTGCTGGTTACACAACTGCTTTATAAAATGTGTACAGTTCAAATCGGACATGTTTAAAAGCGCAGAGAACGGAAGTAATGATAGTGACAAAACCTTTCTTTTATAATATGAAAACCCTGCCGGAAGAGTAAGGATAATGTCTGAAAAACTACATATAAAATCTCAAAGTATAAGGTATCTGTAGCAGCAATGACAAATATAAAGTCTATAAAGCAAAGTGCAGTTTCTTTTGTGTAGAATAAACACATACTGGAGATATTAAGATTTGTCACTCCTTGTGATATCAGTTTCAGCTTTGATCATCCTCATCAATATAAGGGATATCCAGGTTGTCGAAGCTCCCATTCAAGGTCTTTGTGGTCACTTGTGGGCATTTGGTTGGGCATGGAGCGTCTTGGCCAGGCAGTAAGTTCATGGACTGGATGACATCTGTGTTTTGTCCTGTAGTGAGTTCTATCCGTTCATTATCTGTCTGAGTCATCAAACTTCTGACTCTCTGTGCCAGGTCATTTCGGTGGTCAGTTTTCTGGGTTTTCATCTGCATGCTCGTCCTTCCTGATGACATCAACTCAACAGTTTAGTAAACACATTTGGTGCAAACATTGTAGTAAATAACTTTCTGTTTTGGTTTGATATAAACCAAACAGGAAGAAGTGGCTATGGCATTTACTATGCAGTGCTCAGTGGCTGCACACTTTGACCAGTAACTAAAAGTTTGGCCATGGAAAGCAGGAACTGACATTTACTCCCAGATGAGGCAATGGAATATAAGTTAGTATTTCTGTTTCTGGAGCGCTTACTTTTCATCTACTCATCAAGCCATAACATCTTGATAGTCTGTAGCGCAGGCCCTTATCCTTGATTGTATTACTCAAACTGTTGAGACTACAAGCGTAAGCGATAGGCAAAAAATGTACTGTTGTGAGAAGCAACACTAGGTGTGACAGTATGATATATTGTCTTGCACATATTGTTAAAGTTATACTGAATTCCTAATGGTAATGGCTTTGTGTGCACTGGCATTGTGTCATTTTCCACAGCCATACATTTGGGATGTTTAAAACACAAAATTTAACTTATCGTCTTTCATACAGAGGAAGGTTTAAGTACCTTACCTATCTACTGACCTTCCGATTCAAGGCTCTCCATTCTATCTAGACTTTCTGAGCTCATTGAAGATGAAGAGTCCAAGACTTCACAGTCAGATTGCTCTTGTTCGAGTTCGGATAACCTGATGGCCAAATCCATCCTGAAAATGAAAAAGGAAACATTAATATGGTGATTATTAATATTCATATAGTATATATATTAAACATCTATTAACGTTGAGCTTACTTTTCTTGCTTGATGGATTTTATCCTTTCAATAAGGATCATCTCCGACTCATCAGATTGTACAGGCTGTGGAACATTGAGCTCTGAAGGCTTTTCGAGGACCTACACAGAGACAAATTATTGTTGCCAGGATGCCAACACATGTGCCAATGCCTTTGATGTTACACAAGGCGCGAATTCAACAAAGAGTAATGAATATTAAGTGGCGTTACATGTATATATATTCCCTTCATAAATGTAAAATGTAACAGTAAGTATTAGCAGAAAGATTAGGACACATTTTGACAGTGAGTTACTTGTTACTTTAGGCATGCATTATAACTCTGAAAACCTTAAAAAGACTGCCCAGATGTTATTTAGACCTCCTGTTGTCCTTCCATTTTTATCTCACCGTGTTTTGTCTCCGCAGTCTCAGCTGGTTTATAGCCAGGGCCTCTGCGTGCTCCAGCTTCTGGATATTCTGCATCTTCTCATTGAAGCGCCTGAACTGCTCACAAATCAGGATCTCCACACAGCTGAAAGAAATAGTCAATGATGTATCCTAAGAAACATTTACTGACCAAACAAATGCCCGCAGGATTTCAATACGTTGTTTTGCCAGTGCACACCAGGCGCCAATTAAAATCTCTGGAAAACTGCGTAGCTTCCAACAAAGTCCAGTATGGTGACTCACAGTGTTGTCTTGGGGACATCTCTCATACCAAGGAAGGGGTCATTAGCATCAGGTGAACGCAGAATGCAGGGGGCAAACACAATAGCAAGAGAGCTTGGTGACATCTTATTGTGCTGCTCTTCCCTGGCAACCCTAAAAGACACATGGGTTAAAATCTCTAAGGACCACTTCTTATATAAGAAAGAAAAAAATATACCAACCTGACCAGGTGAAAGATAAGCCGCTCCAAAGTATTGTAATTAGCAGGGGGAAGTTCATCGACCTTTTGGTATACAGCCCTTATTCTATCATCCGTCTCTGGCAGCTCTGAAGGTAATTCATTAATTAGATTAATTCCAAAATGTATCCATATCTTTCCGGTTTCATATCACTAACCAGAACAGAAGATAGATGTTGTATTTTCTAAGCATTCAGTGTGTTCTACTCGACCGGACCACTGTCCTACATCTAAATCAAACAACCCTACATGCTTAAAAATCAGACTGCTATAAATAGTTTCTTACCCACAGCATGAAGGAAGTCGTTGTAGAGAGAAAAGGTCATAAGGGGGTCTGGCAGCTCTCTGAGCCAGCGCTTAACAAGGCCTGTGATGGTGTGGATGGGGTAGTTATCCAAACACACCGTCTCAGGATCTGAGGGGACAAGTGTCATGAGATGGATTATAAACTATTTCCTCTTATTGTTAATTTCTTCACTGAAGTTAAAAATGCTTTTTGGCCATTCAGCGCAGCAGAATGATGAAGAGTGTGATTCAATCATTTCATCATCAAGTAAGCATTGGGTGCATGTGTCAGGTTAGTTTCTTTCATTTGTCCTTCAGAACAAAAAAACAAAAACAAAAAAAAGAATAGGTTCCTCATGATCTCAGAGGATTGACTTTGTTTCTAAACACCAATAATTGTCAAGATGGCCAAAACTAACCTGAAGTACTGCTATCTAAACAAGATTGTGCACATTTTAAGTGTGATCAAAACATTTCTTACCCGTCTCCAGAATCTGGTGGAGTTCCCTTGCCCGACAAGCTGAACCAGACTTGCGGTAAATACCTTCCGTGTAGAGGCCATTAAGCTCCACGTGCATCAGCAACAACTCCACCACTTTGGGGACGGGGTTAGCTTTGCTGGTCAGGACACACACTTGCACCCCAAAATGGAGGGAGCCTGGCACACTGTTATCCTAGGATGAGGGAAAACAAGACATGTGAGAGATGAGGACAGAGTGCGCTACGACAAAATACGAAGTGGACATTTTGACAATGATTAAATGATGGTAGGATTTCTTAATCAAATACATCCGTTCCTACCTGTCTGGCACATCGTGTTGAGCAATCTGTGATGATTCTGTTCAGGCATTTCTTGTGACATATTAACTTACAAGCTTGGAAGAAATGTTCAAAATTTAGTCTCATTGGATACTTGCATTTGTGAGCTTTACAATGTTGTTCAATTTTGTGGCTGCAGAGCTGTTTGTACTCACCACTGCACATGTAGGCCTTCTCCATTCCCCAGATGTAAGAGCCACACAAATCACATGATTGCATAATGTTCACTTGGTAGGTGCTGAACAAGTGATCTAAAGGACTGTCAAGCTACAGACACAGACGAATGATTACATACTGAAATAATACACTTGAGGCAACTTTAAGAAAGACAATCAACTCACACATTTTTCCTTTTTCCTTCTCTTCTTAGTGGCCTAAGAAAAGCAAAGAAGCATTAAATGAGCTAAATAACTCTAATTTACAAAGCAGATTGAATTGCGAAAAAGCATCAAAACTACCTTGTTTGGTTCAGTGTCTGCTCGTTTTATTTCCCCCCTGATGAAGCCATCCAGCACAGATTGGAAAAGGTTTACCACCAGTGAGACCTCTGCCTTTTCTTTCGATCCAGCTAATGTGTTTACTTTGTTACGGTAGCCCTTCATCAGATCCTTGTAGCCAATTTGGGGCTTCTGTTGGTCAAAGTAACAATGAGCAATGACTACCCATCAATTTATCTTCAACAGAAGCAGCTTTACTTATTGAGAAATGTTTCATTGTTTTTGTTGCAAAAGTTAACTGCTCAGTGAAGGTACTTAGAAGGAACACATGATAAGCAAATATTTACTTCAGTTCTTCCTCTATGAGATATAACTGATTTTGAGAAGCCTGGCTGTGCAGTTTCACTTAGAACAACCAGTTAAATGCATTTTCAACCTTCTTGAAAAAACACAATCTAAATGAGCACTTTAAAAAAATAATTTTGAAAATTGTTTTTTGAACCTGATCTGGCTCTATGGTAATTAGACTTATTGTTGTCATGTGTTCTTAAGTGACTCACCTGGACAGAATACATGCTTTTGATGGTCTCTCTGAACTCCATGGTGGCTTTCAGGAAAACACTTTCTGTTGCCGACAGCTCTTTTATTCTTGTGTTAAGATCATTGACCTGATGATAAAGGGTTGGGAAATTACAATTAGAACACTGGGCATTTTTTGCCTTAAACTGCATGTAGCACTACTCAGGAATTATTTTTAATTCCTGTACAACTGTTAAAAATAACTACTTTCAGCCTATCCCTTGTGCAGTTGTACCAGAAGCTATGGCTACACTTACAATTTATCTGGAAACTATTCTGTACTCTCAGATGGGGATCTCACCTGATTCCCAAGAAACTCGTCCAGGTTTCGTAGTTCCTTGGGGTCGGTGATCTCTCGGTCCAGAGACGCATCTGCCTGGAGTGCCCGTGTGGCTCTGCTGATACGAATGGTGGGGTTACGAGTGGCTCTTGCACTGTTTTGATTAGGATTGTGGTAAGGATGTGGGCTGTAGCTGGGCAATGTCGCTGCAGAAAGAGAAAACAAATACATAAAGTAAGGAAGTGATTCAGTGGTGTCCCTTTTAAGTACAGAAAAGTCTTAATATTTTTTAAACCTTAGAAATTAAATACTGGAACGAGGAACGATAAATAGGAAGTCTTCACACAAACCATGTGATGGTGAAACTTTTAGATTTCAGCTATATTCAATCAAATGCACAAAGGTTGCAGTTTACGAAGTTTAACATGTTTTTAGTCTATTTTTAGTTACCATATGTATCTGATGGAGATTCGCTGCCTTGTGAATATTTTTGGGTCCGTTTCTTGAGTAATTTACTAAAAAAGGAGATCCTGTAGAGGGCACAATCCAGACATAATTCATGAAAAAGGATCAGAAAAAAAATCATCATCATCACTTATCCTGCTGAAAATTTAGAAAGCTTAGTCTCTGAATTCCCGAATAAACCATTAATTAATGAACTAATTGAACGGCCTTACCTCTCAGGAGTTGTGGGCTGTGTCTGGTTGGAGCCCTGTTGTCCTGCGTTGTCATTGCTGGTTCTGGGGGGGAGGCTGAACCTAGTGCCATCAGGTTCTGCCGGCATCTGTAACAGAGTGATAACCTGAGCATGCAACAAGCTAAAATATCAAACAAAACACATGCAACTTCAATTTTCCTAGCGATAGATAGCCCCTCTCTGTGTTCCTTACAGCAATTGCAGCAAAGTCGTTCAAAGGATCACAGGAGTTCCTTCACCACCAAACCCAACCCGCAGAAATGTCATGAAATAAAAGTGAAAATCCTTCACCATCTCTACTTCTCATGCAGAGTTACTCTGTCTCCTGCCACCATTTTGCTCCATTTCATATAAACATTAGTATGAAAAAGTGTTATTTGTCAAGAAATAGGTTAATAAGATTGTGTACAAATTCCCCCAATTTACAAACATGTACTAACGACAAGAAAGTGTTGAAGTAATGTTAACATTATCTGAAATATTTTGTAAATTTGCCATGATTGGGAGTAATTATTGACAGGTGTTTTATCCAAATAGGTTAAGACGCATATAATTTATAAAGAATATTATTCAAGTGTTAATCCCTTAATAAATCAAAAGATTTTGGCACTGTTAAATGAAACACTTTCAAGTGTTTCAAGTTTCAAGTAATTAGAACTTGTTAATATAGTATCATTGGAATATATATTAAAAAAATGTACCCATCTTACTCCGGTAAAAAGGTAAAACTTCATACAATATTTACCACTCTTCATATCGCGCAAGTCTAAATTGTGCCTGCTAACCCACTACTCCAGTGGGTGGAAACAAATGAGCTTTGGAAATCATTTTTCAATATTTCCATGAATACTGAAAGCAACAGCTCATTTTTTTATTGTTCTCGGCTGCAAAGCAGAAATTAGAGGCCCCAGTCCACGAGCACATATGCAAGGCCTGCAAGCAGAGAGGAGTTGTGCTTGGTTCGACATGTCCCTTTGGTCAGTACCTTGACCTGGGGTTGGCAGGTTCGGAAATCCATGCTACTGGCTGAGCTCTTTAGGATGGGTACAGCAGGGCTGATGGGAGGCAGAGGAAAGCTCCAGTACTCGCTCTCCTTGGAGCCCCCAAAGTTAATCATCAGACCGCTGCGAGCATAGGCTAAGCGACGCTTGCGTCTGTTCGTCTTGCGCAGTCGCACCCTGACCTAACAGGGCCAGCAAAAGTGATAAGGCACAGACTGAGAGGCTACCTTAACCGTTAAGTGAGAAGCCTCCTCTCATGGGTTCGTCAGAGAAAAAAAAGCTCACAGTACCAAACAAAACTATATCCCATTGATGAATCATCATTCCTGTTGTTAGAGCACTGAAAACAACTCAGAGAAAGGCAAACATAGAGGAGGAGTTAACATACCAGGGGAAATGTTTTGTGTTAAAAGAAGAACTCAATTCACCTTAGTGGGGTAGGGTGGGCTGTCAGAACCCGAGGAGCTGATCTTGGACAGTTCATCAGCAGACATGGACTTTCCTTTGTAACTATTTATAGAGGAAACGAAGAGCTGAGGACTATGATTGAGTGAATTTATAGGCAGAAACGCTAAAGTTGCTTCTCATATCTGCATATTAGCTCAGCTGCCACAAGGCACAATATGGATGCAGATCCTGGAAAAGGTACCAAAGAACTTACCGAAAATTTTCGCCCTTATTTAGTTTTTGATGCAGCCTTTCAGGACTTGATTCATCTGTCGGATCACCTTCACTATGTCTTCCTTTCCACTGGTTCAGCTTCTTCTCCATGCCCCCAATATCTCTGTAGCGCTGGATCGAGGTGTTGGTAGAAGGGCTGGTCGAACGATCGTTGGCAACGTGATGGTCAAATGGAAGAGACAGTGGTCTGTTGAGGGGTGGCGGGGATCCTCTGTCCTGTCGTTTGTCACCGCTGCCATCCCTCTGGCGGCTACTTGGGTCAGGCTCTTGGGTTGTCTTAGTTCCGGAGCTGTGCTCCAGATTTTGCTGCCTCTTGAACTGTTTTTTTTGCTGGCTGATGCATAAAAAAAAACTAAATTAGAGTGATATTATAAGGATTTTCACACACACATATACATATATATTTATATAAACACACAGTAACTAAATCTACCAGTCTAACCCAATTTACTGGCCTGAATAATAACCAGCAGCTGGCAAAAACAATGGAAATGCTAAAAATACTGCGTGTACTTTAACTGGCCACCAGAGAGCAGAAGTATGTCTTCCCTGTTCATATCTTGGAAAAATCTAATGTGAGACAGAGGTGAGGTGTACTAACCAAACGAGCTTTGTGTATGTCACAAAAAAAAACAGTCTAATTTTACCACTGTTTGCATAATGGTTTAGATGTCCTGCAAGACAGGGACAGCCAATCAAAAATGTGTCACTGAGCATGGAACACAAATCATGGGAAATTTGCTATGTTTGACACTGATGCTACAAAGACACATAAATACTATGGAAGGTTTTAAAATTCCTATTCCAAATACAAGTAAACAATTAAATGCAATAATAGAATAGGCATCTACTGAACAGTAATAATTAATGTAAATGTTAAATGTTTGCGTGGTTTATTCTTGAATCTTTAAAAATCCATGCCAGCTGTTCTGCCCTCATGAGGCGGTCTTCCTGTTAAACTGAGTGTTTAGAACTAATGAAGAAGTGCTGGTGCTGCTTCACCTCAAGCTAGCTCTTAGCAACATTTATACCTGGGATTTTCAGGTTGACCCGTGAGCCCTTCTTGGCCTGCCTCCCCGTGTTCCAGTTGACTTATCAGAGAACTGCGCCATGCTGCCTGGATCACTGTAGCGGCTCGGTTCTGCTTCTCGTAAAACCCACGCCAGCTCCTCTGAAACATGAGAAATCCTCTTTTAGCTTCATGCTGCTGTTGTGTTCCTTGCCTTTTGAAACCATTGTTTTTTTTTTTTAAAAGAAGAAAGAAACTAAAATCACAGTACGTTTAACAGTGTGTTCAACACATTACTTTATGCTTAAGTGAATTATCTTTTTAATTCAAAATAAGGTATAGAAATTAGGGGAAATTGTTTTATAATAACCACATTAGTTATTAGATTTACTGCGAGCAGTTACATTAGGGAGAGTAACTGCACCTGGATGATCTTTGTTGCATCCCTCTTTTGAAGAAAATGCATTCTTATCAGACAAGAGCGAAACCAGCGCTGCAGGGTGATGATGCGCTGTACAACTTCTTTGTTTAGAGTGTTCTGAAGCACCTGTCGTTCCTTTTCTTTAAGAAAAACCTGAGTAGATGAAAGAATGGCATAAAAAACGGATCGCTTTTAGTTCATTTTTCAAATCAAAGACAAATCTAAATATATATGCCTCTGTAATGTGTACAAAGGCAGTAATGATTGGTCAAATATCAGTACTATTTTTAATTAAACATATTCTTCGTCATCCACCCTCACCTTTTGGCAGATGGACTACCAAAACATGGGTATAAAGCCTGAGAATGAGCACTGATAAATGAAATACAAGTAAGATGATTGACCTTAGTTTTTCCTATTTGGTAGGTGGTCTTATCCAATTCCATCCTCTCAAATAGTTGGGTAATTTGCTCTGGGGATGCCGTGGCTCCTTTTGGCAGCAGAATCTTGAAGTTCTTCAAAAATTCCTGCCGTGAAGAGAAGACATGACTAAGAGTAAGGGTGACAGGCTCAAAACTCAGTTAGAACTCAGTACTTTCTTCCCTTTCTCAGTAACAGCATTCCTCTCTGCAGTAACAAACCCTGGTCTATAGATTAGATGCTAAATCAACAAAAATAAAAACATTTACATAATACATATACATTAATTGGAAATTTTGTAAATGTATATATTTTAATGCATTCATGTATTTCAATATAATATTTATTTTCATTGATCAATGGATACAAGGTCTTCAAATATAATCCTATAACCCTTTAATATCCTAAGAGCTATAGTCTGAATTAACAAAGATTAAAGGACATAAATCTATGAAGTATCTCCAAAAACCTAGTTTAGGTAAATAAAACTAATGTAAGATGTTATGCCAATACTTATTCAAAATATCACACTCTTACTGTGAAGTCACCGACTTGCTAGAAAGAACTGATATTTATGATACAAAAAGAATTTTAAAAAAAAAAAGAAGAAAAACTTCTCCTGTGTGTATTTCCCTTTAGAATTTAAAGGAATAAGACCACCTACCGCAAATGTGTATTTGGCTCTGTAGCCAGACTTCTGAATGTGAATCATTTCCAGAATGCTTGTGTATCTGATTTGCCTCAGCACAAGTGTATCATCAAAATGCAGCTCTTCCTGTAACAATGAGACAAGATTTCCAAAGTTTTTTTTTCCTGGCACAATATGCACGACTAAACTGATATTCCAGCATGCTACTTGCATCTACCTTTTTGGCATTGGAGCGAATGCAGAAAATGAAGGAAGGCTCTGCTTTTCCGATGGTTTCCATTAGCTTTCTAAGTGATGCCTTTGAAAAAACAAAACAGATGCAATGAGTCAACCTGATTTCAGACTTTATGTTACACTGAAAACTTGTACTTTAAATGTTTGGAGGAAATATTTTAAAGCCCATTCTGATATTCATCTTTAAAATTTCATTAGGTGAAGTCCCAAAGCAAGGGAGGAAAAAGGACATTTAACAAGCTGTGGATGAAACTGACGGTTCAAAACTACGAGTCTCCAAATTGATGTCGGACAGAATACAAACCTGAAACTGAGTGCTAACGGTGGGGAGCCTTGTTCTCCGGTAAGGATGGAAGATGGATTTGGAGGTTCGGTCGTGCGACGTAATACAGACGATGTGTTGGAGTGAGCGCAAATTGATGAGGTTCTGTTGATGACACCAAAAAAGAAGCTATGAGCTTTTTATGGTGGATAGTAAAAACTGATATCTAAATACAATTAAATATTTTAAAATCAAGACAAATAATCAAACATATATTTGTTTCTTTGTGTCTGAGTTGGTTCTTTATGGAAGAACATTATCTTTCCTTCAAGCACTTAAGTCCCTTTTAATTTAACTACAATATTGTAACATTTTATTTATCCAAGTAAGTTAATGTTCGGAACCTCAAATATAACAAATGTTTTTTGGAGGAGATTTACATTTACAATGACTTGAAACTCCACAGTGTTTCGGTCTAGTGGATAACTGAAAGGCACAAAGCTTTACCTTTGGAATAAGCTGCTTGTGTCGACTGCCTCTATTTTTCCTGCAGACAATACAAAAACAAAACAAGGTGCCTCAGATCATGAGGTCTGCAAACAATAAACCTTCATAACAAAAATCCAATGTGGCATAAAAGCCATGTAGCCCATACTTTCTCTGTTCGTAACTGGCAAAGATGTCCCCGAACACATCAATAGGAAGTTCATCAGAGTGATCAAAGGAGAAATCCAGAGTCTGGATTGTGCTGTTACGAGTCAAAGAATTTGCTTTCATTAGTACCATCAAAGCATCAAAGGGCACATTATGTCTTTTTTAACATGGATAACTATACCAATGTCAATGGACATAAGTTGTTTTGCCCTGTAGCTGCCACATAATTTCCCATAAGGATCATTGATCTAACATGAATTCTGCTAAACAACCCAAAACTATTATAGTTATTATAGTAAAGCTTAGATTAAAAGTTACCTGGATAGTTGGCTAAGCGTGCTACTCTGACGTTTCAACTCTTTGAGAGACTTGCGGGAGTTTCGCTTTGCAGCAACTGTTGTGAAAGCACAAGTTCTATTAATAAAAATCACAATAATCATAATAACAATAACCCAAATATGATGCTGACTCGGTCAGTCAAAAAAAAAAAAAAAGTTCCAAAAGCAGACAATTTCTCAAATCTTTTTGTGTTCCATAAGTTGAAGCTACACACTCAGTTCTGCCCGCTGGCGTGCCATGCTCTTAAACACTGTGAGGATGCGGATTGTTGCTCGTAGGACGCCCCATCTGAACAGCGCTTCAGGGCTCGATGAAACCAAGTGATGCAGGAAGGACCGCTCGCTGCTACGCAGGAGTGACACAACTTGAGGCCGCATGTGCTCTGTGTTTTTCTGTCTGAAATCCTAAAGAAAACCAAAACACATGTTAATTAAGGCAAATAAGTTCAGGTTGCACAATGACATGATAGGTAAAATTCCTGAGTTTCCATTAGTTACAATTTCTTAAAAGCACTTTATCGACGACTACAACACGTTATTACTAGAAATGCTGCACTTTTGAAGGCTACACAGCATTGGGGATTAACCATTGACTTGGTTGGAGATTTTGAAGTTTTTCCCACAGTGGCTTATCTAACAAGGCTAAAATCGATGACGTAATATTTACCTAAAATTAAATGGGGCTTCAGACTAGAGATGTTTGCGCGGTAGGAATTTTACCTTTAGGTGATATTCAACTCCACCAGCAAAGTGTTGGATCACAAAAACTGTCTCTGTACTTGAAGAGGCTGTAAAGAATGTGTTGTTCTGATGCCGTTCATTTAACTTGTCCAACAGGGTTTTATCTGTGGCCTCTGGAAGGCTGAAGACACAGAGAGAAGGACAGATGATCACACTCACACTCAACATATGACGGCTGGGAAAGATGGCAAACTAAGGAGTTTCTGATGATGTTTTAACAATAACAATATTCTGAACTTAGTCAGAATGTGATAATGGAAAACAGTGTGGTTATTTCTGGATCATGAACTTGAGATAGTCTTGTCTGGACCTGCGCTCGAATGGTGGTGACTTCAGTTTCCTTGCTCACTTACTTTTTTTTTTGTCAAGTATCTTTGAGGAAAATTATTAGTATGTAAATGTGAGGTTAAAATGTCTAGTTTGAGAGATTATGCAGTGCACCTACTTGCTATTTTCGTTTAGCAAATGAAAGATTCCGACTGAGTTATTGCTCATAAGCTGGATGCAGCCACTGTTGTCTGGGAAGTTGATGTTTTGCCAGGTGATGCCTTCTGACACGTAGTCTTCCTGGAAATCATTTCAAACCACAATGACATCATCACACACTTCTCACTAAATCAGTGTGGATTTGTCTGCATTACCTGGATGAAGGTAATCTTAGTAAATCTTAGTTGAATTTAAACTGCAAACACACAACATGCTGTACAAATCTCAATAGACCCACTTGCTCTTGCTTGAAGATTTTCTGCTTCATGAAATACTGCAAAGTTTCACTGGTGTAGTTGATGCATAGCTGCTCAAAACTGTTTTTCTGGAGGTTCTCAAACCCAAACATGTCCAGGACACCAACAGACAAACACTACGAAACAAAAAGACACAAAAATCATTATTTCAAAGCAAAACTGTAGACAGTTAATAAAGATAAACTTGAGTTTTAAATCAAAACCTCCACATATTTGACTAAATTATGAGTAAAAACACGGTTTCATATGTTGGGATTTTGCAGTCAGTGAGGCAGATCATTGCTGATGTAAGTAAAACTACCCACTGAGATGGACTCCTCCATATCTCGTCTGTTGAACAAGGCGTGATTGATGTGAAAGATGATCCAGTCAAAAAGAGCACCATACAAAGCCATGGCCATGGAGTCCCGTGCTGTGGTGGCCTAAACGCATGGGAATAAGTGGTTAACAGTCTGTGCTTACTTATACATTTTTAACTATATGCAGGATCATAAAAAAAACTCTAATTCCAACAGAGGATGCAGAAATAGTGCAGAAAATGTATAACATGATTTCATTTAAGAGAGAAACCCATTCACTACATTCAAACTTGGTACCTCTTGTAGTGTGTACTGTGAAACTACGGTTGAGTTAGCAGAGACAACTTTCCTCTGGGTCAAAGCCTTCACGAGTGGTTCCATTTTCACCTACAAAGGAAAGGGGAAAACAAAACAAAAAAACATTATGCAAGTTCTCCCCACAGTGAGAAAGTAGCTTCAGAAAGTAGCTTCCCCAAAACAACTCAATTAAGTCCAATATAATGACACAATGAACTTTTCATGAGCAAACCTTCAACAGGTCTGACAGTGTTGACAAGACTTCAGCTGGTCCGGCCTGCAAGACCTGAGTGTCCTCGGACAACGTGTACGTCACATTTCCCAAGTGCAGGATGGCGGACAGGATGGAAAATATGCTGCAAAGTGGGAAGACAAAACAAATCACCAATACAGGAAAACTAAATATCTACTTAACTACCTCAGCAATCTTCTTAAAAGATATCATAAATGTACCACTGTAAAAATCAGTGAAATGATGCGTTTACATTTGTCAGGATTTGACAGGAGAGGATTAAACCACTGGTAGACAGAAAAACAATGATCCCCAATTCCATCTTTCTAAACCTACAATGTTGTGTGTTTTTCTCAACCTGTGGAACAGATCTAAGCAGGTGTCTAAACTTTACTTCTGGGGCTTTCATGTGCACACTGTCTGCCGAGGCTGGCAGGCGCTTGTTGAAATAGTTGCTGCATTTTTTCTCCTGCTTGACTTGACAAGCTCTGACCTGTCACCAACAGGAGTAAAGATAGCAGAAACGACTCGGTAGCGCCCAGTTAAAGTTGCACACCACTCGCCCACCATTCCGGCAGAACTGGTAAATAAGTGTATACCCCTCTGGAACAGTGAGAAACCCTGCAAAAAAAGCCAGATGTGGAGTCCTGGCCAAGCCAGTGCAAACAAATGGGACTCCCCTGAAAACATTCATCATCAAACTGCCTCAATTTTCAGGCATGTGTTTATATCAAATGCTAGATTATTCCAAGAAGAAAAGAGGACAAAAAAAGAAAAGGTTTTGGGAGGAAATACAGTGTTTCACTGTCTGGATCTGTTAATAATTTATAATCAAACCTGTGGCTTTTAGGCCTAATAATGTTTTGAATTATCAGAACCACACATACTGTTTCTTAGTGGAGGCCAAAAAGCCAACCATCTCCATAGCTTGATGGAGTCTCTTGTACTCCTGCCCAAGTTTCTCTTCATCATCTAAATGGAGGTCTTCCTGTGGAGTGGAGATGAGATATAAAAAGACAAAAAGGAACAAATTAACAACAGTGGAGTTTTAACGCTGATATTGATTATGGTGTCTAACAGTTTTTGTTTCAGCCTTGGTTGGGAATCCATAAAATGATAATAGGGAGACAAAAGAAATCCTTATTTCCTCATTAGAATATTCAACATGTTTGAAAGGTAGAAGTTTCTGGCCATAAGATAGCGTCAGCACCTAAAAGCTTAAGATAAATGAAGGCTGTCTCTTAACTGGCTTGTGATCCTTAATAAATAAAAAAATAAATAGGTTTACTGTAAACCGAAACAAGCTAAAGGCTCCAGAATTTCGCAGGCATGAAAAGGAAGAACACTTAACAAGAACTGAAAGACTATCAGTAAGCATGAATCATGCAGGATGTCCAAATTCGTTCTTTCCTGCTTCTATTTTGTCATTGTGGAAGTCTAAAAGGAGGATTTAAAAAAAAATTTAGGCATCTAATCTGTTTGCAGTGACAGAAATCTTGAAGTCACGATACATATGATTACATTTCCAGTATAATGGCGACCTTATCATGTTCAGACAATGATCTGATTAAACATCTATCACCGGTTTTCCCCACATTCATTTTCACCGATCAAAAGTACCTGCTTGAGGTAGAGATACTCCTGTGGCCTTAATAGGTGAAACTCTTCCTGCTCGTCTTTAGAGGCCCCTGTCAGCAGATAGTAAAACACGTGGTAGTTCCTGCAGGCCAGAGGTCATAGCATTAACATCAAGTACAGTGCGGTTAAGTTTAAATTACTCGCATTAAATGAGCTATGAGAGTAGTTTGGTTTTATTGGTTTACAAGAGGTGACTGTCGGGTTTAACTTTGAGTAAGTAAATTAATAAGACACTCTCTGTGATGATTAGAAATGATTACTTGTACCTTTCTGTCTTGTGCCTTGATACCACGCGGGACTTTTCCAGGAGAAACTTCTCAATAACAGCCCTACAACAGAGAAGCAACGCGAGAACGTCAACCAAACCCGAGAGATATCCGGGAAAACCCGAGACTTAAAAAGAACAACTGTTACTGTGTTATTCACATGAATGAAAGAGGTAGCTTCCTGGAAGAAAATATGAGGTCTCACCCTCTGAAGACACCACTTTCCAGGTAGTTGAGCTGGATGAACTTCCCAAAGCGGCTGGAGTTGTTATTGTCACCCGTCTTGGCGTTGCCAAAAGCCTGTTTAACACAGAAGCAGCACAAGCCTTGGTTTAAATAAACACGCGCAGGCGTGTTTCCTACACATGTTGGCACCAAACAGTTTAAGCATAACAAACATTTTACTGATTTTTTTACAATAAAAAAAATAAAATCAATCTTGGTGGGTGGACGGAACAATATGGTTTCAATAAACAAGGTGTATGAAGACAACAATGGGTTTGGACTCATTTATCTGCGTTAACCTGCGTTATGAATCAGGGCTAAGACAAATTAAAATTTTCCTTAAAGAAAGAGCTACGCAAACCTTAACATTATTTTATTTGTCTTGGAGGTGGCTGGTACCTTTGGAATGACGGGAATGTACAGACATAAAACTGAAGGGAAAAATCATGTACACAAGATATTAAGCACTCACAGCGGATGTCTGCAGTAGATCACCCGCTACTTTCTAAGACTAGACCTTTCTAAAATAAAAAAAAACTAAGATTAGCCCACGTCAGCCTTTAAGGACATTGTTATACTTCATTCCAGTGAAACGGTTGTGTCCTAACAGGTCGAAGCAGTGTGTCTGCAGTCAGTAGATACACTATGTTGATCACTAAAGATCAATGGAATGTTCCCACCCCATGTGCCTCTTCAAAGTCAGTGGAGGGTTTTTAAAACACATACTTCTTTCATTTTGAATCACAAACCTTTAGTCAATCTACAATAAAGGGCCAAAAAGCGTCCTGACAAAAATTAAAAGCATGTGTACAGAAAAGGACAGATTGTTCTGTATGAGGTTCATGAGGAGAGAGAGGTGTTTGCCATGTCCTGCTCCAGAGGGAGGATCGCCCCCCAGCTGAAAGGATGACGTTTCCCTTTAGGGATGTGGCCAAACACAAACAGAAAACCCCATTAACTGGTCAGCTCAGGTAAAGATAATTACTGTCTTGAGTTTGGTCAAAACATGTTACTCTGAGATGCCACTTAATTAAACACGGTGGTCATTCAAAACACCAACAAAGTGTAAAATCTTTATGGAATCAAACAGCAGTGCTCATTCACAATTGAAATTTGAATGGAAATCCCTGCATTTTCATTTTTTTTTTACCAAACTGGAGATTGGAAAGGCTCATATAAAGTGAAATCTCCTCAGAGGGTGTAAGCCATGTATTATAAGAAGTGTAAACCATGCATCATGAAAAGCCATAATCCATGATCCCTGAACTAAACACGGTAAGACAGAAAGGAAGAGTGGAAGAAGTAGTGTGTCGCGAGAGAGAAGAAAGGTGATTTATTCTTTGTTGAACGGATCTGCCAGCAGACCTGGCTGATCCTGTTCTGACACGTCTCTGTTTCTTCTCTCTCTCTGGTCTTCCCTCACAGACAACGCCCTGAACATTCCCCTCTGTGGAGCGTCCCGATCACCAACGCAAAACCTGAGCGAACCTCGCAGAATCCATTAGAGCCAGGTGTTCTCACTTGCTGGACACTAACGGCAAGATTTACTAAAAAAACCTAAAACCCACTTCAATCTCAACAATGGCACACACAGATTACAAACAGATGGTAGCCCTTTTCCAGCAGCAGGAAGATAAAAATCCCGCGTCGCTCTCTTAAGATGCTGATACCTGAATAGAAAAAAGGTGAAGCTGAAGTTGCCACAAGATGAAAAAGTGATTTCAGATCGCGAGGCGCTGTGTGAGGTGCAATTTATGATGACAAAGGAAATCCAGAGATGGACCAAAAAAAGCCCAATAGCATAAACATAAACACCAGAAGCGATAGATTAATGATCCTTATTTCTACAGAAGGGTGTTTGAAATTTTTCTCTTGATTTTCTACTGAAAATCAACCCCCCACGACACTGGAAAAATTCCTCCACAATCAGTCAACAGGAAAAGCCCTTGTGCTGTGGATTAATTTGAGAAGAAACCGGCAGGACTACTTTAGAGGTTAGCCAAATCCGTACTTACAGACTGTATCATGAACAACTGGCCTTAAGGGATTGTGTTTGCGTGTGTGTGACATCAACCATATAGAGGGCCGACATCCTTCAGTTAAAGCAACGTGTAGATCTGATGGGAAGCTCTGGTATTTCGACACACAGAACACATGAAACGGTGCAAAGCGACGAACAACACACACACACACACACACACAACAATAACACAAATTAAACTGTCACTACGGCTACTGAAAGTTACTTTGTTCCCCAAAAACGCAGCTTACATGAAGCGAAACCCACCAATACCCTTGTCCAAAATGCTGACGCATTCTCAGACCTTAAGCAGCCCCCCCCTTCCCTTTTTACTTTTTTTTTTTTCATCTTTTGCCCAAAAACTCATCAAGCAAGAGTCAGGTTTCAAGCAATAGTCAATCATGAAAGGCAGGTTCTTCCGTTAAATATCACTTGGCCCAGATTTCTTTAGAGCTGGCAGTTCGGGGTTGCGTAACAAATGGGTGAAATAGAAAGCAGAGGGAAATCCTGGTGATTACTGTGCCTGCTAATCACCGACCCAGCAAATGTGGCACAGCCTCTGATGCGGCAGCCACACCGGAAAAAGGCACAACCGCAAAACCAAAAGGATGCTTCCAAGTTGGGAATACCCCGCCGCTGTTGACGGCGGAATGTTTTTAATGCCCTGTAAATCTGAAGGTCAAAGTTCACCATGCCACTCATCCTGGGCACGCCTGCCCTCAGATATCTAACAGATCACAGAGTGCAAAATGTCTTATCAAAGCCTTGGTTGCACTTTAACAGAGAACACCCTTTGTTTTTCAGATCGATCACAATGCTGCGGTATTCACAGCACAACTGGGATCTAAAGTTAAAAAAGGATATGAAACTAGTATGGGCATTTCTAAAGTGAAGCTAACTACCCCTACAAAACAAACAAACAAAAAATCTTGCCTGTTGATCAGCACAAGTGTTGAAAACTCTATTTACTTTAGACTTCAGCTTATAAAGCCGAGACTTTGTCTTACTCGCCGCTGCAAAACCTCCAGCTGCTTTTATTTTTAACACCAAGAAGGAGTGCCATTATTTATGTTTCTAGAACTTCCGAATTCATTTGAAGAACTGGAAGAGAAATCTGGAAGTTCTTCATAAACGGACAGACCAAAATCTTAAGAGGGTGTTAATGAACTGAGAGTGAGACTGGGTGAAACCACACGTTCGAATGACAGAATAACGTTCAGTTTGGGGGATTTCAATCACATATTAGATAATAAATTATTAAACTGCTTTCTCCAATAATATATTCATATAACTAAACATCAAGTTCTCGCGTTTAAAGAACTCCCAAACAGATTCACTCGGTGAGCTGATTGACTTTGGCAGGGGCTGCTTAATTGGAACAAAGCTTATGTGAAGCAAACATCCAAAAAGTTCTTTGCTTGCGGCTTCTAAAATATGAGGATTATTGCTCTTCTCTACCAACACTGGTAATCTGAAGTGAAATTAGCACAAACCTCCGTTTCTATCTTGTCATATTGCTTCCAATCAGCCACATGTTTTTGGAATCTTTTAAAATGGTCTTGTGTACTTCTTTTTTAGCCTTTCTGAAGGTCTGAAAACGCTCTTCCCCTCATTTTCACTTTGAACTCTGTTTATGTACTACTATTACAGTTTAAGTATGATTCAGATCACTGCAAATATTTTCAGTTTTTCTAGTGACTTATTGAAGGCGAACCAGGACTTTTGTGGAGTGCCACATGTCAGATGTGTTGATGGAACTGGATGGGTTTCAGTTAGCTCGTGACACAGTGACCCACCTCCAATACTGGCCCAGCCCCGAGGATGGTCCGCTCCAGGCCGCTGGAGTACGTCTTTTTGCTGAGTGCCGTCAGGCAGTGAATGAGATAGCTGCTGCTCGAGGTCTTCCCCGAGCCGCTCTCCCCAGATATGACGATGCACTGGTTGGCCTGTCGGCTCAGCATGGCGCGGAAGGCCACGTCGGCTATGGCGAATATGTGAGGCTGCAGCTTGCCCAGCGGCTTGTTCTCGTACATCTTGACATACTTGGGGTTGTAGTAGACGGGCAGGAACTTATTGGGATTGACGGCGAGCAGGATGTTCCCGATGTAGGTGTAGATTTTACGCTCGTAGAAGCGCTGGCGCAAAACCTCCAGGACGCTCTCCTCCGTGACGGCGGGCAGGTCGCAGAGGTCATCGAAGTCTTCGCTGGTGGTTTCCGCCTCCTGGCCCCCGCCGCTGCTCTGCTGCAGGACGAAGTGGTAGCCCTGGCTCTGCTGGTGCCACCTCTGTTTGTCCGCCGGCCACAGCAGGACCCGCTCCAAAGGGCAGTCCCCGGGCTCCAGCGGCCTCTCCGCCCCGCCGCTCTCCCTGACCTCCAGCAGGCTGTATTTCTGGCCGGGGTCCAGGCCCAAAGTGACCACGGAGGTGTGGATGACCATCCTGGCCGTGTCCCCGGCGCTGACCTGCAGGGGACTGTAGGCAGCAGTGTCCTGAGTCAGCCTGGGGTAGATCTGCACCACGCGGGTGTCGCCGTCCGCCTTGGGGGTCCCAGCTCCATCTGTACTGGTCATCCTGATACTCAGACGGGCTTCAGCATAACTCTCTGTCCAGCATCCACTGCGGAATCACATGCACACACCAGACTGAAAGTCAGATCAGTAAAAAGCATACAAGTCTTAATGCCATGAGTAAAAGTAAATGAGAAGGGTGAGGACGCATGTGTAGCTCAACTTTAACAGCAAATACCATTTAAAACAATACCGATCCCACTATTTTCAGGTTGATCCCACAAAACTTCGATCCAGCTGACAAACAATAAACAGAAACAGGTGCTCAAATTAAGCCTCACCTCGGAACAAAACGGGCTCATTTCATCGTTAAAAAGGCGAAAATCCACCGACAGGAACAGAGGAAAGGCGGCTCTGTTTGTTACAGATTCCAATCACGCTACTTGAGGAAAGAAAAAAAAAAGTTCCCTCACCTGAGCGAGCTTCCAAAAAAAGGAAAAGGAAAAATAAGAAAAGGATTAAAGAGCGCCTGAAACTCTTAAAAAAATTATGAATGCGGTTTTATTTCCGACGGTATTCTTTTTAAAATAACTGTTTCTCTGTAAAGTCCAAAATTTACGTGTCCACGTCGTCCTGATCCGAAAGTTGTGTTATCGTTACTTCCTTTATTTTTTCCACAAGCACACCCATTCACACACACACAGACATACACACACCTTCGGTAGAAAATGAAACAAATGGGTAGGTCCTCTTTCGTTAAGACATTAAACTCCTAAACAAGGAACTACAACTGCTGTTAAAAAAAGAAGACAAAAAACAAAACTTAACACGAGTACGAAGTTAATAGAAAGTTTCATTGACCTAATTTGTTTCTGCAGGTGAGCCGCGGAGAGTTTGCGCCCCCGCGTGGTGAGTTGTGACATTACACCCCATCTGATCAAATCGCCCTAATCAGGGGAGAAAGTTCCAATCTTCCATCGTTTTCACTTTCTGTCCGCATCCAAAATACAAAGTAAACGAGCACGCGTTTCTATCTGTTATCTTTTCCTTTTGGTAAAAAGTTTGTCAGCAGTGTGTCTTCTAAAACGAGATACTTGGCATATCTGATAAGACTTTTTGATACGCCTAATTGAGGCTTGTGACAATGATAACATTATTATTATCAATCATATTGTTGTTGTTGTTGTTAATAATAATAAGAAAAAGAACATGGACGAAATTGAAAACTTTATTCATTCTTCTTTTTGGGGACGAATATTTATTTCTGTTTTTTTTTTATTGTGATCAAGAAAGTGATATTACAGCAGTTTAATTCTGTTTATAAAATTGATCAGACTCACATTCCGATGCAACATGATACATATTAAAAGGTGAGGTGGGAATATAACATCATATTCCACATCTTTCTACAATAAGCAGATAAATTGGTGTCACAAATACGTTTTAGAATAGCTCACACAAAAGCATGGTCCCTCCATGCAAAAATTATGTTTGGCTCATCGGTTTTTGCCAAAGTCTGTCAGACAATCATAAATATGCTCAGAGCAATATGGTGAAGATGGTTTTGCAGCATGTTCAGTACACAATACTCTGAGAAGATTCAGGAAAAATCTCAAAATGCAGGAGGGCCGAGGTAAAACAGCACAGGGATGTGTATGAACTTAAACTTTTAGAGGGAATTTCAGGATAAACAACCATGACACTCTGATGAATTTAGTCAAATGGACTGAGTACCTTGGAAAACACTGACACTCGTGACAGTCCAGAGCTACAAAGAGTAATTCAACTGCAGAGCACATAGAGGAAGTCACACATCAGCACTATGCAGATAATTATCTGGACACGAGATTTTCAAACACGAACAAAAAGCAATACACTTGAGTTCCATGCTCAGAGGAGTCCACGCTCCAAATGGCTTTTTTAAAATGCAGAGTTTTAGTTCTAGGAGCCAAAGACGAGAGAGAACATCCAGGCTGTCAGCAGTGAAAGGTTAGAACAACATGGCCCTCATTATGGCCTTTGGTGTCATCTATAGTCACAGTGTGGATGATTTGCATATGTGTGTGATACTGCCGTGAGGCAGAATTAGAATTTGTGCGTCATCTGCATTCATCCAAGTTGAAACAGCAGATTTCATTCTGCATGACTTACATTATAGATGCAGACCGTTTGCCACTGTGATGCATCTAGACCATGAGGGGGAGAATAAAACAACAGGACACAGAAGCTGAAATCTTTGACTGAGCAATTAGAGATCCAGATTCCTCTGAATCAAACTGTATCCTCCGTTCCATAATCATCAATGTGCAATTAGAATAAAGAATGGTGTAAAACAAAAGCTGAAATGTTGTCCATATAATTTAATGAAGATTAACAAAAAGTTTAGTTAAAAAAAAAAGCTTATAACAAATGGATAATTAACATTTTTTTAAATGAAATATTAGTCATCAAAATCTGGGTTTTGATCAATAAAGACTATTTCTTTTTGGGGTGTCAAACAGGGAATGAAAAACTTTTACTCACTCAACATCTCACTAAGCCATTGGTTCCGGTTTCTTTACAGATTTCCTGATAAAATGGCTCCATTTCATGGAACTAAACAATGCACCAAACTGATGAGTATCAAAAATCTAAGAATGCCACACACAGGTTGTGGGAAACAGAGAAATGTGTTATTATTTTTAGTGGGTCACCGAGTCTGAATTCTGCCTGACATTGTAAATCTGATCTATTCAAATGTGTTTTAGGTCTGAAGAAGAGGGACTGAAAATGTATGCAAAATCAATACAAATTTGAATCAAAGCTTTGTTCCTCTATTTCTTTTAGGTGTGTTTATTTTGGTGGAGATAGGCCAACTGACGGACAGAGAACACTAAGGCGTGGCCCACACATGGTCTATGAAGCTTTTTTTTACTTGACAACTGAAAAAAACTTCAAGGAAACAGTTAGAATACATTGTGAAAAGGACTCTGGAACGTGTAAGAAAAACACACAAAAGAGGATCTGTCAATGAACAACTGAAAACTAAGAGTGTAGTATCTGAGTAATGATAATGGGATACTCAGGAAGAAAAACACAGGAAGCAAAGCTCGATGGAACCCACGCAAGGGGAAACTTTCTAAACTGTAACATGGAGTGAGTTATCATGAGTAAGAAGTGAAGGAAGACTGACAAGAACATATGAAAGTTTAAGGAATTAAATATTCCACACAGGTTTTTTCATTTTACTGAAAAGTGAGATTTTTACAGTACGCAGGTGCAGCAGCATTATGTAAATCTAATATCTAAATATCTAATATATGTGTTCATGCAGTCGACATCAGTTCCACGTCTGTTAAGCTTTATTATCAAGAGATCATGTTTAGGTATGAAGACGAGTTGAGAAATGACTGGTGCAGCAGCTGCTGTTTTCTTTATTACATGTCCTTAGTAGGTCATATGTCAAACAATCGAGAAATAAAGCAATCATCTCTTACTGTTAAATTGGTGGCCCAGATTTAAGTTTTATGGAAAATCGATATAACTTTTTATTCCTTCTTCCTAAATAGGCTGTATTAATTTCTGCCCATCTCTGCAGATTTTGTCAGGAGTCCCATGGCAGATGACCCAAGGTGAGAAGCAATAGTTCACACAGCACCTCAACACCTCAGGTTGTCCAAAATCAATAGCAGGTCTTATGATGATCAGTTCTACTTATGCCGCCGCAGTGCCTGTCCATTCAAGGATATAATGACTGCAGAGGTGTTGAGCCATTTTATTCCAATTTAGTGAAGACGCTTGCGGACACGCTGACAGCTTATTATAGCATGACGAATGAAGAGAGGCAACGCAAAGCGTTACTCAGCACAAATCAGCTGCTGCTGCTAACGAGTACCTGCAGAGGCAGGTACACTCACCCACACAGGGACACAAATTAGGGTACATAACAACAGCGGAAGACACACACCATTTCCTTACGCCATCACTCCTTCCAGCGATTGGATGAAAATATGATTTTGTTCGTCGTTAGCATGCTTTTCTGATAATTTTAACAGGCTAACTAACAGGAAAACCTTCTGTTAATGCTGACGGTGTCTCATTAGGTGTCACACTTGTTCCTGCTGGACTGAGCCAGTTCTGCAAAGACACACTGAATCCAGTTCAGTAGGCACATGAGTACACAACCTGCAAAACTCCTCACTGTCACTCTCTCACTGAATGATTGAAAGCACACATTTTAACAAGCATGGGAGGTATTTCAAAATCTGCAAAGCAAAAAAATGGACGGATAATATGTCTCATGACTGGCTTCATGTCTGCCTTTGAAATAAAACTCACACACTGATTGCTGCTATTCATTCATAACTGCTTTTCTTTTCTTTTTCTCCCAAGAACATACCTTAAATTAGACCATGTTGACGTCCGTATAGTTTGTCTGGACTTGCAAAGACTTTTACAACATTCCACTTCGTTTTACTATACAGGTGCCTTTTCATTGCTGGAATCCATCTCCCCTCAGCTGTTTAACTCCCAGGTATGCAGAAGCTCATTCTTTCATCTCAGACACTGAACTTAGCCACTGTGAACAATTCCTGTTTGGATCAATGCTCACCGATGAGCTAAGTTCTGCGTCGTAAGAAAAGCCATCTCAGAGACGCATTTGCTGCAGGAAAATTGAGCAGGAGGTCTCATTCTGCAAGAAAAACATTATACAACTTGTTAGCTTTTGGAGGCTTTTTTCAAATGGAGATCGTCGTTGAGGTCGATGTAATAACACTCATTCCTGTAAAAATAATGAGGTCTGCGGCTTCCGTGCTGTGATTTATCTTAATGAGGAATTCAGGCTCGCTGTAGGTAAAGAGCCACAGGTCATCTGATTAGAACAAACGGGATTAGTCTGATAAATTACACCGGCCACTAAAATGACACATGGGGAGCAGACTGCCAAAAAGTTAAACCACAGCTTGATTTTTTTCATGTTGTTGCTCAATGGGTCTTTTCATAACTTGCATGTTCATAAGCAAAACTGTCTGATTTCTTCTGGCAGTTAAAATGGTGAAATACATTTTCAGTCCTTAATGTCATAAAAAAACTGTAGCTTCAAAAAGTTCTGAGTGACGAGAAGTTTAACCTTCAAAAACTTGTATTTCTAAAAGGTAAAAGTGGCAATTATTTCAATGGAGAAAAATGTAATGCCCACGCCAAACCCTTCAGATCACTAAAAAGAATGAAAAAAACCCAAACCCCATTAAAGACCATTTTGTCAGAATTATACCAAAATTCGAAGTGACACATCAAAGCAGAATGACCGTTTAGCCTTCATAGATATCAACTTTATCTTCTCGGAAGATCGATGCTCTCCCTCAGTTTCTCAGCTGTGAGGAGTCCCTGCCTTCATCGTTTATACTCACATAGTTTAGCTGAGCCTCAGGACATGAGCTCGGCTTTCAGAATAAACCGACAGTCCGGCCAAACAGTGGTATCATGACATCAGCTCTGAGGGAAAAACAACCTCATCCTCAAGTTTATTATGCTGCCTGGAGTTGGAGCCAAAACTTAAACTCTGGCGTTATACATACATGATTGCTCCTGACATCTTCAGATTTCTCAAATGTGGGCTTTATCATGGTCAGTCTACAATAGTACGACTAAAACGGATGTATGAATGATTAAAAACATTTATCATAAACTCCATCTTCAAACTAACATCGATTTCGGTCTTTCAGTAAATGGTACAAATCTTGTAATCACAAACCAATTGTTGGATTAGTTTCAAGGGTATCAGTGTCAAAGTGAGGTTACCTGAGAATGAATGCCATTATGTCATTTTTCACCTTGCTTTGGGAGAAGAAAAGGCAGCTGCAGCCTTTGTCATCCTGCCCCCTCCTCCTCTCCTGTGGAGAGAAGTATGATGATCTAGCTTGCGCTTAAACAAGCAGGACAAAAAAGCCTCTGCTCTCACCTTTACACACAATTTTGCACAGCCTCCCAAGAGTCTATCTGCTTTGTTTAATGATCTCCGCTAGAAACAGCATATTTTAAGAGCTCCGAAGGTAAAGGTAGATGGAATAGAAGGATGGAAAAGGACAAAAAGAGCAGCCCAAACAAATAGAAGCAAGCAAAAAACACGTAGCAAATTAGTTGCACAAATAGGAGGAAATGTGGTTCATCAGCAAAGGGATTGGTTTTTTACTTATTCCACATGGTGCGATCCAAGAGCAAGAAACCAGCCTTCACACGTTTAATGTGGCACCTGTTAAAGAAGTGAATCTAAACTTACCTGGAAGAAAGTAGGGAGAGTGACAGACAGCGGCCCGCTGTGTTTCCAAATCCTCGATTACCCTCTGTTGGTTAGTCTGTTGCCGTTGCATGTTCTTTTCAAGACAGCCCTGCTTTCTGTGCTTAAAGCGGCTTACTGTGAGGCATGTGTGTGTGCATAAATGAGAGGGGAGCATGTGTGAAAAGAGAGAAAGCACAAAAGAGGAGGAGGGAGAGAGGAGGATGATGGGACAGGTGTGGAATTTACACACCCTGCTGGTAGCGTGCACTATTGGCATATTTGCCTCAATATGATGAGTCACTCTTGTTATTGTAGATGTGAGAGAAAATGAGGGCTTCTCAAGAGATGGAGGCAAATCACAACACAATCATTTCTGAATTTCTGAGTTCTGAGGTGATTGTTCTTAAACTTATGTGTTCACGATTACTCACAGTAATGAAAAATAAACACTTCAAAAGACATAAACATTTGATTGAGTACATTAAGCTTAGCACAAATCATCTAAAATTGTTTCATTCACAGAGAGACAACTCTTATTCTAGAGATCTATGCATTCGCCTTGATGCACAAAAATGTCTGATCTGCTCATTTAAAGCTCATGAAATGTGATACATTCTTTCATGTTCTGGGGAAAGGCTTTCACCCTCTTGTGTATTGGGCACTGTACTGATTACATATATGATTGTTCTTCTAGCTTTGTGTGAAACTCTCACAAAATTGTGATTACCAGTAAAAACAGGCTGACAATTTTTTGATTGAAGTTAAGATTGGTATTCTGGGGATCTGGTGTTTACTCAGATGGAATAATCAAATGAATGTGGCACTCATAATAAATACATTCATTTAATTATGCACAGCATGGCCATCGTGGTTTAACCTGCCAATAACACATGCTGTGGTGATGTGAATACCATAGAAACAAATACATAGTCATCCACAGCTACAACTAAACCAATACCAAAATGCTCCTATCTTGTCTCAAAAAGAGAAAAACTTTTTTTTTTAAATGAAGCATAAACTTAAAATGAACAGAATTGTGTATTTTCATGAAAATATCCACTCTCACTGACTTAGTTTTCCTCTTGCTCATATTTTTCTATGGTCAGTTGTAAACTATCTGCAGAATTAAAAAACATGCACCCTCTGTCACATGTGGGCCTCGTCTCAGTCACCATTGACTTCATGTCCATTCTGCTCACTCCGCATCAGCTTGGTTGTTTTTATTTGATGGCTGCAACCTGATATGCAGCTCCTCCATACATGGTTGGTGCATGTCACTGTCCCTCTGCAGAGGGGCAATGGCTGAGGAAAAACAGGGAAGCTGTCTTCACTTGTTTTTCTCCTCTCGCCTTTTAAGAGCACTCTGCAGCGCTCCTCTTTAGCTCCTAATGCACCTGGTCCATTTAGCATGGCAGAGCTGTGAAACCCAAGATCAGAGGCAGGGTCAAAAACTCTTTCATCCTCTGATTGAGCCAATATCCACTTTACATTTAGCGGAGAAACGCAAGTCTGATAAGAGATGTTAAACATGTACAGATTTAGCCTTTGGTTGTTTGTTGCAGTTAAACATATTGGAGTTTATTCTCAGTTTGCCTGGGCCCCTGTCTCACATCTTTGAATGTAACAGCTTCAAAAATTTACGGATAATAAGCCTTTGTGTGACTCTCGAACCTCATCAAAAAAATGTCACTTCATCTAGTTGTATGAAACATAAAAACATCCTCTGTGTCACGTCCAGCTTCAAGTCTTCCATGAGCCAATCTGTCGGGTTTCTCCGGGGTCATTGTTTTGGAATGAAAGTTGCCCCAAGCACAAAGAGATGAGGCGGATCTCATGTGAAACCAGATCCAGGTTAGAGTGATAGTCAACACATGCCGGTGTATGCTGGATGCATTAGACTGGACTAATGGCCTAGCTGGCTCCGAAAAGCTTGGCCGTCCATTATGTGCAGCCACGGCTGGAGGAGTTTAAGGGTAAACAGCTTTTTGACTGTTTCTCTGCCCAACAAAATCTCTCATCATTATCTGAAAAAGTCCAGCTTCTTTTGGATAAGTAGGTCCTTAAACAGCATCCATTTATTTGGCTCGTGTTATGTCATAAGAAAATTCTGGTATTTTCCAGCTCTATTTTAGAGGACACTAAATCTAAATGATTATTGCCGTTGGAAACATGGATGTAAATGGTCACACATGTTTGAATTGAATTGTGAAACTAAATTAAATATACTTAATTTCCTCAACAGATAAACACAGTCTACGGAAAGACCCATGCTGGACCAATATGTCTATACTGTTCTGTGGTTACACCTGTGGCATGGTGGTCCGTGGAGGGGTTGGGAAGGATGTTTCGCTGTTATTTGGTGCAATATAAATTAATCATGGCAAAACCGATACCTGGCAATACTTGTATTAGCAATACAAGTAGTGCTTATAAAGTTACAGCCAGGCCTAATTATACTTCTCAGAAGTAGCATTTAAGCCTGCAGGAAGCGATGGGCAGGCTGTAGTGCTGAGTGCACGGCTACAGTATGCAAGGAAACCCTAACCCCATCACATTTAGTGTGCAACCATGTGTTACATCTTTATTAGATGGACAATTACAATATAGTAGTTGTGCACAAACATAACACAAATGGTGTGTTCAACAACAATTAATATTTTCTGCACAACTGGATGAAAAATAAAACAACAAAAACCCCAAAATATCATGGACAGCCAGGTGAGCAATTATCTTACTGATATCAAAATATGACAAATGAAAAAAAAAAAAATATATATATATATATAAATATAGATGTATCATAAATTAATTAGTGGTCTTTTTAAAGATTGCAGTGGTAAAATGATGCTCTCATAGAATTCCATGGATTTTAAGATCTTCTTTTCATCAGACGTGGCTCCTTACATCCTTACCATTTAGAAAAACAGATACCCCGCTCCCCCCCATTCATCGCTTGCTGTGACTGTTTTGACTAAGCTGACCTTTGAGTGGTCCATTTAAAGTTTGTGCAAAATCAGAAACCTGCTGTGGAGGCAGGGAGAGGAGAATTTGGTTTTCAATATACTGTCCTTGCAATAGGTCATATCCAACTGTTTTTGCTGTTTATTAATTTAGACCATTAAATAATTTAATAAAGGTCTGGGAGTCCTTTAATTCCTTTTTTACTTTGGTGTATTTCAGTCACAAAAGCACCAAACGAGTCGGATATCTGTTTGGAAACTACTGTCAGGTCGGTAAACTGTGTACACCCGGTGCCCCCAAGCATCTTGGGCCAATAATGAGTGGACGGTACTTAGGTGTAAAATAATGCACTGGGACCAGAACTTACTGTGTGCCAGTGTCAAAGTTTTTCTTTCCAATCCAGTTTCCAGAAAATAAAAGAAAATCTGTGAGATATATGATTCAGGATGTATGAATGCTTGTTTCACCTGCTCTAACTTCAGTCTATGCAGTGAAGATCAAGGTTTGTGCGTAGTTCTTTAGAGGAAAGTGCGTAAAAGTAATGAATAGGACACATTTTTTAATACAGAGCAGGATGTACGGTATGCGGGCGGGCTTGGGAAGATGTACCGTAGAGGGTGCTGTTGCATAAATCAAACTAGGAGGTAATAAATGCCTGAATGAGGGGTGCAGCTGCCAAGTGAGGGAGTCAAATTGAAGGACTGAGTCTAGTAGCAGAAAAGTGCCTTCATTCAGAAGGTTTATTCAAACCAACACTATAGAGAGAGAAGCAACATCATTTCTGTTCTACTTATTCAGGCAATAGCATTCGTCAGACAACATTCAAAGAACATTTTGAGTGTCACAAGCCATAAAAAGATAATGAAACTTTTCGGGGGGTAATCAGATTTCTCACTGACAGCTACAGTTGATTCCTAAAAATAGATGACCTTGCAAAACTGCCAAGGATCATGAGTGCCACCTATTGATCATAATGAGAATGTATTTCAGCTGCACATGATGAGGACTCGGTCTCTTTCATGCTTGTCTGGTTGAAAAATGTCTGGAAATATGAATTATTTAACAAAGTCGTACGAGCAATATTCCCTTTGTAAGTACACTTTCAACATTGTCACACAGTGGGATCTCCTGTGGTATGAACGGATATCCAGTTGCCCAAGGAAAGGAAAACAACATGTGTGAAAGTGGCTGTCCAACCTTTGACCCGCCCGGTGGTGAGTGGGAGGCAGTCAGTTGTGCATATGAGCTGTCAAGTCAGCTGTAAAGTTTCTCTCTGTGGTACAAGTGGTGTCACACAGGAAACGGAGACAAACTAATTATAGGCCGTAAATTGATGGTGTAAATAAACAGAGGAAATCTGTCTCTCTCTCCTTCTCCCTCTCACTTCATTCTTTTGATGAAGTAAAACCAAAGCTGAAAATAAAAAAAATTTCATGTGAGAGAAAGCGTCATAGCTAGACTTATTTTGTCTTGTTTTCTTTCATTGCTAACTGTAGGTTTGTGTTTTTCACAATTTACTTGATGACACTGAGACTGAATATTTTTGACTGAAAGTTAGTATGAATTCTGAGAAAAACCTCATGCTTTTTGGAAAACACTTCATTGTAAGTAAATTAGTTCTATGCAATGAAAAAAAGCTGGATTTACTTTACACTAACAATTATAACCCATGGCCATTTCAGTCTTTTTGGTTGAGTCCTTGCAAAGACCTAATATTCTCAGCACTGGCACAGCAGCTCTCACAAATATTGAATGGGACATTAACTTCTTTGTACGTCGTCCAAAGGTTGTGACTAACACAGAACATTTCATTACTGCTTCAACACCAACTGTAACAATTGGGCCAGATAACCGATCAATTTTATCAAGATGAAGCAAAAAGTCCTGAAAATTTTATTTTTCTACATGAATCCATTTAATCCAGGAAGTTCAAAGTGCCTTTTGTTTTCCTGAGTTTCATTCTAAGGTATTGGGATTTAATTTAGGACAGCAGGAAAGTATAATAGAGAGGTACATTTTAATAATGAAAAATATAAAGAAAGAAAATTGACAGAAAATTTGCACATGCAACGTTATCTCTGCATTTAGTGAAATACAAATCTCCATACCTGAATTTTATAGCTGGATTTGGAGGTTGGTGTCATTGGGGATGGAGCTACAAATGACCATAGCCGTATGCAGTTTCTTTTTCTGGTCTGGCCAGAGGTTCTCATGTACATCATATCTGAAATATCATGGAAAATAATTTTCTTAAATCTGATCTGACTAAAAACTCCATGCTTTTTTAGTTACATGTGACTCTATCTAATAATGCTTTGAGAAGTTTCTTTCAGATGTTGCAGTTTGGAGCGCAGTGAGCCCAGCAAATGACGTGCTCTCAGAAATCAACTCTCACTTTGTACTGTGTCCAGTAACATCATGGTGACATCATCGCGGTTTGGCCAGACTCAACCTGGCCTCCTCCATAAGAGCAAGAATGTGGGTTTAGTCTTGTCCCGTATGATCAAGAGTTTCTAACTTCATTACAATCACTCGTAGATCATTTGATAAATTAGGAAGAATAAAGCTTTCAGTGTCTGATTTTGAGAGAATACACATATAGGCCTCATGTGATGACTCCAACAATGAATGCCTTGTTTGAGCTTTTATAAGTTTTGATCAGCAAAACACATGGAAACGTTTATTTTGTTATTTGCAAATAATTGATTTATACATTCATTTCGACAATATACGTCAGAATAAATGAGGAGTCCAAATGCAAAATTGTTCTGATCAAAAGCCTAATCATTTAATCATCGTATTTAAAAAGTCGAATCTCAACTGCACAAACCCAAATGGTAGAAAATAGGAGAAACACACATGCACTCCAGCTCCACAACTTGAGCTGGAATGAGCCAGAGCTGGGAAGTTCTCTCATATGATCTTGCGTGACAGTGATTTAGGGGACATAAAAAAAGACTTGGTTCTCACAGACAATGATATTTAAGAACTGCGGCACTAAATAAGATACTGCCACTTAAGAAAATAGGAGAGGTTGCGTAGCTGGAGCCAAGACTCAATGTGGTGTCAGCACAGTGTGTTAAACCACACACTCAGGCCTGACTGTTCCTGGAGCTGATTCAACTGAGGTCTTACAGGACTGCCCATCTTCACTTAATGACTGTTTATGAAAGATAAAGGCACCCTCAACAGCTACACTGACCATCGGTAGCTCTAACTCTGAAACTAGATGTGAGCATTTTTGAAAACTTTCTTACAATGAGGTCACAAGCGTTTTTAATGATGTTCCATCCAAGTTGGCACGTTTCTACTCTGATTAGATGTAAACCGAGTAATGGTCTAAGCAGCAAAAAGCTACTGCCCTCCAATAGCTGTACAGTACAGGCTATTATTTTCCTCCTTCATCTGCTGTACATTCTCATTATCCTCACACTAAACGACACTTATAGATACACTCGACATCCATTGAATTCATGCACCTATTAAAACAGACATGTAATTAAACAGCTGAAAGTGAGGGGCTGTCAAGCTGAGTTCTGCTTTGATTTCTTTTTCTTGTTATAAGGCCCTGAAATTCCTCTCAAATGGGAGACTACGAAGTGTGAAGGGTTCTGTCTTTGTGTTTAAGAGCAATCTACTCTTTAAACATAATCTCGACTTGTCTTAGATTCAACAGATGTTCATATTTTGAGTGTTGGAAAATGACGATTCAAACAGCAACACAAAATGCAAGAAACAAAAGAGAATTCAGATGATGGAGAACAGAAAAACAGCTTAATATGTCTTACAATAAGGATCCTAGGAGTAAATTCTGTGACCAGTTTTACATTTCTGAACACTGGGTGTTTTTAAATGCTGTTTGCTTGTGATACAAGGAGACATATCTGACCTATCCTTCTGATTGTAGAATAAATGTTTTCTGCCACAAACCCAGAACGGGGAATATCAAGAACTACTAAAAATACATTTCAATCTAACCATTTTTTATACATGCTTCATCTTGTCCAAGTGTTCCAGGGAGGATGTTGAATCAGCTGACTTTAAGTGTCAGTCCTCATAGACTGAAGCAAGCATTTGGACCATAAATCCTTCCTTAAACTCATACCTACAGACAGCTTATAGCTGGGTTGTGGGAGCGAGCCGCAGTTCATGGTAAAAATGCAAACCTCATTTACAAAAGGTCCAATTGAACAGAGCCTTTCTAATCTTGAAATGTCAGCTGAGTTGTTAAACAGAACCCACATTCATAAGCATTTGAAAATGTGGCAGTTTCACAATGAGACCTTGGAATTTTGCACCATGGTATTGAATCTTTGTATATCTCTTTATTCATGGGAATGAATAAGTCCAACATCCCATACTATATAACATTCTCTCCACATGTCAATGTTCAGTGCCACGTGCATAGTCCTGATGGCATTGTTCACCTGCATATTTTGAATGGATGACACAAACATGAGGAGGAAAATAAGCCATTGACACAAATAAAATAATATATGTTGAAACTCCAAACAGTTCTTCGACTTTTCTACTTTACTCACTAATGAAAAGTTGCAATGAGGAGTTTAACACACCGGAGGATGGATAGAAATATAGAGTCAGATATATCTGACAGCATTTATATATTTTTCTGCATTATGGTGATGCTGCATAGATGCCTGGCCACATCAGCTTAATGAGCCCACATGTTCACATTCTTGGCTTTGTATGAGAAATTAGAACAACGTCCCTCTCTTCCATTCGAATAATTCACGATATCCACGATGACATTTTCACATGTTTCTGATGAGATGAAAATAGTCAATAAAATGCTCATCGTTCCCCCTTTTCAGTGTTTCCAAGAGTCTGCCTTCACTTATGGAGCAGAGTACGAACTGTTCCTAAAATACAGAGAGCATGCACCATTTTTAAGGGGAACTCAAAAGGCCTTTGTGCTTTCTATTGTTTCGCAGTTGAAATCATAAATGCCTGTCTGTAACGTTCAGACTCTGACACAGCTGCCTCAGAAGAAACATTTCTCTGGCAAAAAACAGGTAAAAATGTACAATGAGTCAATAGCAGATGTTTAGAAACCATTTAAATTAAATGTAAATGGTCAACACTGGCTTATGGATTACCTGTAAACCAGTTTTTTAAATAGTCTCCAGTAAAAGCCTTTCATCCACCACTTCGAAAATTTCATGTGCGTGTAGTCAATCGTCTTAGGCAGCGGTCAGTTCAAATTTTCTGCACTGAAACTAGCTGTGACATAGTAGCGTTTAATGAACAATGTGATGTGGTCTTATCTAGGTCAGAATATGTTAACTCCTGAGCAGAGAGTCTGGCTGTCAGCTTTCCTTTAGAGGTCCTCAGAGTCTCAGGTTGTGAGATGACAGCAGGTGAAGAGTTCACCTCCCAAAATTGTGTCACACTTTTCCACTCAGGTGCAGTACTGTAAAAAAAGGGGCCGAGCGAGGAGTCGAAGGGACCTTTTCAGATCTATTCTAAATGCAATGTAACTGCCTCTGGCCGCATTTTAACATTGTTTGAGTCAGGATTTTCATGAGCTTTAATCAGTTTGACAGGATTTCAGCCTGTGGATATCTCTGGATCTTGACCTTAAGATGTAAAAAGAAATGGGCATAAGCATCATCACCTCCACATTATTCAGTTTGGTTGACTAACATTCAAAAGTCTTATGTTTGCTGTCACCATCTTAGTCATTTGAAGCCAAAGGGGATCTTTTCTGGATCACATACTGCTGGTGCAGACAACCTGATATTTCTTGTGAGGTCCATCTGTCATTCATATTAACTGTTACCATTAATTTTTTTTTTTAACTACAATTAAAAATGTGCACTAAAATTGGTAAATGTTTTTTTTTTGTACTCAATGAAAGACAGAGTCAGAAATTATTGTGTTATGTTGTCACGCTCATTCTTGCCTTTTATCCATCTTCAATACCCAGTTTTTCCAAGTTAGGCTTTGGTGGCTGGAAGCTCTCCCTGTTGTCACTGGCCTGTACTCCCTGGACATGTTTCTGCATAACTATCAGACACTTTCTGTTATAATTGAACAGAACAATTTCTTCTTCTTTGTTTTTAGCCACAGTTAAAGCAGCACTACTTGAAGTTGAAGTTGTGTGGGGATAAATAATGCAAATACTTGGGAGGCTGCACGATTTGACTTCTAAGTTTGCTCTGCATACAAGAACGACCGAGGTGGCCCTGAACAATGTGACTTTATTTTATTAAAGTATATTTTTGGGGCACTCTAGTCTCTGCATAGGCTGAAGCATACAAAAAAGAGTTATTTTTATCATAATACATACCACTCAATAAATAGAAGAAAAACCTGCCCTTGCGTTTGCTGTAGCTTGTCATTTTGATCAGTGAGTGCAGAGCTGACAAAGGTCCCCTCCTGCAGCCACAGTATATCTTCCCTTTGCCCTTGTCACCACTCAGGAGCCAGGTAAACTCTCGGAGATTATCATCTTTTTCTCAGTGCTTTGTCCCCATGGAAAGTTTAGTTTTATGTGAAGAGGGCAAAATGAATCATTACATTCCTATTTTCTCACCATTGCAACCATGGCAACCCTTTTCCCAGAAACCATCTCAAGGCACATCACACTCTCCTGCTAATAGTTTGTCCATTAGTGCTTTTAGCTATTGTCAGTTTGGCTTCTGGCTTTTTTTTCCACAGGTCTTACTTTCGGCTTCTTTAATATTGGTTACATGAAAAATATTCAGCTATTAGACTCTGAGGCATTTTTCCAATTTCTGCTAAATCCATTCACATTTGGGGTATTGAAAAATGAAATCAATTTATATTTAAGGCCAAATGTTTCGTATTGTACCGTCCAGAGTGTACCCCACCTTTCGCCCATTGACTACTGGGATAGGCTCCAGTCCCCCCCCGCCCCCATTAGGGAATAAGCGATTACAATAATGGATGGATGGTTGATGTTTCCTATTGTCTTAATAAGGGTAACACATTTGCATTTCCTATTTAAAACAGATTTTCAAAGTAACATAAACTAAAATGGTTTAAATGAAGACTGTATGGTTTTAAATTTCAGAGTCCGTCATCTTCCAAATCACCCAAAACTAAGAATAACTTATGTCAGCAATGAATTGCATGATGCAGCGTTTTTGTGGCACAATGGTGCAAGTGGGTTTCCTGGCATGGAAATGGGAATTGTGTTATAAATAATCCTCTTTGGAACAACTTAGCCATTGTGCTCCCTCAAACAGGACGCGCACGAGCACACAGACACAGATATAGCATATGACCTCACTGGGTGATAGACGTTACATGGGGTTGACACTCACCCCAAAGTGTGTTTGTTCCCATTTTAATGCAGTTTCTTCTGGATTGCCTTCACTCATCTTTGGCTGTCCAATCCTAATCAAATAGATTTTTGGACATTTAAGCACCTCTAAGAAGCTGCTGGAAGAGAATTTGCATGATTAAGCAGAACCTGGGCCAGATTTCGACATTTTACACACACGGCTGCTTAGGTATTCTCTGTTTCTTCCCATAAAAACTGTAATTCAATTTGTAGGTTTGATAGATTTGCTCCTACTTTCTATTTCATGGTTACAGTGGATTATAAGGAGATGCAATAATATACTCTCAGCTGGAGATTGGCTCTGAATGAAATTAGATTGACCTCATCTGATGAAGGGACTGTTTTTCTTCATTAAAATATTCAGTGGGCTCCCTCTCATTGTACTTGATGAATAGCATGAAAACAGATAAAGATCTGTTATCCATCATTAATCTTTATTAGATAGGTGTACTAGAGAGGTTGACTAAGAGACGCATAAGGTGCAGTGCGCCAAAGATACTCTTCAATTTTTTCAACAGTCATGCCAAAAAAATGGACGAGCAGCTGTATCATTATTATATCACTATCAACTCAGACTGAATCTGTTTAAGAAGCGGGAATCACTACTGCTGTTGAAAGCTTGATTATGCAGTGCTTTCTAATCGTGGTGCAAAGCCGTATATGACATGATTGGCTCAAATAGTAGATTTTTAGCTCATTGCATTCTAAGATGTCTTTTTCCCAGCTATGCAGGAATTTAAATAAGTAATTTCATAAAAAATGACTCCAAACAAACAATATTTTTGAAGCAACAGCACTGACAGCCATGTTTCTTAGATTCAATTAGAATATTTAAAAAAACAAGAATATTTCTACGTGATTTCATCCAGTAATATTAAGCTTTAGGATACTGAGAAAAGATGGTTCTGAATAATAGCCATAATCCCAAATTCCCAAAGTAAAACAATAAATAGGAGAAAAGAGTTAACCAAACCAGATTTGATTCCTTACATGGAAAATTGCCAAGTGAGTGAGAGTTTAGAATGATGACTGCTTTCAGTTCTAATCTAACTTTTCAAACACTTGGTAAAGGCTTCCCTTTTACATCACAGTGCTGTATTTCGACTGTCTAATCAGCACATTTTCACAGGTTTGAGCATTGTTCCTAAACTCAGTTTGACAGAACGTTTGCAGTCTTAATCTTTATAAATTGTGTGACCGTATTATTAATAACATCAACAGGGGATAACTTTGAGAACTATTCTATATCTTTGTCTCAGAATTTCCTCATGACACCCAGATGGATTTCGAAAATGTGGTAGGCCTTTCTTAATAGAAAGCAAGCAAGTCATTAGTTTGCTCTGATGTGTCAGAAATGGTGTTCCAACTTCCATCCTGTGGTCCTCTGTGACTCAACTAATACAGTAAATCTCATAAAAAAGGGATATTTGTTGTCAAGGGTTTTCAGGTGTAGAGCTCTAACCAGAAAAAGTGGGAAAACTAATTATCCTTCTTTTATATTTCTTTTGAAAAATACTGTATCCTTTTACTGTCTTAAAACTTTCCCCTTTTTTGTTTAGCTAGTCATTTCTACCGTTTTGCTATTAAGTTGAGGTTAAGCTGGTTTATTGGCTCCAAAGTTTACTCCATAACATGGTGTCACTCATGAATCATGTTCTTCCTCTGTGTTCTGCTGTCTGATACTGAAGTCCCATTTCCAAGCCCGGAAATGACACATACATCACTGTCAAAACCTCCAGAGGGTGACACTTTCTCCACGCATCAGAGCCAAACTGACATGTTAAAAACTGCATGTTGGCATTTCTTCATCCAGTTTTTTGTTGACTTGGTTATTTTCTTTTTGTTAATTGTTTGGCAGATTCAGGCTGGAATTCTTTTGCTGAATGCCAAATAAAAAAAGGAATGTGTATCCAGGTAAGTTGAGAAATAAAAGGTCAAGGGCATTGGGGCCGGGAAAGGATCTGTGTGAAGCCCATTTGGAGCCTAATTCAAAAATAATTTTTCTGTAGATGCATGAATTTGTTACTTCTTATTAAACTGACATGCTCAATTTCCCAATTTTCAGAGTTTCAGTGTTTAAAAAAACAACTGTAGCTTGGCACACAATATTTGAAAATGCTTCCACAAAAAGTCTGTTGCAGTGAGTCTGTTTTTTTAAATTTTTGGGGAATCTTACATGCAGTTCATAGATACAAAACGAAAATAGAATTGTTTCAAACAAAGTTCATTGCCAATGGTGATGATGTGTGTACTCTGTATCACAAGAGGATTTTTCTAGTTTAGCAAGCTCAAAGGGTAAACTGATTTACTTTCTAAAACAATACAGTCTCACAACCTTGTTATGCAGAGACCCCTGTAGCTATTTATTTCAAAAGTACTCCTTTACGCTTTGTGCCTTTTTCCTGAATAGAGCTTTTAAGAAAAAGTTAAATCGGTTTGTTTGTCCACAAACAAAATTGTGGTAACGTTGAGTTCACTTATGTTCACACATCATAAGATGGCAGAGTATCCCAAACCTGTTATTTTGTGTAGGGTGGTGTTCATGTGGAGACGCTACTCATAACTATGAAAGTATCGCAATTTAAGACGGCAAGTCCATTCCATCTTACAGCAAGAGGGATCCTGGTTTTTCCTCCAGCTGGACACCATTCTGTGTGGAGCATGTTCCCCTTCTGTATGTTCAGGTTCTCACAGGGTGTTCAGTTCCCCTAAACTCTTTCAGACTCTTTGGTTAACATCTCGGCAATCGATCAATTGACATCACCAAGGCTGGTTGGAATTTAAAAGTAATATTTGACTCAAACCTTGGTTTTGACGCTCAAGGTAAAAACAGTTTTCAGCCTTGCGTATTAAAATGGGTCTCAAATAATTTTGTGCAGTTTTGTCAATTTTTCTTTTGACAATTGTAAATCACTTTACTCTGCCTTCAATGACCTTGCCTGCAAGATAATCTTACTTTTTATGATAGTGTCTCTCCTCCTGATCATAAGATATCCACAGCTAGAGCCATTACTTTACTCTATACTACTCATTACTTTCAAATCAGCAAGGATTTTCCCTTTTTGGTGCTTCTGGAAAGATTTTTCTTTATGAAAGTCCTGTGTTACTGTCTTCCATTACATCACACATCCATTTATCCCTGGGTGCCAGCTTTCGGAGGCCTTTATTGTGTGGAATTTGCATGTTCTCCCTGTGTATGTGTGTGTTCTGTCTTGCTCTTCTGGCTTCCTCCCACCGTCCAAAAGCCTCCTGTGGGAATGAATGTGAGTGTGTGTGGTTGTTCGTCCCTGTGTGGTCCTGTGATGAACTGGTGACCCGTCCAGGGTCTACCTCAACCCCAGGCATGAACAAATCTAACTTCCTTCAATGTTGGTTTGGTCTATCAATTATCTGAAGGATTTGACCATATTTCAGCCACAGGGGAACATTTTAAACACAGCAAAGTACGCTCAAGCTTTTAAGTAATTGAGAGACATTTTAAATCAATACAACACGCTGGCTCCAAGGTTAATGAGGCTAAAACTAGCCTAGCATACTTCTTGTTAATACAAACAAATCATCAATCATTTCACATGCACTTTGCACTCCGAGTGATGTTAATATCTGGGTCTCTGTTTCTGGAGGGGCTCAAAGGGGCCTCGCCATCTGACACATTCCCAACACCATATTGAGCGGTTGTTACAGACTCATTTATAGTCCATATGCGTTAATTAGGTCATCTTGACCATGGTGAAGACACGAGACTTCACAGTGGCAGAGCGGTGAAGTGTGGCACCTATTCTCTCCTCTGCAGTGCAGTGAAGCAGGAAGTGGCAGGCTGACAAAACAGTGTGGTGTCCAGGTGCACAGGCATCTGACGCACACATGCACAAAGAGATATACAGCTACTATAGGAAGAGCATTTGAAGGCTGTGACCTTTGATGTTTCTTCTGAAGTGCATATATAGTGTAGTTGAAGATTTGCTTGAGGAGGCCCTCCCGAGAAATATTGAAATAAAGCTGAGAGATAGAAGAGATGCTCTGCTCTGTCTATCAATCTGAGTTGTGTGAACCCAACTGAATGAGATGGGATTGCATGGAGTTGTGGTCGTGTGCTCATGTTCATGGGTGGAGGATGTGCCACATGAGTTCTGCTCAGGCAAGCATATTGTGAACCTTTGAATATTTTGTGAATATTTTACTTGACTCAAAAACAAGGAATATCAAACTTACTTAAAAAGCTGATGAACTCCAAATAAAAATGTACTTGTAGTCTGGTGTTGTAGAATTGTGGGAAATGCTGACCTTCCTGGCGGGATGTCTATAGCTGCTAATGTTATTATGTCATATCACATAGGTCACGTGACCACTATTGGGCCAAAAGGGCTATTAATAGTTATTAATCCACTGAAAACTATCAGCCAACTTGGCAGTTATAATTTTAAGTCACCTTGTTTTAGTTTAAAAAAATTAGGTGTCTGTCTGTGCTGAAATGCTGGTGTGGTTTCTCTCTGTTTACAGCAAGGAAAACGCAAAAGAAATGATCCACTGCAGCTGCCTGCTCAGAACCACACAGAAAGTGAGTGTCTGTTTGACGGACTAATGGCGAATGCTTGTGCTTGCTCTGAAAGTATTGGATGTGTAAGTATTATTCTTTATAATTATTTCACATAATGAAATAGTCAATTGTGTATTCAATTTACATCAGCTATCCCGCTCATCCTCCAGTATAGGATAGATGGATCCCTTTCATCTTCCTCTGCTGTAATCCTCAAGCCTTTTTTAGAAACCATTGTTTTCCAGGATCCACTTATTTCCTTTGAAAACAAACTTTTGACTGTTCTCAGTCACTGAGACAAAAAACTACTTCACAAGCAATGCGGGATCTTGGTTGCTAATCCTAGTTTTTTAGTTTTGTCAGTCTTTTGCTTTTATTCTATTCATCTGTGGATTATCTTATCGTGCCGTAGTGAGAAAGAGCTCACACACACACATTCAAAAAACAAACAAACACAGAACGCCATTTATTCCACGTCCATATTCTTGTGTGGACTTGAGAGGAACGTGCTTTTCCTCAGAGCTGCTGACATAGCGTCTATGCTTGCCTCGACAGTGTGAAGTTTTGCTCAACCGAGGTTACCGAAATTCAGATAATGATAGATTCAGGATGACTGAAGTGGACAAAAGCAGAGAGGGTAAGAAACTGATTAACAGAAGGAAAGTGGATATCATTCTCTTTGAACAAAAGTAGGAGCTGTGTCTCCTTGACTCAGAGGGCTGTCTCCCCTGTCTGTCTATGTTTAAAAACCCCACCTCCCCTCGTGTTTCTCTCCTCCCCTCCCTTCTCCTTCTCTGTCGGTCTCTGGCCGAGGAATCCCAGGCAGCATTTAATTGTAGAGTGCAAAGGCTTGAGTTGGACTAATGAGCTAAGGACCGCAGCTGACACAGTTCCACTTACTCTCTGAGAAAACAGAATGCCACATGGAGTTCTTCACCAGAGGAGCTTCACAAAGCGAATGGAATTCAGGTGGTGGGGAAAGAAGGAATTCTCAAATCAAGGTACAGCCGACTATGTGAGAGAATATACCAGAGGCAGGGAGCCGTAAGAGGTGGGGAAAGAGAGGAGAGCGGGAGAGGGGAGGGGAGGAGACGGGAAATACACTGCCAGAGAGACGGAGAGAGGGAGAGACTGGACGCCTGCAGCAGCAAATGAGACAGAACAACGAGGCGGGAGAGGTAGAAACACAGACAGAGAGGGAGGGAGGTGGAGAGGGGCCCCTTGTAGGATAGAGGGCTACAGGGTGAGGAAGAAGAAGGAGCAAGAAAAAGTTAGAAGAAGTAGAAGGAAGAGGGTTTGAGGAAAGTACGCACTCAAGGATTAACAGTTACGGGAGAGAGGACGAAGGGAAACAACAGACAGGAAGGAAGGGGAGGGAGAAGTCTTGGGGAGAGTGTAAAAAAGAGCTGGGGAAAAGTTTACTTGTGGGAAGACGCAGATGAGGAAAACAGAGCGAGTGAATGACTGGGCGAGAGAGATCTTGGAGGGGAGGAAACCCGCTGTTTACTAAGGCGTTTTCGACACAGGTCTTTGGGCTTCTTTGGACATGTACACAGAAAGCTCACAACCAACGGGACACCATCGATTTCTTCAGCACAGCAACACCACCACCCCCTGCTCCTGCCAGTACTGCATCTACGACAATGAGCCATTTGACAATCACCACGGGTCCGGATACCTGCCAGCATCAGCCAGCCGGACAGACCACCCGCCTTTGGCCAGCAGGAGAGACATCCAGGCTCCATGGGTTAAAGACGTAGGAGGCAGAGCTCTCCTAGTGGATAGGGTTGAAAGGAATGGTCCTCGAAGCCCACAGAGGAAGCCTGTGTTTGCAGGGCTGGGCCCTTACAGCCAGTCAAATGACTGCAACCAAGTCTACCCCTGGGAACTGAACCCTGCCCAGTGGAACTACCCTCCGGAGCCTGGGGTGAGACACTACTCATCTGTGAGAGAACAGTGTGGCTGTGTGGTGCACGGCGACACCAGGGCACACCCCTTCCACACCGGGATACCACACCCACTCCCTCATCTTCAGGTCAAAGGTCAGGGATACACACGCAGGAGGACCGTCCGGTACATATCTGTGGATGAGGAGGAGGACTGCGGATGCAGCTCTGAGAACTATCATTTGGAGACCCATAATCCACAGTTGTGTCATTTGCACATGCAAAATGGCCACAGTGGACCAAGACCTGTGTTCTTTGAGGGAGGGGAGGAAAGAGATAACCATCAGGACTGTTGCAAGCTGAAGGGTGGATCAGAGAAGGGTTTTAATGGTTGCGGTGGCTCTTATAAAGGATTCTTCCCCACTGAAGTCCCACTACAGCATTTGAACCAAAGCAGACGGAAGGGGTCCTGTGCCCCTGCCCCCACCATCACCTGTTTAGAAACCTCCAAATTGCAAAGCAACAATGAGCACCAGAACGCGGGTACGGAGGTGATGAAGCAGAGAAGGAAGCAGGATTCGGTGAGGGATCAAATCCGACAAGTGGTGACAGATCTGGAGGACGTTCTGGGGGGTTTGAAGCAAGTTCACATTGAGATGAAAGAGGTAGGAGGCTCTATAATTAAAGACATTTAATCCTTACACTTTAAACAGGTGTCTAATCATGAATGTCTGGGTCCGTTGCCCTTTTCAAGTTTCCTCTGGTTACTTTGACATTTAAAACGATTATCAGAAAGCTCAGATGCTGAGAAAATGAGCCACAGCGCTGGGAAGTTTCACACGGGTTGTGTATCTGTGTGAACGTTCGTCAGAGAAGGTCTCTGTGTCTGTACATGCTGACAGCATTGTTTGTGAGTCAACCGTCACCTCTTACCGAGGCAGTGATTGAAGACAATTTGAGCTGACCTTTTGCAGAGTGCTGCTGTAACTGGCTGTGTTCCGACCAGAGCATTACAAAGCCTGGTGTTAGACGGTTCCTAAATCCTGCCTTGCTCTCACACCATCCATTTTGCATGCAGCTGGAAATGAGCATCAATTCACAGCTGAATGCATCTGTGCAAAGCCTGGTGTGACATAGGTATGAATAAAAGATTTCGACGATTGTGAATTAGGACATTTGGAGAGCAAAGAGTTCTGGAAAAAAAGGTTACATTTGAGAAATTGCAACATATTCTCATTCTTGTTTTTCAAGTTCAACACTCAAATTGCTTCTGATGCCACTTGCACCCATGAAGGTAAAGCTATTGTTGGTAGCTTTGAAGAGCTGATCCTTACCTAAGGCAGTAGCAAAAGAACATGAACCAGTGGAGATCAGGAAAGGAAATAAAGATAAAGCAAATATTCAGCTTGTTCAAACATGATATTTTCTTCTTTTTTTTTAATACTATGTGACAAGACATAACTTTCTGTGATAGATCAAAAGTTATGAACCAGGATTACTTTGACCATTTGTTGTGATTTATGATAAAGTAATCTGATATTTCAACGTATTGTAAAACCTGACACAAGTTTAGTTCTACTCTGGTTTTTCTATCTTCATTCAGGTGGTCCAGCAGATTGACCGTCTTACAGCCAACATTGATGTCAGTGAGGAGGTGTCTGTCCATGCATCTTTAAACCACCTTCACACCTCAACTCATTTAGGAGATCTCAGGGTAGCGCAGCTGCCCAATCCAATGTCTGCCTCAGCACAGGCGTCACCGGAAGCTGAGGAAGACCGCATCATCCTCAGAACTAACTCTCCCTCTCCTGTCCACATGGCTTCAGTTGTCAAAACCAGCCACTTCATCCCACCCAGTCACCACAAAGTCCAACAAAAGCTCGGCGTCAACGGCCACCTGCCTCATCCTTTTCCCACCCGAGACTCCAACCACACTGACCAAACATGTCCGGATCACCACCCACAAGCCCTCAACCCAAAAGTCATCACCGGGAACAGCACCGCCAATCCCAGAACTCAAAAGCCCCCGCCTTACCCGCAAAATGGCCGCTGTGGGAAAGGCCCGAACCCAACACACAAGTCTGTGAAGACCCCGGCCTACCCCGTGAGAGCACGCCAGAGCACCAGCATGGTGTGAAGGCGGGGGTGCTCTGCTCCAGTACCGTTCGGGCCTGAAACACGAGCCCCAGGCTGCAGTGTGTGGCGGTCAGAGTGGGACCAAGCAGGGGAACAACTTGTGGTAAGTTTTTTTTTCTCCTCCTCTTTCGCTATGTTGATGTTTCTGTCAGCTTGCAGCTGATGATGTTTGCTCTGTTTACCGGCAGAGCGGAGTTCAAAGTCAGGGCTCGTCTCTCTTACAAGTTGACTCGTGTTTGATGTATGTGAGTGTGTGTGTGTGTGTGTATGGCGTCTGTGTGTGGGCAGCGATAGAGAGAGAGAGAGAGGCGTAATGTCGGATTTTGTTGATATCACATGATTTCCCAGTCATCACTACACTGCAGAATGTGGCTGTCTTGGCGTGTGGAACACAACATTAGGCATCAGTTACACATGTGGTTGAAATCAGCTGGCAGAGTGAGTCATTTTCAGTTGCTCATCCACTACTCTTCTTTTGTGATTAGCTTTGATGAGATATTTTACCCTGAATAAACAACATAACATGACTGAAATCATGGGCAGTTTTAACATTTTCCTGTTTTTCCGCTCTTTAGCCACCTAATTTGAACACCTTAAGTCAGAGAGCATTGTGAACTCTCAAACAGATGTTTTCTTTGCAGTGTATCTTAGTCATGTGTTTTAGGGAAACAAGACTTGGAGGAGGTTCAGTTTTTTTTGGCAAAGAAAGACCCAAAAGCAGCTTGACTCCAATCATATGACACTAAAGAGGCAACAGATTTACAGGCTCATCCTTTTTCTAACTCAGAATGGACATAATTTACTGTTGTGGTTGATAAGGATGACCTATTTCCCTCTCCTACCACGGTCGTATTTATCATTACAGACTGTGAACCAGAGGTTGATGGTCACAACTAGGAAAAAGGGCTGCAGCAGAACTGGAAAATTAAATAGTGTATGTATGCCGTGAAGCATTCCTCCGACAAGTCCACCTTTTGCAGATGATGCAGAGAGAGCTGTGCTTCTGTACTTCCCTCTGGTGCAGACAATGTGTAACTGCAATCTATTTTTCTGGCTTCTCTGAGTTGGGTAAGCACAGTCTGGTTTTAATCATAAAACCCCCTCAGCCACGTGCCAAAGCAGAGTCAAGCAAACTCTTGGTATATTTGTGATGTCCATATAAAACAGTAGAACCAGCCTTCAGAAAAGAAGCACTCCACACAAAATGCTGCAGGAAGAGACGCGCTTCCAAGGCTGTGGTCTCAGGTCGAGGCCAGCAGACAGATAAAACGCTTTGACAAAGAACATGTGTGCTGTTTTTTCTCCTTCTTCTTTTAAAATATGGAACACGATTAGAAACGTACTCTCTGACATTCTCTTTTCAAAGCTCCACTTTCAAATTCTTGAAAGCTTCCATGTTCCTGGCATTCTGAGTGTCTGAATCATCTGAATTAGTCACTTAGAGAAGGACCAATGTTAAAACGGCTTGCAAAAGACATTGCTAAGCAACCAAGACATGCACAGCCAGACAGACACAGCAAGGTTTCTCTCAACCTCTTTTCTTGATTGGACTATTGAAATGTGCAACAAAAGAAGGGAACATTCAATACACAATGATTTTCTTAACTTTACTTCAACTAATTGTTGGAAAAGTGCTGTATAGCAGGCTATGATTTTTCAATACTGATGTTGTCCTCCTTCATAGATATGGTAATACAGAAGGTATTTCAAAGCCACGGAGCAAGTCAGGCCAAAGAACACAAACAACATGAAAAAAAGATCAGTTGCCCTCTATTCACAAGAAAAAGGAAACATTTCCTCTGAACTCTGTTCTAGATAAGATCAGAGTCAGGAGCGGAGATGGGAGATGCAGTGCAGTGATTGGTGGATGGAGGTGTACTGGTTCCATCATGATAGGTGATATAATCACCAACCATGCACTAACTTTCTAACCAGACAGGAGGATACAGCTTCTCTGTGTTAGCCCTTCACACATCTGTCCAGTTTTTCAACGTAACAAGCCTATTGTCCTTCCCACCCATTTATCCCTCAAGGATATCGAGTATAAAAAAAAGGCAAGCATAAAACAAGAGTGCTGTGTTTAAAGAAAGGTTTCACCTTGATTTTTGGCATCCCTCCACTAAAATTAAATTGACTGAAAGCCTTATTTTTTTTAGAAACCATTACATTTTTTTAAACCTCATTATATTTCTAATTTAAATTATAATTAAAACAATATTGGATAATTATAGTTTATAGCCTCCCAGGCTTTGAGGGCTTACTCCACAGAATTACAATGTCAGCTTGAAAACAAAGTTTTTACCACATTGATTCAGATTCTGGGGTTTAATGTGTTAGATGAATATGATTTGAGCAAATTACCAGAAAGGTCTTGCAATATTTATGGTGTATCACTGCTTATTTGGGACTTCTTAGGAATAAGGTTACTGATTTGTAAATCGTAAATGCCCACAGTTCAGTTGCATTGTCAGTGATGCTGTCAATGCCATTACTCCCCAAAAACTGCCATTGCTTTGAAGATGTGAAGTTTTCCACAGTCTTCGTGAGGACAGACTGAGTGGGTGCACAAATCTTTTGACATGTGTATATATATATATATAAAAAACCTGATGAAAGGCTCTGACTCAGAAACCAAGCAATGTGACTCACAAGGACACACAATGCCTCACTCTCAGTGCAACACAGACCGATGCTGCGGGACAAACCTTGAAAACAAGCGTGTTTGCGTGTTAAAATGTTCTGAATACATGACAGCGAACCCTTTCAGGTGACGCTGAGTTCTGAATTAAAAATATGTCCTTTCTGTTTTTTGTCTGTGATGTTTCCAGCAGGAGCTGACGCCACTGACACCCGCTGTCAGCCGGTGAGAACTGAGCATGGCCTGAAGGTGGGGATATTTCCAAAGAGAAAACTTCCTCAAGCGTTGACTTGCCACTGTGTGTCACGTGAGCACAAAAGTGAGGAGGACAAGCGATCTGAAATTAAGCTGGCCATGTTTGTCTAATAATGAGACCAATTAGGTGCAGACTGTTACTCATCAACCACCAACTGAAACATAAATGTACATTTTCATGATAATCTAATTTATTATTTTTCTATTTTTCATCAAAAAATATCTATTTTTTGGTAGCTATAGACTACATAGAAGCTAAAGTATTGTTGACTATATCGAGGTTTATGTCACGTTAACAGCTGTAAAGATATTTTAAATATAGAATATATAAAACTGTTTTTCACTCCTCTACATGATTGTTGCAGCATGTAGTGTGAAAGGACAACAAAGTTGTGAGCAACAGGAAAGTAGCTCAGGCAGAGCAAAGACTGAATTGCAATACATTGAATTCTCTTGCACTTTCTCACAAATATCAATTCGACATCCCAGTAATCTCATTCTAGAGATGGTTCACTGATTGTTGAATGTCCAATATTTGAATTTGAAATAAAGCAATGACACCAGCATTTTCATCAGACGTGTAAGTTGTTGAAATACTTCTTGAGCTGATCTAGAAATGGCAGTGTGTGGTCTCTCTTGCCTATTGTGGCCAGCCAGGCTAGCATCTGTGTCTGTGTTTGTTTAAATCTTGTCTGAGAATTTCACCACTCTCTTCTCACAAGCTCCTTCTGCGATTGGGGCGCCTCCCTTGAAGAAGCATCACTATCCATCTTTCTTACAAAACATCCCTCCTCTTCCACTTTTTGGGGGGGTTTGTATGACCCAGTGACAGATGGAGGATGACACACATGAACTGTTTACTCTCCCGGTCATTTTGTCACTGTCTGTTTGAGTAATAGTGTTGTAAACTGATAAACCTCTGCAGATTGAGGTCATGAGTAAGGGGCCATCACCACTTGTCAGCATTCAAGATGAAAAATGTTGCTCTGGACTCTCAAGCATCCCACTGTACTTCTGATTTTTTACTATCTAACCTCAAAACCAGACCCATACAGCCTTCACTCAAGACTTTTAAATCATGTGCTTTCTCAAATATATTCAATGACGAGGCCACGGAAGTAAGCATCACAGAAAATAAATCACTGACACAAACACTAAAAATGATATTTGAAGTGCATCAGTTTTGTTGATATTCCGAAATTTTGCAGAAAATTTCAATTCTTATGCAGACCGCACAATTAGGATATAAAGATATGGGTATCAAAGCTTGAGGGTTTTTTGCCTGACTAGTGAGTCACATAGTGAAAACAGTTCTTTGCAATATTTCTCTTAAAGTTCCATACATTTTAAAAGAGGACAGGCAGTGATTATTATCATGCTGGAAATGTACTAATTTGCACAAACAGCTTTTTGACAAGGTAAATGAAACAGCTAAATGTCAAGTTCTAATTCTAAAATAAACTACACGTGTTGTCTGTGCCTTGCCTTACATGAAACATTCTCATGTACTTGAACTATTCAGAACCTTTCAGCAAGTTGATTGTGGCATAAAATATTGTAAATAATTATGGATTCCACTCACAAATCCACCAAGTTGCCTCTGTAGATGTATAAACCCCTATCATTTTCACACCGTGGGAGACCACAATTACAGTTTATTGTAATTTTCCTATCTTACTTGTATATATGGATTTTACACACAGGATTTAATATAAAATCAATGTAATTTTGCTGAGTGACAGCTGACTTAAGCAGTAATCAAGATTTTAAAATGCACGTTTGATGTTTCATGTCCACTGAAAGCTTGAGGTGCTTGGAAAAGATCAACAAAGGATCTGTAAGTATGCAAATCACACAAGTATGCACTTGTAATGGAAGAAAAACTCCCTGTGCGCACCACAAATGCAAAAAACATATTGTTGCCAAAACGTCTATGGCGGATAATTTTCAAGTTAAAGACATATCAATCAACAGTTTGTGATTAGTGTTTCCATTACAAACAGAATATGTGCTTTTTGACTGTCTTTGCATAATAGGGTCATGGAAGTAGAATAAACTTTACATACTTCCAAACATTTTTCAAACAAGAGATGAAGGGCTCAGAAAAGCTCAACTGAGCACACTTAGCATAAATACTAAAACACAATGACTTTTACAATTATTTATTTATTATTATGAATAACTTCTGTGTTTTGTTCAGTCAATAAGAATCATACAGCAAGCTTTGTTTGCAAATAGATCCAAAAATTCAGATGCTATATTTGTCATTAGACAGAGAAAACAAGGAATTGAAGAGAAGCTGAATATTGTACTCCCTTTTTCAGTGACAAAATATGAAGTGGTTGTTTCTGTATGAATTAAAACCTTGGCTACCATCTGGTGGAAATCATTTCAAACTGTAAAAGGAAAAAAATACTACCATTTCAGCACTTTGACAAGTCCAGTTAATCATAAGGATGCTGCTGCAAAGGCACATTTTTAAAATATAAATTCTCATTTTCACTTATATAGCAAGTATTTATGTGTAAGGTAAAGATGTAAAGAAATATATGAGCATAAGAGATGGCCGCATGAATGCCAACATAATTTAAAGAGAAAAACATGCTCAAATACGTGCAGTTTACAGGTCTGCAGCATCCAAAGCCCGGGGCTTTTAGACAAAGTCTGTGTCTCTCCCTGCTGTCCGAGTCTTCCTGCACACCATGTCTATGAATCTTGTCAGACAGAGGGCACACTGGCTGGGCTGCTGGCTGTGGCTTTTTTGTAAATATTGGAGAGAGTCTGGAATGTCTGACAGAGGTTCAGACCAAGAACAACACTTACTAACATCTTCCTTTTGTCTCGCGGGCCCAAAAATAATACATGACTTAAATGCTTGTTAATGCCATATTTTTTTTCAATGCTTGTCTGGGAGAGTATTGATTGTCGGTCTGTATAGGCTCTAGATGGAAAAGTACAATATGTTGAACAACTGCAGTCTTTGTCTCAGTGATGGTTACAACAAGTAGGTGCAAATGGGTCCAACAGGACTTCTAAAGTCTTGGCGGGCAGACACATCTTAAGTTTACAGGTAATGAAGAACTACTGGTTAAAAACTATTTGAAAGGTTCCAGATTTTTTATTTACTGACAGCAAAGACATTTTAGTCTGAAAAAAAAGGAAGGTTAAGTTAAGCTTTGGTAATGCAATGCGGCCACAATGCTAAAATACTGTTCACCAATGTTCACAGGGGCCTGTTATTGCTAGTGCTAATTCTGGTTCAGTTCAGGTTTCATAACAGGATCATGTGTGTGTGAGAGAGGGATACATTTACTACAGTTGTTTGTGTTTTTTCTAAACTCTGCAACAAGAAAGGTTTCATTGTTTCGATTCTAAAAATATGTATTGTAGGGAACAAATGCAGACTCTCCAGTAAGACACAGATAGCTGATAACAAGCCAAAGTTGCTCAATTTTAAAACTTATATTCGGTATTCAAGTTCTGTTAATAAGATAATAAGAACTGATATTTTTCTGTTTCATCTTAAAAAACAGATTATATGAAGCAACATCAAGTAATTCCCAAAAATCCCAGCAAAAAGTAGCAAATTTGCCATTGCCTTCATGAATGGGGGAAAAGAGCTCTAAACAGACAGCATGAAAGAAAAAGTTAATGCACGTGCATGAAGAACGAGTTGACCTGCTTAGAGACAGTACGTGGATCAACAATAGCAAATCCTATAAGCCACCCCTCCAAATACCACCCAAGTTACAATACCACCCAGTTTGAAAGGGCAACATCAGTCCCACTCAGACATGTTTTCTCCAACGGTTTGAGCTGGACGCGGTCACCGGTGTCATTTTTGACAGCGAGTCTGCCGGTTATGAAAGTGACCTGGAGTGAGGAAGTATCTCGCTGTGTCTGCCCCATGCCCCCTTACTGGTCTGCAGCGGACCCTGGCTCTGTTCATAATCTCAGCAGCATGACAGAAGTGCTGAGGAATTTCTCTGCTCCGTGCCTAAACCAACCTGCCAATGTGCTCGTTTTGGGCCGGGGATGTTCGTCTGTTAAGCCCGAGCCCGCTCTCACGTGGGCCAATTCTGTTGAAATACAACCTTGACATACCAAACCCTGCCCTTAGTAACCTCTCCAAACACTGCCCACCTACGTGCAGATGTATCTGGAAAATATCTCTCCTTGCTATTGTATGTTCAGTGTAGGCTGCAGGCTCCTGCCACACCTTACCTACCTGTATATCATAAGGTCAAATTGAATGTGCCAGCCTGTGTGTTCTTTTTTTTTCCCCCTTTGGCTTTGTCACGTCTGCACTTTGCTTGTGTAGGGCTAACAAGTAACAGTCCAGATGTTGGTGAGAAGCTTCACAGCTAAGCAAACAGTCTTCTCCAGAGCACGACATGTTTAAAACGACATTCTGGTCCAGAGAGGGGGAGATGACCAGAGTTCAATGTCCATTTTTATCCCAAAGAAATGACAGATAATGCCTCTAACTATAACGATGGAAATGCTGATCTGACTTAAAATATATATAAGCTGAAACGGCAGAGTGAGAAATGATAAAAACATAAATGTTTAAAGCAACATGGTGAAAGAAATAAAGCCACTTTCTGTGTGTTGGATTGCATATGGCTGACATTTAAATGTATGTCATTTTGGCTGCCTGCTAGTGGCTCCATGTGTTGGTCACCCTCTGCAGGAACAGAATAATACAAAGGATAAATGACGAATCATTTTACTGCATCAACTATTAAATCCACTCGCAACCACTTTACAACTCAGTAACACAGAGCTTTTTCCTGTTCTTTACTGTTACCGTGATGTGTGTCAGCTCATTCCAGCCCCCGAGCTAATGTCTGCGGACTGACATTTACATATTTGCAGAATTAAATGGCAATGGTTTAATTTGTAGTCTGAGCAATACAGACCAGTCACGGTTGGGTGGGCTTTAGTTGCCAATGGGCAAAGAGTCATAGGAGAAGAAGAGATGGAGCAAAATTGGGGAAAAAATTATTATGCATAGCAACATCAGATGTTACCAAGGTAAAATGAATCCTTATCTAATCTAAAAAAATTGCTTGCCATCATCCTTGAAGATTTAAAACATTAATCATCATTTTATGAGGCATATGATAGTATAGGGTGGTGTTAAACTCGGACATTATTAAACCCCACCACAATATCATCCTAACTGTTTTGATCCCTGATCGGTAACAACAGGAATTTGCCGCATGTTGTGAGATGGAGTTGCTTGTTGAATCGTGCAATGGCAGCAGCACGTCTAAATTTAAATTTAGTTTGTAAGCACAAGTCTAACGATTCTGGCATTTAACGGTAGGTTTCTATAGTGGAGAGAGTAGAAAAATGAGAGTGTGGGGAATTTTCCAGACATTTTCAGTAATATACACAATCTATGCTGGCGCGGACACACCTTGGCAACCTCTGAACTATTTCAGTTGTGCTTAATCTCCCTGATTCATTGTTTTCTTAAACTGAGACGGAGACATGTTTCATGTTATAAATAGCCAGCACCTGTGCATTTAACAGTGCATACATTGTCTTGGGTGTGTGTTCCAGTACATCATTCAAAACCACTTCATGGTGAGAATTGGTCAAAACAGGGATTTATTTTCCAGGTAAATTCTTTTAATTAGGAAAGCCCTTCTCAGTAAAAAGTGAACGCCATCCATCAGCTTTATTTCCTCTGTCATTTGTTTGGCATGTGAAGCCGTCTAAAATGTCTTGCAAAAACACATTTGTTCTTAGAAAACATATTTTGCTGGCAAGCTGGAGATAGTTAATCAGTCCTCCTATGAAGACTAAATATTCAAGCGTATTTAAAGCCACTGCATCTTGGACTCGATGAATCTGACCCGAGACATGAAGTTATGGATTCTGAGCCATGGAGGAGTCCTTTATTGCAACTCATGGACGTAATTCTTAGCTAAGAAAAAAGCAGACTGCAAGAAAAGGCGTCCATTCATTGCTCTCTGGATGTGATTTGGTATATGTGGCAGGGATGTATAAGATCCTGCAGCTTGTGTCTTCACAGAGGTCTGTCAGCAAACATGCCACCCGAACTGCCTGCAGGCCTGTTTGTCTCTGAGGCCACAACCTGCTCCGCCGTTCCACAGAAGGAAGACGAAAACTGGTTTCGTCCTCCAGTGTGCAGCTGTAAGGATCAACATGCTTCATTCTGTTATTTTCTTTGGAGTTTTAATAATAAAACACATGTATTCATTTACATATCAAAATCTTAAGAGAGGAAATGTGGGCATTTCACATATATACTACTTAACTTAGCTACATTAGTTATGATAAAAGACACATAAAAAAAACTGAATGGCTTTAAACTCAACTTACCAAACAGAATGTAGTAAATTCCCAGATATTTAAACAGTATCAACATATACATTCACTCAGTAACACACAATAGCTCTTGATATTAAATGGAATTGAAGTTTAACATGACCACAAAGAGGTTAAAGGAAAAGTCAGATGATCTTGATGTTTACAGCTGCCCCTAAAGATACAGAGCACAACTGAAATAAACAACAAAAGGCTGCATTTTCGAAGAGCCTTGAGAGGACGTTGGGGTTTGATGCCACAAAACCAAAACCAAACTGAATTATGAGCCTGACTTTGTTTCATGTGACAGGGTGTGAAAATATTGCATCAAATTTAAGACACAAGTCTGCATGTTCGTGGTGTTGGTAGATAAAACACGACACCAAAACACACCCAGGTCAACTGCACCCTGACTCTGTTTGTCACTTCAGGATTAAGTTTTTGTTTCGTTATTGTTTTATCATCTCTGAAAATTCTGGTTATGGTTTTGAGACCATGGCTGAGATCATGGCTTGCATACAAAAAAAAATCACACTGAAATATTGCACCTCCTTCCTGGACCACTTGAAATGAGTTGAATGTACAACCCTGAGATATGCTACTGTAAAAGTTGTGCTAAATGTTGAGTGAACAATAGACTTTCATGAATAAGCATGGATAACAGATTTGCTTAGATTATTTCGTCTATTTCATATATTTGTTTTTTTTCTGCTGTTTGTGCAAATTTAGTTCATATTCACCATGCAAAGCTATGTTAGCGATTTACAAATTATGGAGCCGGTCCTGAAGGCATCTTTCATGGCACTTACTTACTTTGTGTTCAATTCAGTGAATGTTTAGTTGGTTTTGGCTCTCATGAGAATTGGTGACACAAATACAAAAAAATGACTATAAATCCTGAAATAAATCCCTTGCACACAGCAGTAACATAAAGAAGAAAAACAAGACAAAACAGATGACAACAAAACTACATATTTAAAGCAGTTAATCAACAAAGAGGCAGGAAAAGTGACAGTATTTGCAAATTGTGTTCAAGTCCTTATGAATTCAACTGTTCAACTTAAGAAAATGGGTTTTCACATATATTGTATTTAATGCAACTTAAGAACTTTATAACCACAATCAACACCAATTTTGCCAACTGCAACTTTTTCTTGGTAACGTGACGATGATGTCCAGCACTTGGGGAGATGTCTTGCAGCAAAACTCCTCAAAACATCATAGGAAATGAAGATTTCAACCCCTGAAAATGAACATAAATAGATATAAACATAGAGTGTACAACATGTTCATAAAAATATGGACATATTCCTCAGCTGTGAACTAAGGACAGCAATCTTTCCACTTTTTAACGTCCCTGTTTTTCAGCAAAACCAAAGATTTGATCCAATAATTTCAAGAATTACTATTAATCTTTAATTTTCATTCACTATATTTAAGTTATTCTAAGCTTAGCAAGGTGTGCAACATGCCTGAATTGAAAGTTAACACATGCATTTACAGAAAAACTCACAGTACCTTGTTATGCGGCAGTTGCGTGTCTGAATGTAAATTCCCGTGTACATGATTTCACATCTCACAACATTGTTACTGAAGTCAGACTCTTGAACATGGAAATTGGGATTTACAGTAACCTAAAAAAAAAAAGAAGAAACTTTGCAGCTCTGCTGGCAGAATTTTGGCAGATGTTTGATGTCAAAAGATTGAAACTTGTGTGACAAATGTTACCTTCAAGATGTAGTTTCCTGGCGGTACATCAGTGATGTCAATCCACTGACAGTCGATGTTGGCAGCGTAGGTATCGTGGCATCCTGGGCTCAGCCCCTGAAAACACAAGCCAGCCCACAGACTGCTGTTAATAAAAGCTGCTAATCAGGACATCTGACTGAGATTTTCCAGCAAATGAAGCACATTTTGAATATAAGTTAGAAAAACAGTTCTCAGATGAGAAGTTGTTATAGGAAACCTACACTAAGAAGAGCAAAGCCCGAATCTGAGAGCCCAGACAACAGAAAAATAAACGTTCCCATGTTCTCAGGAACATTGGGAATGGTCTTTTCTCTGTGGTATGTACCAGAGTTTTAGTTACAGATACTTTTCTGAAAGTTGATCTGGAAGATTTGTCCAAACAATTTTTAAAAGTGGCTCTTAAGCATATGGCAGCCAATCATAGAACAGCAGCTCCTTTTTTATGAAAAACACTATCCAGTCAAAGACATACTCTTTTTAGAATATTCCGATTAATGTTTTCCTAATTTTTGACAGGTATCACACTGCTGACTCACTTATAGTTACAGAATTAGGCAAAATCAGCAGCATTTTTTCAGAACCATAAAAAAAGCTGAAAAGAAATGTTCACAAATAACTGATTCTACTGATGCCAATCTCAGGGCTTTTATTTTACATGACATACAGCATATACCTGCCTCTCACCTGTGTATGGGTTGTGCAGGCATAGCGTCGTCTGAATCCAGGGTCACAACCTGTGTCCTCCAGACAGAAGCTGGCCTTGTGGCCTTCGGCGACTTTACGTCCCGTGACCACGTCCAGCAGGTCGTAGTTACTGAAGGCATCCATGCTGTGGTAGTGCCTGGGGGAAGGTTGTAAAAAAGAATACAAATGCCAATTTGGCGATGACTGATGAACCAAAAATACCAAAGAAAAATGGGGAGTAATTCCTTTTTTCATAGTATCTGAATGGCAATAGACAAACCCACACATTTTTTTTATTATGATGGGACTTCTTTTTCTTTTCACTTTAAGCCAAGCAAACTCACTGGTGACAGCTGTGCCAGTCCCACTGATATCTGGGCTTGACAGGTAGGAAGTCAGAGGTTCCTTGGTTCTTCACTTTCTGCGGGAATCGTAAGAGGACTCTGAAGTCGATGTCCCGCACGGTGGGCGCATAAGCAGACCTGGGATGGATCACAGAGGAAACAAGGATAAACTGTGCTGGAAAGGGCCACTGTCTGAGCTCCTGGCTCTGGTTCTCTTTAAAGTAACAGAGCACTAACTGTTTGTTCCACTGAGCTTTATGCTTTTGGGAAAACCAACCCAGAACATTTATGTCTTGGCGAGACACGATGCTGGCAAGTCACTGCTCCATAGTAAGTATCTCTATCAACAAAACAGTTATTCTAACACACTGACAGCCTTAACTAACACAACTGAGAGCAATCCTAAAACAACTTCAGGCTGCAACCACCCAAAATGAATCTCCAGTGAGTGAAAGCAAAGGAAATACTCGTGTGTGAATGAAGGTCTCAGTGTTGGTCTGTATTGGAGCCTGTAGGCCTCCATGTGCACGGTGAACAACTGAAAGCCCTTGGCACCTCAGATTACCTGGCCAGACAGTTTTCCTCAGCCGCACAGCGGAGCGCGTACATCTGCATGCGCTGGATATAAGCACCTGCCTGGATCGCATATGGGTCTGGCACAAGGTCTGGCAGTCCTGGGGTGGAGAAATAAGAGAAAATCCAGGTTTTCTCAGAGATGTTATGTCAATTTACTCATGCAGAGAACAATTCATTGTCAAAAGCATTCTCTATTGGGGTAAATTTATGAGCACCTGTTTCATTTAGCTGGTATAACTTAGGCAGAGTTTTCGCCCCAGCTGTTCATCTAAGGATTATTAAGTAACTGAATTGATTTTTTTTCTGACATTCTGTTTTTTTATTGAAAATCTGTGTTAACAATCTTTTGAATATTCAATTGATCCAAACTGATATATACATATATATGTATATTATAGGTGCTTGGGCCATATTAATAACAATTAATTGATTGATTACAGAGAAAATAAAGAATAAGAGAGAATAACATATTTAGTGGGACCGTTGCCATCTATTATGGGAAATTGATTGTAATTATTGCCCTGCGATGGACTGGCACACTGTCCTGGGTGTACCCCGCCTTTCGCCCATTGACCACTGGGACAGGCTCCAGTTCCCCCCGCGACCCCATTAGGAAAGAAGCAGTAACGATAATGGATGGATGGATGGATGGATGGATGGATGATTGGAATTAGCCAATGAATCTGCCTAATTCTTGTCTTGTTTTTTCAATTACTTTGAATGTAACATTTCTATTTGCAGACTGTACAGGTTGTTCTTGCAGTCCCTCCATTAACTGGTTTCCAGTGCCCAATAAATGACATGTTTTTGGTCTGAATGGAAGCAGATATCCTCAGAGATGTTAAACTCATGCTTGAGGACAACAAGCTGGAAGTTTCCCGCTTTAAGTCACCACGCCATCTTTCAGCCAGTCAAAAATATTCTGATTTGATTTGATTTGTTTTACTTACATTTGGTTTCACATATTTGTAATTAAAATGACTCAGCGAAGACAATGAGTTTAGCAACAGCTTTAGTTTTCATGATTACTTCTCTTCCTACAAGTAAATACATAGATTTTCTTTTTCTTTTGAGGAAATAAAGATTCCAGGTGTTATTCTCTGCCTCCGGTCTGTGCTGCCAAGTTTCCTCTGTCCAAGTAACTTATATAAAACTTTTTCTCAACAGAGAATGGAAAAACATTATTTGATAGACAATAGAAAACATGTTCCTTGTCCCACAGCTGTACTATTTGGGTAATATGTCATACAGATATAAAATATAGTTTACCCGATTTTAAGATGCTGATGATTTGTAAAATTTGGTTTGTTTTAATTTAATTAGTCACGTGTTACTGTTCTCAAATTAAATTAAACAGAGTGACTGCCGTGCATTCTTTTCCCCAGAAATATAATCCAAAGACTTTGTTTTAAAGGACATTAAAAGAGACACCCTGTCCTTGCTGCAGTGCAGGAGGGCAGGAGGATGTTTGTTGCTGCCTTAACAGGCTTAAATATTCAGATTTAAGTTGTTTGAGGAAATAATTCATATTTGTTTTTGAGACATTGTGCTTGCTTAAAAACAACTTGTCATGGCAGACTATTAGGAGTTTGAATTATTATTCTTAATACATGCCAGTCTGGTTCATTTTAACTCAGTAGAAGTGAAATAACAGTTAAAATATCTTAAAGCATTTAAAGTTCCGATGTCCACACAAGCTCCCCATAGTTATTTTCCAAACACTGTAACTGAAATAATTTAACACGAAAAGTCCACTTGACTCACCATTTTGGAAATATCTTGTCACATATCCTGCGCCAGGTGGACGTTGAGTGTGGGCCCTGCCTCTTGTCGGATACACGTTGTAGAAAACAGAATTCCTGTGGCTTTTGAATGGGTTTCGAGGGTCGTCGTTAACCATGTTTTCTCCATCGGCAGTCGCCTCGTTTGAATGATCGGCACTCTCAGGTAGCCGGGCAGGAGCCCCGGACTCAGTCTCCGGTGCTGAGAGGCGCGTGGAGATGGAGTGATCCGTCTGCTCAGGTTGCCGGGAGACGTGCGTCGCGCCAGGGCCCGTGCGTAAAAGCTGGTTTTGCGCATCGAGCCCTGGTTCTCCTCCTCTGGGGTGTCGCGCTACATTATCCACGACTTCTCTTCTGTTTGTGAAATCTGTTGAAGTTCCCGGTGAAACGTTGACGTGCTGACCATTAAAGCGTGGATAGCTCTCAGCTCCTGCGCTGGGAGGGCTTTCATACCGCTGTCTGGCCCCTGACTCTCGGCCATTGAGGATGACATACTGCCTAACATCGCGCCCTGGGGCAGAAGCTGCTCTTGGCTGGGTTCTGGGTTCAGCCTGCCTGGCTCTGCTATACACTCCTGGTACATTACTGCTGGTGTCACCCCCCCTGCTGTTAGCATAAACCCTCGACAGGGTTCTGGACCGAACCGGGGCTTGGAACTCTGGTCCAGTGCTAAGTAAACTGTAAACCTGCCCGTTGTTCTGCCACTGAATACGGTGCCGCCAAGGGCCAGCTGTGCGCTGCTGCCCAAAGATAATGGAAGGTAGTCCTTGAAAAAAGTAGAAAAACACAAGGAACCATGTTGCCATGACAATAAATCAGAAAATATCCTCCCGGATTGT